>CATIWC010002268.1:0-489269 GCA_948472305.1 Vicia faba | reverse complement strand
TGCTTAAAAGGCTCATTATCAGCACAATCAACAAAGTTGTATGCAAAAGAAGGATCAGTTTTACCCAATTTCGATGATGTATGCTGAATTATGCCTAATTTGTTACATAAGAACTTGGTTCAGACCAGATCACCGCCAGCTATCCAAAAAGTAATTCCTTGGTGGTACAAGGCTGATGCTTTCTGTCATTTTCACCAAGGCACCCCTGAGCATGACATTGAGAATTGTTTTCCATTGAAGATAGAAGTACAAAAGTTGATAAAAATGGAATTTTATCCTTCAAAGATGTTAACCCGCTGCTCAAGCATGTATAAACTTTGGATAGCTTGATTAAAGGATACCCTGGAGTTTAAGTATGATTAGCTTTCTCATTTTATTAACATTTTTACTGATTTCTCATTTGTAATTTTTCTTGTTTATCATTGTCTTTTTTGCATGTAAGAACTTGTTTGCATTTGAATGATTATCTTAATACAATGAATATGTTTGTCTTGAAGAAATCTATTTGTTTCACTCATATTTGCTTTCAATTTTAAATTTCTTTTTGCATTGTGATACCAAATTGTTACCCATTCTCTTTCCTATCCAAAGATTGGAGGGAGGATGATGATATTAAAACGCAAAATTTCTGGTTGTATGCTTTTGGATAAAACCATGTTAACGATGTAAATGAATTGTTTCAAATTCTCAAACACCAGAGATATAAGGGGGTGAAACCCTCGTTAACCCCTTTGAACCTGGAAGTAGGAGTTTATTTTTCTATTCAGAAAAAAACCTTCATTTTTAACCCCGGGAGGGTAGTATTCAATTAATTTAATTGAGCGTTCAAAACTCATCAGGAGTGCGCATCTGAGGAGAAACCACAATGGATGTTATCCTTCAAAAGGTTGAGGAAAGTTGAAACTGCAATGGTTAAAATTCACATATCAGGTGGTCAATAGATGATGATACAACAATAGTTATCCCTCATCGATCATGGAGTAAGGCAGTCACAATCACTTTCAACAAATCAAAGATGACCCAGGATCACACGACTTTTTCAAAAGAGAGAATAGAAAAAGGGAGAGAAAAGAGAGAAAGCCCGCTAAGTCAAAAATAAAAAATAAAAAATAAAAGTGAAAAAAATGACTTAGGAAAAAGAAAAGAAAATAAAATAAAAGAGAGAATATGATATTGCAAATTGAAGGACAAGGTTGTGTAATCAGACACCAAAGCCAAAAAGTGAGTGACTGTCATGTCCAAGAAACCTCAGTGGTGCCTCAAACATTACAAACTCCTCTCGAGATATGAGTGCTCGTAATGGATTAACTGCTTAGGAATTAAGAACATCATGAAGAATGGGTGGGAACAAATAAAATTTGAGCCTTAAAATATTTTTTCTAAAAACCGTGAATCGGGCCATGTTATAACCTTTAAAAGTCGTAATTGAAGCAGAGTTTATTTTGAAAGCGTACTTCAACGAGATAGTGTTTCCTGATTCCCATGAGTTTTGCTAAATTATTGTGATTGGTATCATATGCTTTTGTTATCTTTCATACACAAAAAAATTTAATGTCTCATCCTAGATAGTGATTCATTCACAAGGTTTTGCGACATCTTTTCAATAATTTCTTCAAGAATTACATAATTGTTGCATTAGATTTTTCCTTCTTAGAATAAACATTTTTATGCTTGTAAAACAATTGCTTGATATCAAGGAAGCTTACATTTGAGTATCAACAAAGGGAATGTTTCCGAGAAGAAGTTGTTGAGCAAAGAATACATAATATTCAGTCAATCTAGGGCAATTACGTAGAGATTCGTCAAATCTCTAGAAGTTTGTTGGTCAGGAAGATTATCTTAAATGCATGCAGGCTAGGGAAGTTGTGAGTGTTATCTTTATCATCACGGTAAACTTGAGACACCAAAGTTGTTTCTAAGGTCATCTACAGGTTTTGTCGAGATAATTACTATGTTTTCCAAAGCCAAGAATCTTCCTCAAGCAGATGTTTTTTTTTATTTGCCTTGCAGATGTGTGCATGGTTTCAGCTACAAGTTGTTAATCACGTAGTGGGTTTCCACCAAGTTGTTATATGATGTTGGGTTTGTGTATTTTGATACCTCTCTCCCATGTTCCTCAATTAAGTCTTGATGTAGATTTCTCCAGATGAGTGTGATTCCCCTTTCCCAACAGAGTTGTGATCAAGCAGAGATTGTAAAGTTGTGTAGCATTTGTAAAGTTTGTTACCCTTTCTAAGAAGAATGCCTTGGTTAAAGAAGAATTTGAGACCCGTTCTAGGTGGAACGCCAGAATTTTGGGAATTTTTTTATTATTAATACATATTCTTACCTTCAGTAAAAGTCGGTGTATCTTTTATCTCTACCTTCAGTGGAAGTTGGTAGTTCACCTTCAGTAAACATCGGTGTATCTTTTATCTCTACCTTCAGTGGAAGTTGGCAGCTCACCTTCAGTAAAAGTTGGTGCGTATGTTATCTCTACCTTCAGTGGAAGTTGGAAGTTCGCCTTCAGGTAAATTTGGTGTATCCTTTGATCTCTACCGTCAATTGAAGTTGGTAGTTCACCTCCAGTAAAAGTTGGCATATTCGTTATTTCTCTACCTTCAATGGAAGTTGGTAGTTCACCTTCAGTAGAAGTTGGTGTATCCTTTGATTGTTACCTTCAGTGGAAGTTGGTAGTTCACCTTCAGTAAACGTTGGTGTATCTGTTATCTCTACCTTCAATAGAAGTTGGTAGTTTCAACTTCAGTAGAAGTTGGTGTATCCGTTGATATCTACCTTCAGTGGATGTTGGTATTTCACCTTCAATAAATGTCGGTGAATCTTTTATTTCTCTACCTTCAGTGGAAGTTGGTAGTTCATCTTCAGTAAACGTCGTTGTATCTTTTGTTTCTTTACCTTCAATAAAAGATGGTATTGTTATGTTTTTTCTACCTTCATCCTTGAGTTGGTAGTTCGCCATCTTTCGTTGGTCAGTATTTACCTCTTTCTCCTCATTGGACTTTATCCCAATAGAGTGGAGTTATTCCCAGTCATAAGCACTAATGTCAACCAATTGTTCCCAGTCATAAGCATTGATGTCAACCAATTGTTCCCAATCATAAGTACTAATGTCAACCATTTGTTCCTAGTAATAAGTATTGATGTCAATCATTTGTTACCAGTCATAAGCACTAATGTCAACCCTTTGTTTCCAGTCATAAGTAGTGATGTCAATCCTTTGTTACCAGTCATAAGCACTGATGTTAACACTTAGTTTCCAGTCATAAGTACTTATGTCAATCCTTTGTTACTAGTCATAAGTATTGATGTCAATCTTTGTTACCAATCATAAGTACTGATGTTAATCATTCTTTTACTAGTCTTGATATTAGCGTTTACTATCGTCTCTGAGCCAGTATTATGATATTTTTTATAACTTCAACCCTGAGTTAGTAGTTTATTATCCCATGTGGGTTGGTATTACTCTCTTTTTTCTATCTCCTCTATGAGTGGATAATTCACTGTTATATGTTAACCGTTGTTATCCAGTGGCTTTTTCCTCATTTATAGAGTTGACATTTTCTTTGCCTCCTCTTTTAGGCTTTACCCAATAGAGTTGAGTCATATTTTCCACCTTTGAGTTAATTTGTCTCTAATGGATTCAAATTTCTATCCCAAGAGATGTGTTGTTTTCCAGAGATTTATTTTCCTAGCCGAACTCTCTTTTTAGTTTGTTGGTATTACTTTTGCTTCCCAGTGGTGTCTGGTTCACTTATGTGTAGTTTATATTTTGCATTAATAATCATAAGCATTGTATGGTTTTGTACCCCAAAATTTTCCCTCCCATTTTCAAGAAACAATTAATCTAATAGGCCTTCTCATGCTCATGAAGGTCTTAATTGCTCAAGACTTATCAAAGATTGATCAGACAAACTCTCATCCTAAGCAATTGACCTACAACTATGATTTTGATTTTCTCAAGGGAAATTGGACTCATAATGCCTCAAGTGGACTTCAAGGTTCCTCATATGCTTCAAAGTATCCTCATTCCAAATTTCAAGCCTTGCAGTACAAGTTTGCTCAGCCAATTAGCCAGATGATTGAAAATTAACTATATTGGACAAAAAGTCAATTTTTACCAATTTACATTAAAACTTCAAGATTTTTTGTCAACATCAATATTTTTAAGTCACATTCATCATTTGTTTAAGGGTTGATCATGATTCAACAAGAAAACTCAAGATTCATCAAAAGTCAAAAGTTACTAAATTAGGGTTTTCTTAAGGAGAAGTCAACCAAACTTTGACCAAGCATAACTTTCACATACTTCATCATAAATTTCTCAACCAAAGCCTATATTGAAGTAAATTCAATTCTATACAACTTTGTATCTCTAAGCTCAAGGCCAAAAATGCTTCATTTGAGAGATATGAGCCAAAACATTACAGGTCATTTTAAAAGTCAACAAAAAGACATTCCTGGTCAAAGAAATTTACATAAAGTTAAAGACCCCAAATGAAAAAATGACCAACAAGGAAGTTGTAGGACACACCTTGAGGTTTCCAAAAAGTATAAGATCATATTTATATGATAAAAATTGAGTGAGTTATGATTGGTTTAAGTTGGGCAATTTTGAGAAAATGCATGAAGTCCAAATTGAGGAAATTTGAAAATTTGGGCTAATGGGCCTATCTTTTAAGGTCCAAATGTGTTATTGTCCTCATAGTAGACCTCTTAGTCAATTCATTTATTTTTGTGGTTTTTATTTCTTTTTAATTTAATTTTATTCAATTAAAAGCAAAATAAATCAAATAAAATACCAAATAAGTGATATAAGGCATGAGGATCTATTTTTGAATCAAATCATAAACCCAAAAAGCTAGTGACAACTTGCAAAAAATGTGTAGAGAAGATTGGTACATGATTGGCCTAAAAAAGAAAGATTTCATGCAAAAAATCCAATCAAATATTAGTTCATGAAATGCAAAGATTTGACTCTTGTTTGTTGACCTAAACCACTCTCCTATAAATACATAACATGTTCAGACCACCAAGGACACGAAAATTTCCTCAAGAATACACCCTAAAAATCTCAAATTATGTCAAAACTAGGGAAATTTGAAACCCTCATGTGCAACTGCTTTCAATCCGTTTCAAGCATTCCATCAGCTTCTTGAAGTTCCAAAGAGTCCATCCCAATCATCCTTGAAGCCCGAAGCACGCCAGATTATCACAACCACTTTCATCGGTTTGGGTAGTTTTCGTGAATCTCAAAATTTTAATATATGCACTTTTAATTAATTTGATGCATGAATACATGTTCATGACCATGTTTAGGACTTTTTGATCCATTATTTGCAAGCTTTAACGCAGGGATCATGAGATGTCGTTGTTAGGGAAGCTTGGAACTTTTCATTGAATTTCACGATATAAGTGCTTTCAGGTGAAACCAATTCCACCATTGGATTCACAAGGGACAAATTAGGGGGATAGGGTCCCTTTTATGATCTAACTCATGTTATTTTTGCAAAATGGAATTTGGAATCGTTGGAGAAGACGACCAGAGCTAGGGCTCCAGCTCTTCTCTGATATACGTTTTATTACATAATTATTTGTTTCTGTTCTATGACACAAAGGCAGCATGGCGCAAATGGTGAATGATGTGTTTGTATAACATGAGGGGCGTGGTTCGATCCTTGATTCTTGCAATTATTTTTGTTATATTTCCAAACTAACACACAGGTTTATTACATAATGATTCATTCCTATTTTCATATCACAAACAACAGCTTGGCCTAGTGGTTGAAGGGCGCACCTATGAGATCCATGGCACGGGTTCAACACCAACCCCATGCAAATTCCTTTTACTCTATTTTTTAACTTAATTTTCTTTCTTTTTCTTAATTAATTAATTTTTAAGTAATCATAAACTAACCTAATCTTTTTTCTTAATACTAACAAATTAGGATTAGGGTTTTTAATTGATAATTAAATTCTCGACATATTTTCATTTACTAATTAATTAATTAATTAACCTTTTTTCCTTAATATTAAAATTAATTAGAAACAATTAGGTTTTAATTAATTACTAACACTTAAATGATTTTCTATAAAATACCAAAAAAACATTAATGTTTAGAACTTTAGGTCTTTACAATTCTTTTCTAACATTCTTTTATTTTTTACTGCTATTTAATTTCATATAATAATTGTGTAGTTCGCACTATCAATGTAATAACATATATTTCTTTTCCCGTGTTTTTTTCTACAAGACAGGATAACTGATTGTAGATTAATACCTGAAACAAGACGTGACAACTATCTACATGAGAAGATTGAAGATTAACTCCCGAGACAAGACGGGGAAACTATCTTCATTTCTCTAAGGTCAGAGACTAATTCCAGAAACAAGCCAGGGCATCTATCTCAACGACCAACAAAAAGAAGGTTTTGGATTAATACCTGTTGTACCCCAAAATTTGCCCTCCCATATTCTTCAAGAAATTGCCAAGTCAAAATGCAAAAGTTCCCCAAGGGTTGCACAGTGCAAAGATCTCCTACACAGTCAAAACTAGGGTTTGTGTTCTGATCAAGAAAATGAAATTTCCAAAGGTCCATTCAAGTCTCACATGCCTACAAATATGGTCAAGTATCCTCATATCAAGTTTCAAGATTTTCAGCACAAAATTGCACAGTCAAAAACCCTAATTGCACTACAGTCAATTGTAGGGGCAAAATGGTCATTTGACAGTCAAAAGTTCAAATTTTTGGTCAACATATCATTTTGAAGCCACAAACATCATTTGATCAATGCTTGATCATGATTCTCCAAAATTTGGCTCAGAAATCATCAAGATGCAAAAGTTTCCTTATTTGGACAGCTGAAAAAGTCAACTGAAATTGACCAGGGCATAACTTTCACATGGATTATCAGAAAAATTTCATCCAAATCTCATTTTGAAGAGAAAGACATTTCCTACAACTCATCTTCATACTTCAAGTCCAAGAAATGCTCTCACAAAAAGTTATCAATTTCAACATTATAGGTCATTTTCAAAAGTCAACAAAAAGGGACTTTAAGTCAAAGGCCATAACTTGAGATTGGTAAATCAAAATGACATGGCACCAAAGACATTGGTTAGAGGACTCAAAGACCTTTCCAAAATGTCCAAGAACATGAGAAAAGCTTAAAAATTGAGCAAGTTATGCCTTGTGGAAGTTGGGAAATTTTTGGATATTTTGAAAAGTCAACATTGATTCAAATGACCTAAAATTGCTAATGGGCCCATTTTTCTTCCATAATTCATCATCCATGACATGTGCACGACCAATTGGCCCAAAGGGAAGTATTTCTTCATTTTTTATTTATTTATTTGAATTTTTATTTATATTAATTCATTTAAATCATTTAAATATATGGAAAATACTTAATTTAACCTAACAAATCTTTTTGCACATGTAACCTACTCAATAATTCGTGCACATTCAAATATGGGAAGATTTGGTTTGATTGGATCCTAATTGATACAAAATTATATGGAAAATATTTGGAAAATAAAGCTTGAAAATCAAATCTTCAAAACTATGAATGCAAGAGATTTGGATGATTCTTTTTGACCTAATTCACTACTACATATGCCAGGAACACAACCCTAATCATAATACATACTAAGCTGCGCAGAAGAGCCTAAACAAAACTTGAAATTTTTCTCTAAGAACTCAAATCTGAAAACCACTTTTCAGGGCGATTCAGAGCATAATTCTTGTTCCATTAGCTTGCCAAGGTTGCCCAGAAGCGATTACAATCAAAAACATTGATCAAAGCTCAAGAAATTGGTAACAAGAACCGCCCCTGTACAGAGAAAAAATCATGATCGTGTTTTGACATTTAGGCATTCTTAGGGCATTTTAATTGTTGATTTGCATTCCTTATGCCATCCTAATGCTAACCATATGATTCAATTATGTTATTATGCTGTATACACGATTTCACCATTGCCAAGTTTTAGGGTTTTGCAAGCTTCAGATTAGGGGTTCTTGAATGAGGAAAAATTGGCCCTCAAGACCACCACCGTTCAACTCAGCGTGCCTGGACAAACTTGAACCCACCCTCGCGCTCAATTTATGAGCGTCAGAGGGTCATTCGCTATTTTCTCGTACCTCACCTATGGCAACGTTTACAAAACCGTTGCTAGTTTGTTATTGTTTTCAGGAAAATACAACACAATGAAGAAGAAGGGTACGTGGCCAACCATGACTGGACGCTTTGAATCTTGGCGCGCGCTTTTTCTAATTAGGCCACTAACGATTGTTTTGCTCTATAGTAATTCTCATGCATCCTCAAAAATCAATATCCACGCGTCCAACCTCATCCATCCAAGGGCCAGGAATTAGGGAGCATGGTAGGCTGCAGTCAACGTGCTACATGCTAGTGAAAAAGTCCAACGAGGCCAAAGTCAAATGGGCCTGAATTTCTAAACTATACCTCCTATCTGGGGACTGATACCCCCTTGGTTTGCAACTTCTTTTAATTTTCTCTATTTTTTATTCTTGTTATAATTTTTTATTTTTCTTTTAATTACTGTTTGTTTAATTAATTATATTTTCATAAAAATCATAAAACACATAAAAAAGTCAGAAAAGAGCAAAAATAATCAATATTTTTATTTCTAGTATTTTTATAAATAAATTTGCATGTAATTGAATTTAGTTTTAAATTAGGTTTGCAATTTTAATTCTTTTAATAAAAAATCTAAAAAATGTAGAAATAGGTTTAATTAATGTTTTTATTCCTTTTAATTTTTCTTTTTATAATAATATTTATTTATTTTATTTATTTTTATAATTAAATTTGTATATAAAAATTAGTTTTAATTTAGGTTAAATTCTAATGTTTTCTTAATAAATTAAAATAAAATAGAATTAGGGTTAGCGTTTAATTGCAATTAATTTTTTCTATTAAATCTTAAAATACTAAAAAACACCAAAAAACAAGTTCTTTCTCTTTTAATTAATTAACTCCGTTATTAATTTAATTTTTGCAAAAGGGTCCAACACCCTCGTTCTTAATTTCTTATTTATTCGCATATTTATTTTATGTCATTTAAATAATTATGTACCTCTCCCGAAGCCATGTAAATTACTTCTCGCACTTTTAATTACTCTATTTATTTTTTCTGTCAAATCGGGTCCTGGTTAATTTTGGCGATGTGGACCCGCGCCATTTGTAATAGCTTAGAATTTACTTTCCCGTAAATATTTTAACTGTTAAATCAAAGCATGAAAGAATGTATGGACAAAATAAAAACAAGCGTAGAACACCAATAACATGACAAGATAAATGCAAATGAAAACGACACACAAATCGCACACACCACCCTTAGGGTACGCCTCACTGTTGCCTTGCCTCGAAAGGTGATCGTCGAGTAGAGGATGTCTTAGTAAGTCCTCATGATCCGGGAACCTGGCATGAGGGTAGCTTCTAAGGTGTCTTCCCATTGCTCTGGTGATCACCATGTCCCGGACCTCGAATTGACCCGAACACCTCCAACGGTGGTGCTACCTACCTCTCAATGGTGGGATGGCACTACTTTAAAGGACATTTACACAGACGAATTCCTTAGGGTAGGTAGACGACTCTAGATACTTGCTCTAATCTCAAAACAAATTCAAAAAAGACTTTTCACACCGACACCTTTTCAAAAAGCTTTCGAAAGCAATTTTTCAAACACTCTTAAGGACTGATACAAGAGTCGAACTGGAAATTTCAAAGAAACTTTTTAAAACCCACATTGAAAAGCAAACAAACCTTTTGAAAACACAAATGAGCAAGTATCTAAGAGCCCATAGATAACCATGGATAGAAAGGGTGCTAACACCTTCCCTTTCTATAACCTACCTCCCGAACCGAGAGCAATCTCTTTAAGGAATTTTTCTGTGCTTTTGTCCTTTCCATTTGGAGAAAATAAAAGACGGTGGCGACTCTTGCTTCCACGACATTTCGCGAACCAGCGTTAAACAGTCAGTTCCAGATCCACCGATCACAGAACTGGCGACTCTGCTGGGGATAAAAACTTAAAGTGAGGTGTACCTTAAGGCTAGTTCATAAACTGTGTTTTCAATTGTATTGATTTGCTTGCTTTACTATTGTGGGTTGCATCGGAGTTACATGGATCCTAACCCAGATCTGGGGATACCCTGTTTAGGTAGCATAAGCTGTGAGGGACCTGTCCGGTGTAGACCGACACAGGTGAAGCAGTGGCTACGTTGGTGTGGCACCTTGGTCCGTACCGATATCCCTTGTGTCGCAACGAGGAGAATATGGGTCTTCTAAGGAGTCATTAAGCACCAACAACCTTAGAACCTTAATTGACACAACTTGGCCTTTAGAATTGTAGCAGTATGTTACGCCCATTGAGGCTAAACTCTCGTGATGGTTCTGGCCGCAAGAAAAGATTGCGATGCTGGAGTTATGACCGATTGAGGGTAGTCAATGATATTGGGATCCTATAAGAACCCGGTTACTTTTGATTAGGACAGGTATGAACCAACAATCTGAAAGAGGGTAGTACCTAGACCCCATGCTGGCCTTAAACCCTAAGGACTTCAGTATCCCCAATTCAGTATCAACCTCACCAGCTTCAACCAGACAAGCCCCAAAGGCAATTCACCGAGCTCAACGTGTCGCTGCCTCAAGCCTTACAACAACTGCTGAGGTTGAACTTGGTAACTCGAAAGGATCCTCCTAAGAATCCCAACAGGACACCTTCAAGGTTTAACCCCAACGCTCACTGCGCTTATCATTCTGACAGCCCGGGGCATGCTACAGAGGATTGTTGGACTTTGAAGAATAAGATCCAGGACCTGATTGAGGAAGGAGCTGTGGAATTCACCCAAGATGGCCAGGCTGAATGCTTCTACCATCCCTACAGGAGGCACCATTTGAAGTGACAAGCCCTGAGACTAGGAAATTTTTGTTCATTCGAATGTTCAAGTTACAATTTTCTTTTGTTCAAACATTTATTCATGATTAAACGTTGTTATTTCATTAATGCATCGCATATGTCTGTTCTGAAACAATATATTCGTATTCACTAAATGCAAATTATTTTCATATTTTTTTCTGATGTCAACTCTTGATCTAAAATTCTAAGCCTCTTGAGGGAGGATGACGAAAACGATACCGCTATCTTTACAGTATGCTTTTGAACAGACCTCGCTGATGAAGTACATGCATTGTTTCAAATCCCTAAACACTGGAGTTATAAGGAAGATAATCCCTCGTCAACCCCTCTGAGCCAAAGAAGTAGGAGTTTTTCTTTTCGAAATTTAAAACCCTTAATCATAACCTGGGGCAGGGTAGTCTCTCAGTTGATCCAAGTGCATAACGAATGGCACCAAAGAGGTCCTTACAAAACAAAGAAAAACCGTGATGGTTCCGAATAATCAATAAAGAAAGGCAGTCATTATCTCAAAAAATAAAAAGCCCATTAAGTCAAAACCCATGAAGGAGACTTACAAAACTGGGGCATCCCGCTGACTGTAATTCCAAAAAAGGAAACAGTTCAGGCAAAAAAAAAAGAAAGGGATAACAAAAATCAAAAAAAATAGGAGGTCCCACAAACCCTCAACCAAAGAAAAAATGACTGCCTATTCCAAATAAGTTATCAACATCCGAATCATCACCGGAAAATCAGAGCAAAGACTCAAACAAGGTCTAACGTACGATCAACTGAGTTTAGGTTTGGAGAACATCACGAAGAGCGGGTGGGTACAAATAAAATTTGAGCCTTTATCCTTTGTTTCTTAAACCGTGAACCAGGCCACGTTATAACCCTTAAAAGTCCTAGCTGAAGCATGGGTTAGTTCGAAAGCATACTGTGACGAAAGGTATCCTGACTCCTTAAGGCTTACTATAAAAAAGGAGTTGACATCACGTTTTACAAACATTCACTTGTTTTATGGAAAAAGAATGCATTTTCAAAATCTGCAAGACAGACATAGGCGTTGCATTTTTAACATAACTTTGTTTGCATATGACTTTTTGTTTGAACAACAGGGAAATTCGCATAATGAAAGCCTAATGAACAGAAGTACCTCCAATCACGATCAGACATGACTATGGTCCATCATCTGGGGCAATCCAATCAAGATTCGGAGAATCTCTCAAAGGCCAAATAGCCTGGGGCAAATCTCCGCCTGAGTCACTTGGGGCATTCCAGCAACAAATTTTGCACGATCAGACATCTTCTGGTAATATGGCAACACAAACAGCCAGGGGCAACTCCCTACATCCTAAGAGAACATACATAGTCGAAAAGATACTACGCAAAATTAAAGACCCGCTAGGCTGACATGCCTAGGCAAAAATAAGGGCTTCCCGGCGAACCAAAAGGGTTCGGGCAAAAATGAAGGATGAAATGAAAAATCTGTACACCCGGCAAGTCAAAAACCTGAAAAGGCGGCTTGGGCAAAAATGGGTATCCCGGTGGACCGAAAACCCGAAAGGGCGGTCCGGGCAAAAGTTAGGGATCAAAGCGTACGACTATGTCCTGTTATCTTGTCACTTGCCTACCAGAAGAAGGTCTGTCCATCAACCACTATCAGCGCCTCACAGGTCTTCCTCTCCCACCTCAGAAACAGGGGCAATAAAGAGTTGTCTAAGCAATTTAATTGTTCTGTCCTCTAAGGTACCAAGGTAGGTTCAGCTAAAGAATATAACCAGTACATATTAATTCCCCAGAGAATGATTCAGCAAAACAGTACACTCTCTCCAAGCAGAGTTATCAAATCTCAAAGAAGTTGGGTATACTCCCGTAGATCTCAACATTCCCCAGCAGCATACATATTTATAACAAGCATCCCCGGCAGTCTTGGTCTAAAGATTGTTCCCCGGCGGCAGACCAACATTCAAAGGAATCGCTTCCCCAGCATATCAAAACTTCCCCAAGAAAGTCCAATCCAGTTCCCCAGGAAAGTTGGAATCTATCTCCCCAAGCAGTAAGCTTATCCCCAGTATATTCTGGAAGCTTATCCCCTAGCAGAGCACGAACGCGTCGTCCGGCTTTATTTAAAGAGTTATTTCCTTAATAGGATATAACTGGGTTATCCTCAGCCAAAAGCCACGGAAAGAGCGTCCTCGACGAAGTCTTCTTACCCCAGCGAAGTCCATCAACACTTCCAACAACAAGGGTATCCCCAGCAAATTATTATCAACACTCAGTAAGGCATCCCTCTTCTCACAGAGTATTGCTTCCCAGCATGGTCGCTAGAGTATCTTTTCTCCCCGCAGAATCTTCCATTTGCCAAGTCTATTCCGCAACGGAGTCATCTTCTCCTACCGGTATTCTTGCAGTTATCATCCCCAGCGGAAGCAAAATCTATTCTTCAACATCAGCCCAGGATATGACTTCTCAGCACCCGTCAAGGATTTAACTTCCTAGACGAAAACATACATTCATAAAATATCACATACATCATTACAGCATGCATAGACACATTATATCATACAAATCTCATTTATGTTGAGAACATCATTGCGTGATCCATATCATGCATTGCATATGACTGACCTTTACCTTTCAGGAAAGATGCAGTTGAAATTCTCAATCATGTCTCAAAACCTAGACCGGTTCAGATAATCAACTCCAAAGATTTCTTATCCAGTCTCAGGCCTTCTCTAGTCCAGCTAAATCGACTCCCAACAGATTTTTCTGATAAAGACTCAGTAGAAGTTATCCCAGGTTATAATTTCCTATTGGTTCTCTCTCCGACGGTGCATGAGATTTCCATTTTAGGGTTTTCTTTAAGATTATAATTTCCTATGGTTCCCTCTCCGACGGTGAGTGAGGTGATAATTCCTTCTCCTATGGTTCCCTCTCCGACGGTGAGTGAGGTGATAATCTCCTATGGTTCCCTCTCCGACGGTGAGTGAGGTGATAATTCCTTTTCAGATGGTTCCCTCTCCGACGGTGAGTGAGGTGATAATCTCCTCTGGTTCCCTCTCCGACGGTGAGTGAGGTGATAATTCCTTTTCAGATGGTTCCCTCTCCGACGGTGAGTGAGGTGATAATCTCCTATGGTTCCCTCTCCGACGGTGAGTGAGGTGATAATTCCTTTTCAGATGGTTCCCTCTCCGACGGTGAGTGAGGTGATAATCTCCTATGGTTCCCTCTCCGACGGTGAGTGAGGTGATAATTCCTTTTCAGATGGTTCCCTCTCCGACGGTGAGTGAGGTGATAATCACCTATGGTTCCCTCTCCGACGGTGAGTGAGGTGATAATTCCTTTTCAGATGGTTCCCTCTCCGACGGTGAGTGAGGTGATAATCTCCTATGGTTCCCTCTCCGACGGTGAGTGAGGTGATAATTCCTTTTCAGATGGTTCCCTCTCCGACGGTGAGTGAGGTGTTAATCTCCTATGGTTCCCTCTCCGACGGTGAGTGAGGTGATAATTCCTTTTCAGATGGTTCCCTCTCCGACGGTGAGTGAGATGATAATCTCCTATGGTTCCCTCTCCGACAGTGAGTGAGGTGATAATCTCCTATGGTTCCCTCTCCGACGGTGAGTGAGGTGATAATTCCTTTTCAGATGGTTCCCTCTCCGACGGTGAGTGAGGTGATAATCTCCTATGGTTCCCTCTCCGATGGTGAGTGAGGTGATAATTCCTTTTCAGATGGTTCCCTCTCCGACGGTGAGTGAGGTGATAATCTCCTATGGTTCCCTCTCCGAAGGTGAGTGAGGTGATAATTCCTTTTCAGATGGTTCCCTCTCCGACGGTGAGTGAGGTGATAATCTCCTATGGTTCCCTCTCCGACGGTGAGTGAGGTGATAATTCCTTTTCAGATGGTTCCCTCTCCGACGGTGAGTGAGGTGATAATCTCCTATGGTTCCCTCTCCGACGGTGAGTGAGGTGATAATTCCTTTTCAGATGGTTCCCTCTCCGACAGTGAGTGAAGTGATAATCTCCTATGGTTCCCTCTCCGACGGTGAGTGAGGTGATAATTCCTTTTCAGATGGTTCCCTCTCCGACGGTGAGTGAGGTGATAATCTCCTATGGTTCCCTCTCCGACGGTGAGTGAGGTGATAATCTCCTATGGTTCCCTCTCCGACGGTGAGTGAGGTGATAATTCCTTTTCAGATGGTTCCCTCTCCGACAGTGAGTGAGGTGATAATCTCCTATGGTTCCCTCTCCGACGGTGAGTGAGGTGATAATTCCTTTTCAGTTGGTTCCCTCTTCGACGGTGAGTGAGGTGATAATCTCCTATGGTTCCCTCTCCGACGGTGAGTGAGGTGATAATTCCTTTTCAGATGGTTCCCTCTCCGACGGTGAGTGAGGTAATAATTCCTTTTCAGATGGTTCCCTCTCCGACGGTGAGTGAGGTGATAATTCCTTTCAGATTATAATTTCCTAGGGTTCCCTCTCCGACGGTGAGTGAGGTGATTCCCTCTCAGATTATAATTGCCTATTGGTTCTCTTCCCGATACTGCAAAGATGGTAATTCCCACCAAGATTTTCTCAACGAGCGTTGTTGAAGTTAAAATCGCCCAAGGTTCTCTTATCATTCATGCTAAGGTAGTAATCATCCCTGGTTCATTCATCACCTTTTGAAGATCCAGACTCAGCCCCTGTAACCAGTCAGGACATATTTACGCCAAGCATCTGAAATCAACTCCTGCAACGTGTCAGGTAATTATTTTCTATTTTGCAGGTATGCAGGTTCTCGCTAAGGAATCTCCTACGCGATCAACATCCAGATGGCATCTATAAGCCCATCATCCTATTCATCAACCTCTAAATGGCCTCTATAAGCCCATTCCCATCATCACACCGTTACTATGTGAGCGCAAATTTCTGAGCACTCTAGTGTTCAATCATCTTCTACCCTCGGATTACGAAAGGCACGTCAGCCAATCTGTATCCTCAGGTCTAAGAAGATTGAACAGGGGCAACTGTTGTACCCCAAAATTTGCCCTCCCATATTCTTCAAGAAATTGCCAAGTCAAAATGCAAAAGTTCCCCAAGGGTTGCATAGTGCAAAGATCTCCTACACAGTCAAAACTAGGGTTTGTGTTCTGATCAAGAAAATGAAATTTCCAAAGGTCCATTCAAGTCTCACATGCCTACAAATATGGTCAAGTATCCTCATATCAAGTTTCAAGATTTTCAGCACAAAATTGCACAGTCAAAAACCCTAATTGCACTACAGTCAACTGTAGGGGCAAAATGGTCATTTGACAGTCAAAAGTTCAAATTTTTGGTCAACATATCATTTTGAAGCCACAAACATCATTTGATCAATGCTTGATCATGATTCTCCAAAATTTGGCTTAGAAATCATCAAGATGCAAAAGTTTCCTTATTTGGACAGTTGAAAAAGTCAACTGAAATTGACCAGGGCATAACTTTCACATGGATTATCAGAAAAATTCCATCCAAATCTAATTTTGAAGAGAAAGACATTTCCTACAACTCATCTTCATACTTAAAGTCCAAGAAATGCTCTCACAAAAAGTTATCAATTTCAACATTATAGGTCATTTTCAAAAGTCAACAAAAAGGGACTTTAAGTCAAAGGCCATAACTTGAGATTGGTAAATCAAAATGACATGGGACCAAAGACATTGGTTAGAGGACTCAAAGACCTTTCCAAAATGTCCAAGAACATGAGAAAAGCTTAAAAATTGAGCAAGTTATGCCTTGTGGAAGTTGGGAAATTTTTGGATATTTTGAAAAGTCAACATTGATTCAAATGACCTAAAATTGCTAATGGGCCCATTTTTCTTCCATAATTCATCATCCATGACATGTGCACGACCAATTGGCCCAAAGGGAAGTATTTCTTCATTTTTTATTTATTTATTTGAATTTTTATTTATATTAATTCATTTAAATCATTTAAATATATGGAAAATACTTAATTTAACCTAACAAATCTTTTTGCACATGTAACCTACTCAATAATTCGTGCACATTCAAATATGGGAAGATTTGGTTTGATTGGATCCTAATTGATACAAAATTATATGGAAAATATTTGGAAAATAAAGCTTGAAAATCAAATCTTCAAAACTATGAATGCAAGAGATTTGGATGATTCTTTTTGACCTAATTCACTACTACATATGCCAGGAACACAACCCTAATCATAATACATACTAAGCTGCGCAGAAGAGCCTAAACAAAACTTGAAATTTTTCTCTAAGAACTCAAATCTGAAAACCACTTTTCAGGGCGATTCAGAGCATAATTCTTGTTCCATTAGCTTGCCAAGGTTGCCCAGAAGCGATTACAATCAAAAACATTGATCAAAGCTCAAGAAATTGGTAACAAGAACCGCCCCTGTACAGAGAAAAAATCATGATCGTGTTTTGACATTTAGGCATTCTTAGGGCATTTTAATTGTTGATTTGCATTCCTTATGCCATCCTAATGCTAACCATATGATTCAATTATGTTATTATGCTGTATACACGATTTCACCATTGCCAAGTTTTAGGGTTTTGCAAGCTTCAGATTAGGGGTTCTTGAATGAGGAAAAATTGGCCCTCAAGACCACCACCGTTCAACTCAGCGTGCCTGGACGAACTTGAACCCACCCTCGCGCTCAATTTATGAGCGTCAGAGGGCCATTCGCTATTTTCTCGTACCTCACCTATGGCAACGTTTACAAAACCGTTGCTAGTTTGTTATTGTTTTCAGGAAAATACAACACAATGAAGAAGAAGGGTACGTGGCCAACCATGACTGGACGCTTTGAATCTTGGCGCGCGCTTTTTCTAATTAGGCCACTAGCGATTGTTTTGCTCTATAGTAATTCTCATGCATCCTCAAAAATCAATATCCACGCGTCCAACCTCATCCATCCAAGGGCCAGGAATTAGGGAGCATGGTAGGCTGCAGTCAACGTGCTACATGCTAGTGAAAAAGTCCAACGAGGCCAAAGTCAAATGGGCCTGAATTGCTAAACTATACCTCCTATCTGGGGACTGATACCCCCTTGGTTTGCAACTTCTTTTAATTTTCTCTATTTTTTATTCTTGTTATAATTTTTTATTTTTCTTTTAATTACTGTTTGTTTAATTAATTATATTTTCATAAAAATCATAAAACACATAAAAAAGTCAGAAAAGAGCAAAAATAATCAATATTTTTATTTCTAGTATTTTTATAAATAAATTTGCATGTAATTGAATTTAGTTTTAAATTAGGTTTGCAATTTTAATTCTTTTAATAAAAAATCTAAAAAATGTAGAAATAGGTTTAATTAATGTTTTTATTCCTTTTAATTTTTCTTTTTATAATAATATTTATTTATTTTATTTATTTTTATAATTAAATTTGTATATAAAAATTAGTTTTAATTTAGGTTAAATTCTAATGTTTTCTTAATAAATTAAAATTAAATAGAATTAGGGTTAGCGTTTAATTGCAATTAATTTTTTCTATTAAATCTTAAAATACTAAAAAACACCAAAAAACAAGTTCTTTCTCTTTTAATTAATTAACTCCGTTATTAATTTAATTTTTGCAAAAGGGTCCAACACCCTCGTTCTTAATTTCTTATTTATTCGCATATTTATTTTATGTCATTTAAATAATTATGTACCTCTCCCGAAGCCATGTAAATTACTTCTCGCACTTTTAATTACTCTATTTATTTTTTCTGTCAAATCGGGTCCTGGTTAATTTTGGCGATGTGGACCCGCGCCATTTGTAATAGCTTAGAATTTACTTTCCCGCAAATATTTTAACTGTTAAATCAAAGCATGAAAGAATGTATGGACAAAATAAAAACAAGCGTAGAACACCAATAACATGACAAGATAAATGCAAATGAAAACGACACACAAATCGCACACACCACCCTTAGGGTACGCCTCACTGTTGCCTTGCCTCGAAAGGTGATCGTCGAGTAGAGGATGTCTTAGTAAGTCCTCATGATCCGGGAACCTGGCATGAGGGTAGCTTCTAAGGTGTCTTCCCATTGCTCTAGTGATCACCATGTCCCGAACCTCGAATTGACCCGAACACCTCCAACGGTGGTGCTACCTACCTCTCAATGGTGGGATGGCACTACTTTAAAGGACATTTACACAGACGAATTCCTTAGGGTAGGTAGACGACTCTAGATACTTGCTCTAATCTCAAAACAAATTCAAAAAAGACTTTTCACACCGACACCTTTTCAAAAAGCTTTCGAAAGCAATTTTTCAAACACTCTTAAGGACTGATACAAGAGTCGAACTGGAAATTTCAAAGAAACTTTTTAAAACCCACATTGAAAAGCAAACAAACCTTTTGAAAACACAAATGAGCAAGTATCTAAGAGCCCATGGATAACCATGGATAGAAAGGGTGCTAACACCTTCCCTTTCTATAACCTACCTCCCGAACCGAGAGCAATCTCTTTAAGGAATTTTTCTGTGCTTTTGTCCTTTCCATTTGGAGAAAATAAAAGACGGTGGCGACTCTTGCTTCCACGACATTTCGCGAACCAGTGTTAAACAGTCAGTTCCAGATCCACCGATCACAGAACTGGCGACTCTGCTGGGGATAAAAACTTAAAGTGAGGTGTACCTTAAGGCTAGTTCATAAACTGTGTTTTCAATTGTATTGATTTGCTTGCTTTACTATTGTGGGTTGCATCGGAGTTACATGGATCCTAACCCAGATCTGGGGATACCCTGTTTAGGTAGCATAAGCTGTGAGGGACCTGTCCGGTGTAGACCGACACAGGTGAAGCAGTGGCTACATTGGTGTGGCACCTTGGTCCGTACCGATATCCCTTGTGTCGCAACGAGGAGAATATGGGTCTTCTAAGGAGTCATTAAGCACCAACAACCTTAGAACCTTAATTGACACAACTTGGCCTTTAGAATTATAGCAGTATGTTACGCCCATTGAGGCTAAACTCTCGTGATGGTTCTGGCCGCAAGAAAAGATTGCGATGCTGGAGTTATGACCGATTGAGGGTAGTCAATGATATTGGGATCCTATAAGAACCCGGTTACTTTTGATTAGGACAGGTATGAACCAACAAGCTGAAAGAGGGTAGTACCTAGACCCCATGCTGGCCTTAAACCCTAAGGAATTGTCTTGTATGACTTGTGTGCCTCCCAACTTGACTATTTGCATGCTTGTTATCTGACACTTGAGTTTCTTGCAGGTTTTGTTTATAGTCCTTAATAGGGACTCATAACAGGGTATACTAAGTTTCTTACAGGTTTTGGTTTGCAGTCCTTAATTAGGACTCATAACAGGTTTTACTTGAGTTTCTTGCAGGTTTCTGTTTATAGTCCTTAATAAGGGCTCATAACAGGGTTTATTCATATTACCCCATGCATCATGACATCATACCATTGCATACATCCTAACCCATTTCAAGGATCTCAAAGGCTTGTGATGCAGGTCATGATAAATCAAACATCTAGCAAGGGGCAAAGAGGATTTATTTTCCTCTAGCCAAAGTTGTCAGGGGCTATGACCCACTTGATATGGTGAGCTTTGACACTTGAAGAAGGTTGCCCTAGCCAAGGTTGTCAGAGGCTATGACCCACTTGATATGGTGAGCCTTTGACCCTTGGAAGAAAGACTCTCAACAAATATGGAGTTCCTTCCATCAAGCTACCGGACCCAAATTCTAACAAATTTTCTTGTTTACCCCGCGGGATCCTTGAAAACATTGCATGCATGTCATACACATCATTACATAACAGGTATCTTTGTTGCAGGTCACTTACCATCTCTCGCTGTTTATTTCAGTAATGGCCTTCCAACCAGATAACCAGGACCTTCTTGCTCAAGAGACTCGGTTCGGGGAAATCCTCCTGAATCTATCCAAGGGGCAGGAGGAGCTAAGGACACTTCTCATGGGGACCTTTGTCAGGAACAATGCTGAGGATGAAAGGCTGAAACACCTACAAGCTGAGATGGATGCAATGAAAGCCCAAATGCTGGGGCAGAGGAATGCCATTCAAGGTTTAGCTCAAAGACAAGATGAGCTCCGGTTTCTCGTCAACCAACTGGGGCAAACGTCTAAGGGTGAAAAGCTAATCATCGTTCGACCATCTTTGAGACAAAGAGGTAAGGAGAAAGCTCCTCATATGGCTTCAATATCCCCAATTCAGTATCAACCTCACCAGCTTCAACCAGACAAGCCCCAAAGGCAATTCACCGAGCTCAACGTGTCGCTGCCTCAAGCCTTACAACAACTGCTGAGGTTGAACTTGGTAACTCGAAAGGATCCTCCTAAGAATCCCAACAGGACACCTTCAAGGTATAACCCCAACGCTCACTGCGCTTATCATTCTGACAGCCCGGGGCATGCTACAGAGGATTGTTGGACTTTGAAGAATAAGATCCAGGACCTGATTGAGGAAGGAGCCGTGGAATTCACCCAAGATGGCCAGGCTGAATGCTTCTACCATCCCTACAGGAGGCACCATTTGAAGTGACAAGCCCTGAGACTAGGAAATTTTTGTTCATTCGAATGTTCAAGTTACAATTTTCTTTTGTTCAAACATTTATTCATGATTAAACGTTGTTATTTCATTAATGCATCACATATGTCTGTTCTGAAACAATATATTTGTATTCACTAAATGCAAATTGTTGTACCCCAAAATTTGCCCTCCCATATTCTCCAAGAAATTGCCAAGCCAAGTCACAAAATTCCCCAAGGGTTGTGCAGTGCAACTGTCTCCTATACAGTCAAAACTAGGGTTTGTGTTCTGATCAAGAATTGAAAGTTTTCAAAGGCCCAATCAAGTCTCATATGCCTACAAAGATGGTCAAGCATCCTCATATCAAGTTTCAAGGCATTCAGCTCAAAATTGCACAGTCAAAACCCCAAATTGCACTACAGTCAACTGTAGGGGCAAAATGGTCATTTGGCAGTCAAAAGTTCAAATTTTTGGTCAACATATCATTTTGAATCCACAAACATCATTTGATCAATGCTTGATCATGATTCTCAAAATTTGGCTCAGAAAATCATCAAGATGCAAAAGTTACTATATTTGGACAGCTGAAAAAGTCAACTGAAATTGACCAGGGCATAACTTTCACATGGATTATCAGAAAAATTCCATCCAAAGCTCATTTTGAAGAGAAAGACATTTCCTACAACTCATCTTCATACTTCAAGTCCAAGAAATGCTCTCACAAAAAGTTATCAGTTTCAACATTATAGGTCATTTTCAAAAGTCAACAAAAAGGGACTTTAAGTCAAAGGCCATAACTTGATATTGGTAAATCAAAATGACATGGGACCAAAGGCATTGGTTAGAGGACTCCAAGACCTTTCCAAAATGTCCAAGAACATGTGAAAAGCTTAAAAATTGAGCAAGTTATGCCTTGTGGAAGTTGGGAAATTTTTGGGAATTTTGAAAAGTCAACTTTGATTCAAATGGCCTAAAAATGCAAATGAGCCCATTTTTCTTCCATGATTCATTATTCTAAGCCTATGCACGACCACTTGGCCCAAAGGGAAGTATTTTCTCAATTTTTATTTATTTATTTGAATTTATATTAATATTAATTCATTTAAATTATTTAAATACATGAAAAATATCTAACCTAACAAAACCAATCTTTTTATGCATGATTTGGACTCAATATTTCGTGCTTGTTTAATTATGGAAAGAATTGGTGTGATTGGAGCCTAATTGACACAAAGAATACTTGAAAAAGATATGAAAAAGATATAAGGAAATCAAATATTGAAAACAATGAATGGAAGAGATTTGATCCAATTTTCTTAACCTAATGCCTTCACTATATGACCAGGAATCAAACCCTAATGCAAAAAGACAAGAAGCTGCGCTACAGAACCTATTGCAAACTTGAGAAATTTTCCATAAACTCAAAAACTGAAAACCCCTTTAGAGGTCGATTCAAGGCGCAAAACCTATTCCAAAGGCTTCCTTGGCAATTCCTGGACACATTCCAATCATAAACAACAACTCAAACACAAAGAACTGGTAGATTGAACTCTCACTGCATCGAAAAAATTCCAAAATCGTGCATCATGATTTAAACGTTTTTACAGCATTTTGTCCATTGATTCATGTTTATCATAATGTTTTGAAGCTAATCAATAGGTTCAATTGCTTTTTTATGGGCTATACGCGATATTACCATGTTCATCTTCTAGGGTTTTTCAGAGCTTGAATTTAGGGCTTTTACAATACTGTAAAATTAGCCTTCCAGACCATGATAGTCATACTCAGCAAGCCTGGACGAAAAGGAAGCACTATTCGCGATGAATTTATGACCACCATAGCCCTATTCGCTATTTTCCCATAGCACGCCTAAAGCAACGCGTTAAAACTGTTGCTATTGTGTTTTATTTTTCAGGTACGCGAGGAAGACGAAGACATGGCACGCTGTGATTCGTTGGTTTGAATTCTCGCGCGCTAATCCACTAACTAGTTGCTTTTCTTTTATAATATTTCTTGTTTATTTATTAATCACGCGCGTTGAGTTGGTTTAGTGGCAGGCAAGGATACTGGTAACACACGTGACCTGGGTTCGAACCCCAGGTCTTGACGTTCTTCATATTATTTTGCATTCAGTAATCCCATGTAGCACTTACGTTAAAACGTACCATGCTCCATCATCATCCAGACAGCCACACGTCCAAGGGATGCAAATCAAGGGCTCAGGATTGAAACGCACCGTGGGCATAAGTCAACCTTGTGATACACAAATTGGGAGAGTCAACAGGCTACTGCATATTGGGCCAGAACCTTTGGATCAACACCTCCAATTTGGGGCTACCCCCCCCCCCCCCCCCCCCCTGGTTTGCCTTCACTATTTTTTTATTTATTTTTTATTCTTGTTTTAATTGTTATTTTTATTTTAATTACTGTTTATTTAATTAATTATTTTTTTAATAAAATACAAAAACTTCATAAAAGAAAAATCAGAAAAGATGAAAAATGTAATAAATGTTTAATTGAATTATTTTCATAAATAAGTTAATATGTAATTATTTAGTTTAATTAGGTTACAATTTTAACTTCTTTTAATAACAAAAAATACAAAATATAGAATTTAGGTTTAATTGTTAATTTTATTCCTTTTTAATTTCCCTTTTTAATAATAATATTTATTTATTTATTTTCATAAATCAAAAAATGCATGTAAATTAACTTAGGTTTAAATTAGTTAAAATTTTAATATTTTCATAATAAAACTAAAAAACACTAGAATTAGGATTTACATTTCAATTTTCATTCTAATAAATTCTTTTTCTTTTAAATCTTAAAAAACATAAAATACAAAAACATTTTCTTTTAAATTTTAATTTTAACTTTAAATATTTCTGCAAAAGGGTCCAACGCCCATGTTCGTAGTTTATTTAATTTCGCGCATTTATTTTATGTCGTTTATTATAATTATGTAATTCTCCCAAAGCCGTGTAAACAATTTCTCGCACTTTTATTTTATTGCTTTATTTATTTTCCGTCAAATCGGGTCCGGTTTATTTTTGGCGATGTGGACCCGCGCCATTTGTAATAGTTGTAGATTTATTTTCCCGCAAACTTTATAACTGTTAACCAAGCATGAAAGAATGAATGATAAAATAAAAACAAACGCATAGATCACCTTGACATGAATAAGACAAAATAACTGAACATGACACACAAATCACACACCACCCTTAGGGTACGCCTCACTGTTGCCTTGCCTCGAAAGGTGATCGTCGAGTAGAGGATGTCTTAGTAAGTCCTCATGATCCGGGAACCTGGCATGAGGGTAGCTTCTAAGGTGTCTTCCCATTGCTCTGGTGATCACCATGTCCCTAAACTCGAATTGACCCGAACACCTCCAACGGTGGTGCTACCTACCTCTCAATGGTGGGATGGCACTACTTCAAAGGACATTTACACAGACGAATTCCTTAGGGTAGGTAGGTTCTCAAGGATACTTGCTCTAATTTCAAACAAATCAAAACATCTTTTCACCAACACATTTTTCAAAAGCTTTCAAAGCAAATTTTTCAAACACTCTGACGTACGAGTCGAACTGAAATTTTTCGAAGAAACTTTTTTTAAACCCACATTGAAAAGCAAGCAAACATTTTGAAAACACATTGAGCAAGTATCTAAGAGCCCATGGATAACCATGGATAGAAAGGGTGCTAACACCTTCCCTTTCTATAACCTACCTCCCGAACCGAGAGCAATCTCTTTAAGGAATTTTTCTGTGCTTTTGTCCTTTCCATTTGGAGAAAATAAAAGACGGTGGCGACTCTTGCTTCCGCGACATTTCGCGAACCAGCGTTAAACAGTCAGTTCCAGATCCACCGATCACAGAACTGGCGACTCTGCTGGGGATTCTTTATAAAGTGAGGTGTACCTTAGGGCTAGGTCATAATTGTGTTTTCACTTGTATTGATTTGCTTGCTTTACTATTGTGGGTTGCATCGGAGATACATAGATCTTAACCCGGATCTGGGGATACCCTGTTTAGGTAGCATAAGCTGTGAGGGACCTGTCCGGCGTAGACCGACACAGGTGAAGCAGTGGCTACGTTGGTGTGGCACCTTAGTCTGTACCGATATCCCTTGTGTCGCAACGAGGAGAATATGGGTCTTCTAAGGAGTCATTAAGCACCAACAACCTTAGAACCTTAATTGACACAACTTGGCCTTTAGAATTGTAGCAGTATGCTACGCCCATTGAGGCTAAACTCTCGTGATGGTTCTGGCCGCAAGAAAAGATTGCGATGCTGGAGTTATGACCGATTGAGGGTAGTCAATGATATTGGGATCCTCTAAGAACCCGGTTACTTTTGATTAGGACAGGTATGCACCAACAAACTGAAAGAGGGTAGTACCTAGACCTCATGCTGGCCTAAACTTTAGGGGCTTGCCTTGTGTGACTTGTGTGCCTTACTATGTTTGCCTTTGTCTCTGTATGTGGTGTGCTTTATCATAACATCATAGCATCATGAGCATTGCATGCATCCTGCATAAGAACTGACCATTTCAAAGACAAGAGGGTTTCATCTTTGCTCTGTTTTGTAGGACATTATGATGCCTGTGCGAAGGAATACTATCCGGTTTAACCTTGTTCGTTCACCTGAGTTGCTTGATGAATTGGTTAGCAGAATTCCAAACACCACTTCCTTCATTCAGAGGCATGGTTCCCTTCTCAGTTTAGTCACTGCAAAGCGGGATCAACAGTTGATGAGTGTTTTGACCCAGTTCTATGACCCTCAGTACCAGTGCTTCACCTTTCAAGACTTCCAGCTGGTCCCTACCCTGGAAGAGTTCTCTAATCTGCTTGGTATCCCTATCTTGGATCAGACTCCCTTTACTGGTTGGGAAAAGACCCTCAGGCTTGAGGATGTGGCTGCAGCTCTTCCTTTGACCCATCAAGAGGTAACAGACAACTGGGTAACTAGAAGCGGAGTTAAGGGTTTCTTGGCCAAGTTTCTGATTGGTAAGGCTAATAATTTCTGGAATGACCTGGACTTTAGGGCATATGAAGACATCTTGGCTCTCCTAATCTATGGGTTAGTCCTGTTTCCTAATCTTGACAACTTCATCAATGTCACTTCCATTAGGATCTTTATGTCTCAGAACCCTGTGCCCACTCTCTTGGGTGACATCTTGCAACAACTTCATGCCCGTACTACCCGAAGACGAGGAACCCTATGGTGTTGTATCCCTTTGTTGGTGAGGTGGTTTATTTCGCACCTCCCTAAGTTCGTACTGAAGAACCAAGAAGGAAGAGGTTGGGCTCACAGGTTAATGTCTCTCACCGATAAAGACATCATTTGGACTTGCAGAGGGTTGGATGAGATAGCTATTATTGATCGATGCGGGGAATACCCTAATGTTCCTCTGATTGGTACTCAAGGAGGGATCTCTTACAATCCATGTCTAGCACTCCGTCAGTTTGGGAGAGCAAGAAGAGCAGGTCCCCATGAGATGTTGGTGCCTCACATCAGTTTTGAATTTCAGGTGGATAGTGACGAGCTGCGTCGTAGGTTCATCAAGGCTTGGGATAAGGTTCATAAAGCTGACCCACAAGAGTTAGGGCCAAAGACTTCTTTACCTATGGAAGCCTACTACAAATGGGTTCGCATCCGTGCTCAGAAGTTAGGTATGACGTATGAAGCCGTCAGACCCGTCATTCTTGAGTGTCCTGATAAAGATGGTGTTCCTCCAACTGTCCTTCCTCCTCAGATACCTACTGATTATGAGACATTGAAGAGATCTTGGTCGCAACTGCAAGAAGAACGGGATTCTTACCGGGAAAAGTTCAACGAGCAGGAATCAAAGATCCAGAAGCTGACCAGACAGTTGGAGAATGAGAGAGCTCTGAATGCCTACATCCGTACTGAGAAGAGGAGACGATGGGATCAATAAGGAGCTCTGAATGTGCCTTTACAGTTTTATTTCCTTTCCAGTATTTCCTTTCATGTAACGCCTAAGGGCAACTTGTTGAATAATTTCAGTTGCAAAGTTGAATCTAATGAAGTGTGTTCTTTTTGTTTACAAAGTTGACTCCCGATTGTCTTTGAAAACATAAATCATACGCATTTCATACATCATGTGCATAGCAGGTTTTTCCCTTTTCAGGTTGCTTACAGTTCTTCGCTGTTTATTTCAGCATCATGAATCCCGAATCTGCATCAACTGAGACATCGATCAAGGCTCTTCAGGCGCAGAATGCGCACTTTCAAGAACTAATCAAGGGTCTGGCTAAAAGCCAAGAAGAATTAAAGACTATGCTCCTGAAGAAGGAGAAGAAGAAGAAGAGAAGAACTGTTCTGTTCAACTCGGGCCGAAGGTTTAGCAATACTCTGCAGCATGAAGAGGCTGGTTCTTCTGTTGGCAAGAGTCCTTCTCAGGCAGAAGTAAAGGTCCCTAGTCCGGTAGTCTCCGACAACGAGACGGATTTTGATGAAGAGCAGTACCCTCCTGCAGACGACAGATATAAGCAATTGGAGGACAGGTTGAAGGCTATGGAGATCCAACAGGTACCTGGGCTGGATTTCGGAGATCTGGGTTTGTCGACTGGTGTGATTATCCCCCATAAGTTCAAAGCACCATCCTTCTCTAAGTATGACGGGGCGTCTTGTCCCAAGCTGCATTTAAGGTCCTATGTTCGGAAAATTCAGCCGTACTCTGCGGATAAGAATTTATGGATCCACTTCTTCCAGGAGAGTCTTTCAGGGACTCATCTCGAATGGTTCTATCAGCTGGATGGGACCAAGGTTCGTAACTGGGAGGAGTTGGCTACTGCTTTCTATAAGCAGTATCAATATAATGCCGACCTTGCCCCCACACGTACCCAACTCCAGGGTATGTCGTTAGGTGCAAGCGAAGGTTTTAAGGAGTACGCTCAGAAGTGGAGAGACCTGGTTGGAAGGGTGCAGCCACCATTGACTGATCGGGAGTTGGTTGACATGTTCTTGGGGACCCTATCTGGGCCATTTTTCAACCATCTCATTGGGAATTCTTCTGCTGGTTTCACTGATTTGATCTTGACTGGAGAGAGGATTGAAGCTGGGCTGAAGTCTGGGAAGATTGCAAAGGGTGCCTCATCTAGTTCAGAAAAGAAACCGTTTAAAAAGGAGTCTAGTGCCGTGTATGGTTCCCGGAAATCAGAGAGACCTGAGCACCGCCAATCTGTCAGCGCGGTGATGATTGCTAAGCCTGCTGCCGCTCCTCGGCCAAACAATTCTCAAAGGGCTGAAAGACCCCGGAGGGAGTTTACCCGGTTAAGCATGACCCTATCACAGATTCTGCCACAGTTGCTAGCCACCAACTTAGTAACTGTCAGGGAAGCCCCGAAGTTCCCCAATACAACATCTCCCAAGTACAACCCGAATGCTCGTTGTGCTTACCATTCAGAAAGCCCGGGGCACTCTACTGATGATTGTTGGGCGTTAAAGAATAAGGTGCAAGACCTTATCGATGCAAAGGAGATACAGTTCGAGGCGCCTGCAAAGCCGAATGTAGTTACTGCCCCTATGCCTCAGCACGGAGTAAATGCTGTTGATGAAGACGTTTATGCTGTTTCTGTGGATGATCTAGCCACTCCTCTAAAGATCGTCAAGAAGAACCTACTGCAGGCCGGTTTATTTCCGGGTTGTAGTGAGGGTTGCCTATTCTGTGCTGTGTCCCCATCTGGTTGTCCCTTGCTAAAATTAGGCATCCAAAGCTTAATGGATAGCAAGGAGATCCTATTCAAGAAGTCTGATGTTCGGTTGGTTCCAATGGAAGAAGTTTCTGTGGTAACTATCTTCAATAATCCGATCCCGGCTCTCCAGAAGAAGCCCGTTCAAATCATGACCGTTGCGCCCGTTATTATCACTGTTCCAGGGCCCCTGCCCTATGTATCTGATAAAGCTGTCCCTTGGCACTATGGGGCAGATGTATATATAAACGGGATTAAACAAGAACTCAACGCTGGCGCCAGCATCTGTGACATCACTGGCCCAGCCAAAGTTACCCGCAGTGGCAGGCTCTTCTCGCCTGACATTGCACCGCCTGCTGCCCGAAGACCGCTCCTGATAATTCCTACAAGTACACCTATTCCTGTTGCTGACCAAGTTGTTGTTCCTGCTGCTAATCCGATTGTTTCTCCTGCTGCCGAGTCATCCAATACTCGGGGCAAGGGGATTGAAGTTGAGCCTGCCCAGATGGAGGCACCCATACCCATAGCTGCGGAGGCCTCCCCACAAGAGATGGAGGAGATTCTGAAGATCATAAAGAAGAGCGATTTTAATGTTGTGGAACAGCTGGGGCATACGCCCTCCAAGATCTCCATGCTCTCTTTATTGCTGTGCTCTGAGGCCCATGCAAAGGCCCTAATCTCGTTCCTCAAGACGGCCCATGTGCCACATGAAACTTCTGCAGTCCAGTTCACAGATTGCGTGGCAAGTCTAACGGCAGATAATGGCTTGGGTTTCTCAGATGCTGACTTGACCGCAAAGGGGAGAGATCATAATGACGCTCTGCATGTCTCAATTGAATGCAGGGGCACCACCTTGGCACATGTGTTGGTTGATACTGGGTCATCTTTGAATGTGCTACCCAAGAAAGCTCTGGATCGTCTAGATTGTGAAGGCCTGGAATTGAAACCCAGCAACATCATCGTCAGGGCCTTTGATGGTTCAAAGAGGATGGTCCATGGGGAGGTTGACATTCCGATTCGTGTGGGCTCTCAGGTGTTCGACTCCACTTTTTATGTGATGGATATTCGTCCATCCTACTCTTGTCTGCTGGGTCGACCCTGGATACATAAGGCTGGGGCAGTGACCTCTACCTTGCATCAAAAGCTGAAGTACCCCGTCAGAGGGAAGATTGTCACCGTGCAAGGAGAGGAAGAATATATGGTGAGCCACCTGAACTCCTTCAGGTACATTGAGATGGAGGGGGAGTTCATTGAGACCCCCTTTCAGCATTTCGAGGAGGTGTTTCCAATTGCAGCAGAAACAACAGAAGCAAGTGGTCCTTTGAAGATGGCTTCCCTGAAGGATGCCAGGGCTGTGGTGCAAAAGGGTGAATGTGCCGACTGGGGTAGACTTCCAGACTTCACCCAGAAGACTGATAAACTTGGGCTGGGTTTTACCACGGAAGGTCAGAGAGCTATGAGGAAAGCGAAGATCGGAAGGCCTCCGATATTTATTAAAAGCTCAGGAGTGAATGCTGTTGGGGAGGATCATGAAGTGGACGAAGCAGAATTTAACAGCTGGATTTATCCGACGACCGAAGGCGGATTGAACAACTGGATTGCTAAGGATCATACCCCTGTTACCTTTGTGACGCAGTAATAAATTTCTTTGTTTCGTTATATTTTGTAATAAACAATGATAAACTCTATGGCCCGGTGTCTTACCCGAGGCACCGTGGTTCTATTTGTGAGGGCATACAAACTGTCATTTTATACATCATGAATGAAAATCTTGGACGTTTTTCGCATTGCAAATATTGTGTTCCTTTTTTATCTTTCCTTTCCTTTACATAATTTTCAAAACAGCTGTATTTACACACACACTCACTCATACAGGTTCCAATCCACTCTGGATCTTACTGATAACAACTCTGCTACTGCCAATTATGACTTCGAAAATCCGATCAACTTAGCCGAAGACGAAGGTGAAGATGATTGCGAAGTGCCCGGCGAGCTTGCTAGACTGTTGCTTCAGGAAGAGAGGGCAATTCAACCCCATGAAGAGCCAGTGGAAACTATAAACTTGGGTACTGAGGCAGACAAGAAAGAGGTAAAGATTGGTGCCAACCTAGAGCTCAGCGTGAAGCAACGGTTAACTAAGATGTTACATGACTATATGGAAATCTTTGCCTGGTCCTACGAAGACATGCCAGGGTTGGATACCGACATTGTGGTCCATCACTTGCCGACTAAGGAAGACTGCCCTCCAGTTAAGCAAAAGGTCCGTCGGATGCGTCCAGAGATGTCTGAGAAGATTAAAGCCGAGGTTATGAAGCAGTTTGATGCCGGGTTTCTTGCAGTGACTTCTTATCCTCAATGGGTTGCTAATGTGGTGCCGGTACCCAAAAAGGACGGTAAGGTCAGAATGTGCGTCGATTACAGGGATCTGAACAGGGCTAGCCCCAAAGACGATTTCCCCTTACCTCACATTGATGTCCTTGTTGATAACACAGCTCAGCACAAGGTATTCTCTTTCATGGATGGCTTTTCAGGTTACAATCAGATCAAGATGGCACCTGAAGACATGGAAAAGACTACATTTGTTACTCAGTGGGGCACCTTCTGTTACAAAGTCATGCCATTCGGGTTGAAGAACGCTGGGGCAACCTACCAACGTGCCATGGTTGCCTTATTTCATGACATGATCCATCACGAGATCGAAGTGTATGTGGACGACATGATCGCTAGGTCCCAGACTGAGGAAGAGCACCTAGATCATCTGCAGAAGTTATTTGACCGATTGAAACTGTACAAGCTGAGACTGAACCCGAACAAGTGCACTTTCGGGGTAAGGTCTGGGAAGTTGCTAGGCTTCGTGGTCAGTGACAAAGGTATTCAAGTGGACCCTGCTAAGGTCAAAGCTATTCAAGAGATGCCAGTCCCTAAGACAGAGAAGGAAGTCAGAGGCTTTTTAGGACGCCTGAATTACATCGCTCGCTTCATCTCTCATCTGACTGCTACCTGTGAGCCAATCTTCAAGCTGCTGAAGAAAGATCAGGTAGTACGTTGGAACGATGAATGTCAGGCTGCATTTGACAAAATCAAAGAGTATCTCCAAGAACCACCCATCCTTATGCCACCGGTTGAGGGGAGACCTCTGATACTATACCTGACAGTGTTGGACAACTCAATGGGGTGTGTGCTGGGGCAGCATGACGAGTCTGGCCGAAAAGAGCATGCCATTTATTACCTTAGCAAAAAGTTTACCGACTGTGAGACCCGATACTCACTGCTTGAGAAAACTTGCTGCGCTTTGGTATGGGCTGCTCGCCGGCTGAGACAGTATATGCTGACTCACACTACCTTGTTGATCTCAAAAATGGATCCGATAAAATACATATTCGAAAAGCCGGCTCTGTCTGGGAGAATTGCAAGATGGCAAATGATCTTGACGGAATACGACATTCAGTACACAACCCAGAAAGCCATCAAGGGAAGTGTATTGGCAGACCACTTAGCTCATCAAGCTGTAGATGACTACCAATCAATGAACTTCGAGTTTCCGGATGAAAGCATCATGATAGTAACTGACTGTGAAGTACCTGGACCGGATGAAGGACCCGAACCAGGATCCCGATGGTCTATGCACTTTGACGGAGCTTCCAACGCTTTGGGAAATGGTATCGGCGCCATAATCATATCCCCACAAGGTACTCATACTCCACTCACTGCCCGGTTGTGTTTCAACTGTACTAACAACATGGCGGAGTATGAGGCATGTATCATGGGTCTTCAAGCTGCGATCGACCTAAGGATCAAATTTCTAAGTGTCTTCGGAGATTCCGCTCTCGTGATCAATCAGATTAAAGGAGAGTGGGATACGAAACATCCAAACTTGATTCCTTATAGAGAATGTGTGTTGACCCTGATTCCCCACTTCACGGAGATAACCTTTGAGCACTTTCCAAGAGAAGAGAATCAGTTAGCGGACGCGTTAGCTACAATGTCTTCAATGTTCAAGGTCAAATGGGATAATGAAGCTCCCCGGATCATCATCTGGAAACTGGACGAACCGGCATACTGTTGTGATCTCGAAACTGAATTGGTGACCGAGAAGCCTTGGTACCACGAAGTGAAAAGATATCTGGAAGCTCAGGAATACCCTGAAGGTGCCTCTATCAACGATAAGAAGTTCCTGAGGAGGTTCGCATCCAAGTTCTTCCTTAGCAACGGCATCTTGTACAAACGAAACCATGATTCGACCTTACTGCGTTGTGTGGATAAGACCGAAGCAGAAAGGATCATGGAAGAGCTACATGAAGGGACCTTTGGTACGCATTCCAGTGGGCATACTATGGCTAAGAAAATCCTACGGGCAGGATACTACTGGTCCACCATGGAAGCCGATTGCTACCAACACTCCAGGACATGCCACAAGTGCCAGATCTATGTAGACAAGGTGCATGTTCCTCCGGTTCCCCTGAATGTTCTGACTGCGCCTTGGCCGTTTGCAATGTGGGGCATAGATATGATTGGCGAGATAAAACCTACGGCATCTAATGGACATCGCTTCATCCTAGTGGCGATTGATTATTTTACGAAGTGGGTTGAGGCAGCATCCTATGCTACGGTAACCAAGACTGTAGTGGCACGGTTTATTCGGCACAACCTGATCTGTCGGTACGGCGTCCCTGAGCGGATTATTACAGACAACGGCACCAATTTGAACAATAAGATGATCGCTGAGCTTTGCGAACAGTTCAAAATACAGCACCACAATTCTTCCCCTTACAGACCGAAGATGAATGGGGCTGTAGAAGCAGCAAATAAGAACATCAAGAAGATCGTGCAGAAGATGACAGTAACTTACAAAGATTGGCACGAGATGTTACCGTTCGCTCTGCATGGGTACCGTACCTCAGCCAGGACGTCAACCGGGGCAACTCCTTTCTCTCTGGTTTATGGCATGGAGGCAGTCTTGCCGATCGAAGTACAAATTCCCTCTCTCCGGATAATGAAGGATGCAAATCTGAACGAAGACGATTGGATCCAGACACGACTTGATCAGCTTAATCTCATTGACGAAAAAAGACTTGCTGCTATCTGTCATGGTCAGACGTATCAGAAACGGATGATCAGGGCATTTAACAAAAAGGTCAGACCACAGGAATATCAAGTTGGGGATCTGGTAATCAAGAGAATCATCCTTCCTCAGAGTGATCCAAGGGGCAAATGGACCCCTACATACGAAGGGCCATTTGTGGTTAAGCATGTGTTCTCAGGAGGAGCAATGATATTAACCAATATGGATGGTGACGACCTTCCTCACCCCGCCAATGCAGACATAGTTAAAAAATACTATGCATGAAAAAAGACCCGCTAGTCTGACATGCCTAGGCAAAAATTAGGGCTTCCCGTCGAACCAAAAGGGTTCGGGCAAAATGAAGGGATGAAAATGAAAAAAACTGTACACCCGGCAAGTCGAAAACCTGAAAAGGCGGCTTGGGCAAAAATGGGTATCCCGGTGGACTGAAAACCCGAAAGGGCGGTCCAGGCAAAAATTAGGGATAAAGCGTAATACTATGTCTCATTGGATCACTTTGCATCCAGAATCCGGTATCTACATCAAGTTCAGACGGCATCGATCGGTCAGCTTCACCTTCAACCAAGGTCATCAAGTGATGAGACGCTCGGAGTTATAAAGACAATAGCAGAGTTGAAACCCAGTGGATCATTCATATTTCACACAGCTGTTTATTTTCTTTTGTACAAAACTTGTATAAACTCTCTTATTCGGCGACATACCTCTTACTAGGACGTCAGTCTCTTATACATAAAACGCCTATTTACAGGCCATTCAAAATCAATACAAATATATTTTCAGTTAAACGTGCCAAGTGTTTTTCTTTTTTTTGTTTTGTTTTGCGAAGAACGTCCAAGGTTCAATTTGTGATATATGCATTGACAGTAATTTGCTAACTCATAAATATTTGCATACGAAACACGGGAATTAATTGCAGGTGACACTAGAAACATGGGCAATAAAGAGTTGTCTGAGCAGTCTAATTGTTCTATCCTCTAAGGTACCAAGGTAGGTTCAGCTAAAGAACACGGCCGAGTGTATCTTAATTCCCCAGAGAGTGGTTCAGCAAATAGTACATTTCTCTCCAAGCAAAGTTATCAAATATCAAGGAAATTGAGTGTCCTCCCGTAGATCTCAATACTTCCCCAGCAGCAATACATATATTCAATACAAGCATCCCCGGCAGTCTTGGCCTAAAGATTGTTCCCCGGCGGTATCTCAATACTCAAAGGAATCACTTCCCCAGCAATTCAAAACTCCCCAGGAGAGTCCAATCCAATTCCCCCAGGAAAGTTGGAATTCATACCCCCAAGCAGTAAGCTTATCCCCAGCATATTCTGGAAGCTTATCCCCTAGCAGAGCATGAGCGCGTCGTCCGGCTTTATTTAAAGAGTTATTTCCTTAACAGGATATAACTGGGTTATCCTCAGCCAAAAGCCACGGAAAGGTCGTCGTCAACGTAGTTCTTTCCTACCCCCAGCGAAGTCTATCAACACTTCCAACAACAAAGGGATCCTCAGCAAGTTATCAACCATTCAGCAAAGCATCTCTATCCCCACAGAGTATTGCTTCCCAGCACGGTCACAAGAGTATCTTTTCTCCCCACAGAATCTTCTATTTTGCCAAGATTATTCCGCAACGGAGTCATCTTCTCCTACCGGTATTCTTGCAACTATCATCCCCAGCGGAAGCGAAGCTTATTCTCCAACATCAGCCCGGGATATGACTTCCTGGCACCCGTCAAAGAGTTTACTTTCGTAGACGAAAAACATATTCATAAAACATCACATATCATTATAGCATGCATAACGCATCATATCATACAAATCTCATTTATGTTGAGAACATCATTGCTTGATCCATATCATGCATTGCATATGACTGACCTTTACCTTTCAGGAAAGACGCAGTTAAAATGCTCAAACATAGTTCAAAGCCTTCTCTAGTCCAGCTAAATCGACTCCCAACAGATTTTTCGGATAAAGACTCAGCAGAAATGATGGTTCCCTCTCCGACGATGAGTGTGAGGTGATAGTCTCCTATGGTCCCCTCTCCGGCAAGTGCGTGAGGCGGTAATTCCTTCTTCAGATGTTTCCCTCTCCGACGATGAGTGTGAGGTGATAGTCTTATGGTCCCCTCTCCGACAAGTGCGTGAGGCGGTAATTCCTTTTTCAGATGTTTCCCTCTCCGACGATGAGTGTGAGGTGATAGTCTCCTATGGTCCCCTCTCCGGCAAGTGCGTGAGGCGGTAATTCCTTCTTCAGATGTTTCCCTCTCCGACGATGAGTGTGAGGTGATAGTCTTATGGTCCCCTCTCCGACAAGTGCGTGAGGCGGTAATTCCTTTTTCAGATGTTTCCCTCTCCGACGATGAGTGTGAGGTGATAGTCTCCTATGGTCCCCTCTCCGACAAGTGCGTGAGGTGGTAATTCCTTTTTCAGATGTTTCCCTCTCCGACGATGAGTGTGAGGTGATAGTCTTATGGTCCCCTCTCCGACAAGTGCGTGAGGCGGTAATTCCTTCTTCAGATGTTTCCCTCTCCGACGATGAGTGTGAGGTGATAGTCTCCAATGGTTCCCTCTCCGGCGGTGTGTGAGGTGGTAAGTCCTTTTCAGATGTTTCCCTCTCCGACGGTGTGTGAGGTGACAATTCCTTTTCCTATGATTCCCCTCTCCGACGGCGAGCGAGGTGATCATTCCTTTCAGATTATAATTACCTATGGGTCTCTTCCCAATACTGCAAAGATAATAATCCCCATCAAGATTTTCTCAACGAGCGTTGTTGAAGTTAAAATCACCCGAGGTTCTCTTACCATTCATGCTAAGACAGTAACCATCCCTGGTTCTTTCATCTCTGTTTGAAGCTCCAGACTCAGCTCCTGTAACCAGTCAGGACACATCTATATCAAGCATCCAAAATCAGCTCCTGCAACGTGTCAGGTACTCATTTTTCTGTTTTGCAGGTATGCAGGTTCTCGCTAAGGAACCTCCTACGCGATCAACATCCAGATGGCATCTATAAGCCCATCACCCTATCCAGCAATCTCCAAATGGCATCTATAAGCCCATTCCCCCATCACACTGCTAACATGTGAGCGCAAATTTCTGGGCACTTTAGTGTTCAATCATCTTCCACCCTCGGATTACGAAAGGCACGTCAGCCAATCTGCATCCTCAGGTCTAAGAAGATTGAACAGGGGCAACTGTTGTACCCCAAAATTTGCCCTCCCATATTCTCCAAGAAATTTCCAAGCCAAGTCACAAAATTCCCCAAGGGTTGTGCAGTGCAACTGTCTCCTATACAGTCAAAACTAGGGTTTGTGTTCTGATCAAGAATTGAAAGTTTTCAAAGGCCCAATCAAGTCTCATATGCCTACAAAGATGGTCAAGCATCCTCATATCAAGTTTCAAGGCATTCAGCTCAAAATTGCACAGTCAAAACCCCAAATTGCACTACAGTCAACTGTAGGGGCAAAATGGTCATTTGGCAGTCAAAAGTTCAAATTTTTGGTCAACATATCATTTTGAAGCCACAAACATCATTTGATCAATGCTTGATCATGATTCTCAAAATTTGGCTCAGAAAATCATCAAGATGCAAAAGTTACTATATTTGGACAGCTGAAAAAGTCAACTGAAATTGACCAGGGCATAACTTTAACATGGATTATCAGAAAAATTCCATCCAAAGCTCATTTTGAAGAGAAAGACATTTCCTACAACTCATATTCATACTTCAAGTCCAAGAAATGCTCTCACAAAAAGTTATCAGTTTCAACATTATAGGTCATTTTCAAAAGTCAACAAAAAGGGACTTTAAGTCAAAGGCCATAAATTGAGATTGGTAAATCAAAATGACATGGGACCAAAGGCATTGGTTAGAGGACTCAAAGACCTTTCCAAAATGTCCAAGAATATGTGAAAAGCTTAAAAATTGAGCAAGTTATGTCTTGTGGAAGTTGGGAAATTTTTGGGAATTTTGGAAAGTCAACTTTGATTCAAATGGCCTAAAAATGCAAATGGGCCCATTTTTCTTCCATGATTCATTATTCTAAGCCTATGCACGACCACTTGGCCCAAAGGGAAGTATTTTCTCAATTTTTATTTATTTATTTGAATTTATATTAATATTAATTCATTTAAATTATTTAAATACATGAAAAATATCTAACCTAACAAAACCAATCTTTTTATGCATGATTTGGACTCAATATTTCGTGCTTGTTTAATTATGGAAAGAATTGGTGTGATTGGAGCCTAATTGACACAAAGAATACTTGAAAAAGATATGAAAAAGATATAAGGAAATCAAATATTGAAAACAATGAATGGAAGAGATTTGATCCAATTTTCTTAACCTAATGCCTTCACTATATGACCAGGAATCAAACCCTAATGCAAAAAGACAAGAAGCTGCGCTACAGAACCTATTGCAAACTTGAGAAATTTTCCATAAACTCAAAAACTGAAAACCCCTTTAGAGGTCGATTCAAGGCGCAAAACCTATTCCAAAGGCTTCCTTGGCAATTCCTGGACACATTCCAATCATAAACAACAACTCAAACACAAAGAACTGGTAGATTGAACTCTCACTGCATCGAAAAAATTCCAAAATCGTGCATCATGATTTAAACGTTTTTACAGCATTTTGTCCATTGATTCATGTTTATCATAATGTTTTGAAGCTAATCAATAGGTTCAATTGCTTTTTTATGGGCTATACGCGATATTACCATGTTCATCTTCTAGGGTTTTTCAGAGCTTGAATTTAGGGCTTTTACAATACTGTAAAATTAGCCTTCCAGACCATGATAGTCATACTCAGCAAGCCTGGACGAAAAGGAAGCACTATTCGCGATGAATTTATGACCACCATAGCCCTATTCGCTATTTTCCCATAGCACGCCTAAAGCAACGCGTTAAAACCGTTGCTATTGTGTTTTATTTTTCAGGTACGCGAGGAAGACGAAGACATGGCACGCTGTGATTCGTTGGTTTGAATTCTCGCGCGCTAATCCACTAACTAGTTGCTTTTCTTTTATAATATTTCTTGTTTATTTATTAATCACGCGCGTTGAGTTGGTTTAGTGGCAGGCAAGGATACTGGTAACACACGTGACCTGGGTTCGAACCCCAGGTCTTGACGTTCTTCATATTATTTTGCATTCAGTAATCCCATGTAGCACTTACGTTAAAACGTACCATGCTCCATCATCATCCAGACAGCCACACGTCCAAGGGATGCAAATCAAGGGCTCAGGATTGAAACGCACCGTGGGCATAAGTCAACCTTGTGATACACAAATTGGGAGAGTCAACAGGCTACTGCATATTGGGCCAGAACCTTTGGATCAACACCTCCAATTTGGGGCTACCCCCCCCCCCCCCCCCCCTGGTTTGCCTTCACTATTTTTTTATTTATTTTTTATTCTTGTTTTAATTGTTATTTTTATTTTAATTACTGTTTATTTAATTAATTATTTTTTTAATAAAATACAAAAACTTCATAAAAGAAAAATCAGAAAAGATGAAAAATGTAATAAATGTTTAATTGAATTATTTTCATAAATAAGTTAATATGTAATTATTTAGTTTAATTAGGTTACAATTTTAACTTCTTTTAATAACAAAAAATACAAAATATAGAATTTAGGTTTAATTGTTAATTTTATTCCTTTTTAATTTCCCTTTTTAATAATAATATTTATTTATTTATTTTCATAAATCAAAAAATGCATGTAAATTAACTTAGGTTTAAATTAGTTAAAATTTTAATATTTTCATAATAAAACTAAAAAACACTAGAATTAGGATTTACATTTCAATTTTCATTCTAATAAATTCTTTTTCTTTTAAATCTTAAAAAACATAAAATACAAAAACATTTTCTTTTAAATTTTAATTTTAACTTTAAATATTTCTGCAAAAGGGTCCAACGCCCATGTTCGTAGTTTATTTAATTTCGCGCATTTATTTTATGTCGTTTATTATAATTATGTAATTCTCCCAAAGCCGTGTAAACAATTTCTCGCACTTTTATTTTATTGCTTTATTTATTTTCCGTCAAATCGGGTCCGGTTTATTTTTGGCGATGTGGACCCGCGCCATTTGTAATAGTTGTAGATTTATTTTCCCGCAAACTTTATAACTGTTAACCAAGCATGAAAGAATGAATGATAAAATAAAAACAAACGCATAGATCACCTTGACATGAATAAGACAAAATAACTGAACATGACACACAAATCACACACCACCCTTAGGGTACGCCTCACTGTTGCCTTGCCTCGAAAGGTGATCGTCGAGTAGAGGATGTCTTAGTAAGTCCTCATGATCCGGGAACCTGGCATGAGGGTAGCTTCTAAGGTGTCTTCCCATTGCTCTGGTGATCACCATGTCCCTAAACTCGAATTGACCCGAACACCTCCAACGGTGGTGCTACCTACCTCTCAATGGTGGGATGGCACTACTTCAAAGGACATTTACACAGACGAATTCCTTAGGGTAGGTAGGTTCTCAAGGATACTTGCTCTAATTTCAAACAAATCAAAACATCTTTTCACCAACACATTTTTCAAAAGCTTTCAAAGCAAATTTTTCAAACACTCTGACGTACGAGTCGAACTGAAATTTTTCGAAGAAACTTTTTTTAAACCCACATTGAAAAGCAAGCAAACATTTTGAAAACACATTGAGCAAGTATCTAAGAGCCCATGGATAACCATGGATAGAAAGGGTGCTAACACCTTCCCTTTCTATAACCTACCTCCCGAACCGAGAGCAATCTCTTTAAGGAATTTTTCTGTGCTTTTGTCCTTTCCATTTGGAGAAAATAAAAGACGGTGGCGACTCTTGCTTCCGCGACATTTCGCGAACCAGCGTTAAACAGTCAGTTCCAGATCCACCGATCACACAAATTATTTTCATATTTTTTTCTGATGTCAACTCTTGATCTAAAATTCTAAGCCTCTTGAGGGAGGATGACGAAAACGATACCGCTATCTTTACAGTATGCTTTTGAACAGACCTCGCTGATGAAGTACATGCATTGTTTCAAATCCCTAAACACTGGAGTTATAAGGAAGATAATCCCTCGTCAACCCCTCTGAGCCAAAGAAGTAGGAGTTTTTCTTTTCGAAATTTAAAACCCTTAATCATAACCTGGGGCAGGGTAGTCTCTCAGTTGATCCAAGTGCATAACGAATGGCACCAAAGAGGTCCTTACAAAACAAAGAAAAACCGTGATGGTTCCGAATAATCAATAAAGAAAGGCAGTCATTATCTCAAAAAATAAAAAGCCCATTAAGTCAAAACCCATGAAGGAGACTTACAAAACTGGGGCATCCCGCTGACTGTAATTCCAAAAAAGGAAACAGTTCAGGAAAAAAAAAAAGAAAGGGATAACAAAAAAAAAAAAGGGAGGTCCCACAAACCCTCAACCAAAGAAAAAATGACTGCCTATTCCAAATAAGTTATCAACATCCGAATCATCACCGGAAAATCAGAGCAAAGACTCAAACAAGGTCTAACGTACGATCAACTGAGTTTAGGTTTGGAGAACATCACGAAGAGCGGGTGGGTACAAATAAAATTTGAGCCTTTATCCTTTGTTTCTTAAACCGTGAACCAGGCCACGTTATAACCCTTAAAAGTCCTAGCTGAAGCATGGGTTAGTTCGAAAGCATACTGTGACGAAAGGTATCCTGACTCCTTAAGGCTTACTATAAAAAAGGAGTTGACATCACGTTTTACAAACATTCACTTGTTTTATGGAAAAAGAATGCATTTTCAAAATCTGCAAGACAGACATAGGCGTTGCATTTTTAACATAACTTTGTTTGCATATGACTTTTTGTTTGAACAACAGGGAAATTCGCATAATGAAAGCCTAATGAACAGAAGTACCTCCAATCACGATCAGACATGACTATGGTCCATCATCTGGGGCAATCCAATCAAGATTCGGAGAATCTCTCAAAGGCCAAATAGCCTGGGGCAAATCTCCGCCTGAGTCACTTGGGGCATTCCAGCAACAAATTTTGCACGATCAGACATCTTCTGGTAATATGGCAACACAAACAGCCAGGGGCAACTCCCTACATCCTAAGAGAACGGACATAGTCGAAAAGATACTACGCAAAATTAAAGACCCGCTAGGCTGACATGCCTAGGCAAAAATAAGGGCTTCCCGGCGAACCAAAAGGGTTCGGGCAAAAATGAAGGATGAAATGAAAAATCTGTACACCCGGCAAGTCGAAAACCTGAAAAGGCGGCTTGGGCAAAAATGGGTATCCCGGTGGACCGAAAACCCGAAAGGGCGGTCCGGGCAAAAGTTAGGGATCAAAGCGTACGACTATGTCCTGTTATCTTGTCACTTGCCTACCAGAAGAAGGTCTGTCCATCAACCACTATCAGCGCCTCACAGGTCTTCCTCTCCCACCTCAGAAACAGGGGCAATAAAGAGTTGTCTAAGCAATTTAATTGTTATGTCCTCTAAGGTACCAAGGTAGGTTCAGCTAAAGAATATAACCAGTACATATTAATTCCCCAGAGAATGATTCAGCAAAACAGTACACTCTCTCCAAGCAGAGTTATCAAATCTCAAAGAAGTTGGGTATACTCCCGTAGATCTCAACATTCCCCAGCAGCATACATATTTATAACAAGCATCCCCGGCAGTCTTGGTCTAAAGATTGTTCCCCGGCGGCAGACCAACATTCAAAGGAATCGCTTCCCCAGCATATCAAAACTTCCCCAAGAAAGTCCAATCCAGTTCCCCAGGAAAGTTGGAATCTATCTCCCCAAGCAGTAAGCTTATCCCCAGTATATTCTGGAAGCTTATCCCCTAGCAGAGCACGAACGCGTCGTCCGGCTTTATTTAAAGAGTTATTTCCTTAATAGGATATAACTGGGTTATCCTCAGCCAAAAGCCACGGAAAGAGCGTCCTCGACGAAGTCTTCTTACCCCAGCGAAGTCCATCAACACTTCCAACAACAAGGGTATCCCCAGCAAATTATTATCAACACTCAGCAAGGCATCCCTCTTCCCACAGAGTATTGCTTCCCAGCATGGTCGCTAGAGTATCTTTTCTCCCCGCAGAATCTTCCATTTGCCAAGTCTATTCCGCAGCGGAGTCATCTTCTCCTACCGGTATTCTTGCAGTTATCATCCCCAGCGGAAGCAAAATCTATTCTTCAACATCAGCCCAGGATATGACTTCCCGGCACCCGTCAAGGATTTAACTTCCTAGACGAAAACATACATTCATAAAATATCACATACATCATTACAGCATGCATATACACATTATATCATACAAATCTCATTTATGTTGAGAACATCATTGCGTGATCCATATCATGCATTGCATATGACTGACCTTTACCTTTCAGGAAAGATGCAGTTGAAATTCTCAATCATGTCTCAAAACCTAGACCGGTTCAGATAATCAACTCCAAAGATTTCTTATCCAGTCTCAGGCCTTCTCTAGTCCAGCTAAATTGACTCCCAACAGATTTTTCTGATAAAGACTCAGTAGAAGTTATCCCAGGTTATAATTTCCTATTGGTTCTCTCTCCGACGGTGCATGAGATTTCCATTTTAGGGTTTTCTTTAAGATTATAATTTCCTATGGTTCCCTCTCCGACGGTGAGTGAGGTGATAATTCCTTCTCCTATGGTTCCCTCTCCGACGGTGAGTGAGGTGATAATCTCCTATGGTTTCCTCTCCGACGGTGAGTGAGGTGATAATTCCTTTTCAGATGGTTCCCTCTCCGACGGTGAGTGAGGTGATAATCTCCTCTGGTTCCCTCTCCGACGGTGAGTGAGGTGATAATTCCTTTTCAGATGGTTCCCTCTCCGACGGTGAGTGAGGTGATAATCTCCTATGGTTCCCTCTCCGACGGTGAGTGCGGTGATAATTCCTTTTCAGATGGTTCCCTCTCCGACGGTGAGTGAGGTGATAATCTCCTATGGTTCCCTCTCCGACGGTGAGTGAGGTGATAATTCCTTTTCAGATGGTTCCCTCTCTGACGGTGAGTGAGGTGATAATCTCCTATGGTTCCCTCTCCAACGGTGAGTGAGGTGATAATTCCTTTTCAGATGGTTCCCTCTCCGACGGTGAGTGAGGTGATAATCTCCTATGGTTCCCTCTCCGACGGTGAGTGAGGTGATAATTCCTTTTCAGATGGTTCCCTCTCCGACGGTGAGTGAGGTGTTAATCTCCTATGGTTCCCTCTCCGACGGTGAGTGAGGTGATAATTCCTTTTCAGATGGTTCCCTCTCCGACGGTGAGTGAGGTGATAATCTCCTATGGTTCCCTCTCCGACGGTGAGTGAGGTGATAATCTCCTATGGTTCCCTCTCCGACGGTGAGTGAGGTGATAATTCCTTTTCAGATGGTTCCCTCTCCGACGGTGAGTGAGGTGATAATCTCCTATGGTTCCCTCTCCGATGGTGAGTGAGGTGATAATTCCTTTTCAGATGGTTCCCTCTCCGACGGTGAGTGAGGTGATAATCTCCTATGGTTCCCTCTCCGACGGTGAGTGAGGTGATAATTCCTTTTCAAATGGTTCCCTCTCCGACGGTGAGTGAGGTGATAATCTCCTATGGTTCCCTCTCCGACGGTGAGTGAGTTGATAATTCCTTTTCAGATGGTTCCCTCTCCGACGGTGAGTGAGGTGATAATCTCCTATGGTTCCCTCTCCGACGGTGAGTGAGGTGATAATTCCTTTTCAGATGGTTCCCTCTCCGACAGTGAGTAAGGTGATAATCTCCTATGGTTCCCTCTCCGACGGTGAGTGAGGTGATAATTCCTTTTCAGATGGTTCCCTCTCCGACGGTGAGTGAGGTGATAATCTCCTATGGTTCCCTCTCCGACGGTGAGTGAGGTGATAATTCCTTTTCAGATGGTTCCCTCTCCGACGGTGAGTGAGGTGATAATCTCCTATGGTTCCCTCTCCGACGGTGAGTGAGGTGATAATTCCTTTTCAGATGGTTCCCTCTCCGACGGTGAGTGAGGTGATAATCTCCTATGGTTCCCTCTCCGACGGTGAGTGAGGTGATAATTCCTTTTCAGATGGTTCCCTCTCCGACGGTGAGTGAGGTAATAATTCCTTTTCAGATGGTTCCCTCTCTGACGGTGAGTGAGGTGATAATTCCTTTCAGATTATAATTTCCTAGGGTTCCCTCTCCGACGGTGAGTGAGGTGATTCCCTCTCAGATTATAATTGCCTATTGGTTCTCTTCCCGATACTGCAAAGATGGTAATTCCCACCAAGATTTTCTCAACGAGCGTTGTTGAAGTTAAAATCGCCCAAGGTTCTCTTATCATTCATGCTAAGGTAGTAATCATCCCTGGTTCATTCATCACCTTTTGAAGATCCAGACTCAGCCCCTGTAACCAGTCAGGACATATTTACGCCAAGCATCTGAAATCAACTCCTGCAACGTGTCAGGTAATTATTTTCTATTTTGCAGGTATGCAGGTTCTCGCTAAGGAATCTCCTACGCGATCAACATCCAGATGGCATCTATAAGCCCATCATCCTATTCATCAACCTCTAAATGGCCTCTATAAGCCCATTCCCATCATCACACCGTTACTATGTGAGCGCAAATTTCTGGGCACTCTAGTGTTCAATCATCTTCTACCCTCGGATTACGAAAGGCACGTCAGCCAATCTGCATCCTCAGGTCTAAGAAGATTGAACAGGGGCAAATGTTGTACCCCAAAATTTGCCCTCCCATATTCTTCAAGAAATTGCCAAGTCAAAATGCAAAAGTTCCCCAAGGGTTGCATAGTGCAAAGATCTCCTACACAGTCAAAACTAGGGTTTGTGTTATGATCAAGAAAATGAAATTTCCAAAGGTCCATTCAAGTCTCACATGCCTACAAATATGGTCAAGTATCCTCATATCAAGTTTCAAGATTTTCAGCACAAAATTGCACAGTCAAAAACCCTAATTGCACTACAGTCAACTGTAGGGGCAAAATGGTCATTTGACAGTCAAAAGTTCAAATTTTTGGTCAACATATCATTTTGAAGCCACAAACATCATTTGATCAATGCTTGATCATGATTCTCCAAAATTTGGCTTAGAAATCATCAAGATGCAAAAGTTTCCTTATTTGGACAGCTGAAAAAGTCAACTGAAATTGACCAGGGCATAACTTTCACATGGATTATCATAAAAATTCCATCCAAATCTCATTTTGAAGAGAAAGACATTTCCTACAACTCATCTTCATACTTCAAGTCCAAGAAATGCTCTCACAAAAAGTTATCAATTTCAACATTATAGGTCATTTTCAAAAGTCAACAAAAAGGGACTTTAAGTCAAAGGCCATAACTTGAGATTGGTAAATCAAAATGACATGGGACCAAAGACATTGGTTAGAGGACTCAAAGACCTTTCCAAAATGTCCAAGAACATGAGAAAAGCTTAAAAATTGAGCAAGTTATGCCTTGTGGAAGTTGGGAAATGTTTGGATATTTTGAAAAGTCAACATTGATTCAAATGACCTAAAATTGCTAATGGGCCCATTTTTCTTCCATAATTCATCATCCATGACATGTGCACGACCACTTGGCCCAAAGGGAAGTATTTCTTCATTTTTTATTTATTTATTTGAATTTTTATTTATATTAATTCATTTAAATCATTTAAATATATGGAAAATACTTAATTTAACCTAACAAATCTTTTTGCACATGTAACCTACTCAATAATTCGTGCACATTCAAATATGGGAAGATTTGGTTTGATTGGATCCTAATTGATACAAAATTATATGGAAAATATTTGGAAAATAAAGCTTGAAAATCAAATCTTCAAAACTATGAATGCAAGAGATTTGGATGATTCTTTTTGACCTAATTCACTACTACATATGCCAGGAACACAACCCTAATCATAATACATACTGTTGTACCCCAAAATTTGCCCTCCCATATTCATCAAGATTTGTCAAGTCAAGGTCACAAAATTCCCCAAGGGTTGTGCAGCTCAACTGTCTCCTATACAGTCAAAACTAGGGTTTGGGTTCTGATCAAGGAAAGGAAGTTTTCAAAGGCCCAATCAAGTCTCATATGCCCACAAATGTGGTCAAACATCCTCATGTCAAGTTTCAAGGCATTCAGTTCAAAATTGCACAGTCAAAACCCTAGATTGCACTACAGTCAACTGTAGGGGCAAAATGGTCATTTGACAGCCAAAAGTTCAAATTTTTGGTCAACATATCATTTTGAAGCCACAAACATCATTTGATCAATGCTTGATCATGATTCTCAAAATTTGGCTCAGAAATCATCAAAGATGCAAAAGTTGCTATATTTGGACAGCTGAAAAAGTCAACTGAAATTGACCAGGGCATAACTTTCACATGGATTATCAGAAAAATTCCATCCAAAGCTCATTTTGAAGAGAAAGACATTTCCTACAATTCATCTTCATGTTCCAATTCCAAGAAATGCTCTCACAAAAAGTTATCAATTTCAACATTATAGGTCATTTTCAAAAGTCAACAAAAAGTGACTTTAAGTCAAAGGCCATAACTTGAGATTGGTAAATCAAAATGACATGGGACCAAAGGCATTGGTTAAAGGACTCAAAGACCTTTCCAAAATGTCCAAGAACATGTGAAAAGCTTAAAAATTGAGCAAGTTATGACTTGTGGAAGTTGGGAAATTTTTGGGAATTTTGAAAAGTCAACAATGGATGCAAAAAGCCTAAAAATGCAAATGGGCCCATTTTTCTTCCAAATTTCTTCATGCCAAGCCTATGCACGACCATTAGGCCCAAAGGGAAGTATTTTCATATTTTTTAATTATTTATTTGAATTTATATTAATTTATATTCATTTAAATCATTTTAATACATGGAAAATATCAAACTTAACCTAAAAAAATCTTTTCATGCATGTTTATTCTCAATATTTCGTGCACTTCTTAATTAAGCAAGTTTTGATGAGAATTGATCAGATTTGAACCAAAATGCACATGGAAAAGATTGGAAAAGATATTAAGCAAATCAAATCTTCAAACAATGAATTCATGAGATTTTGTTGGTTTTTGTTGACCTAGGAGCCTCACTATATGATCAGGAACATAACCCTAAAAGCATTAGACGGCAAGCTGCGCATAAGACACCATTACAATATTGAAAATTCTCCAAAAAACTCAAACACTGAAAACCAGTTTCAAGGGCGATTCAAGCATAAATTTTCATTCCATCATCATCCTGAGACATCCTTGAACATTTCTCAATCATTAACAACAACCAAAACACCTTGAATTGGTACCCCAAAGTCAAACTGTACATCAAAATTCTCGAAATTGTATAGCATCATTCAAGCATCTTTTGGCATTTTTATTTGTTGATTCTTATTCCTTGTGAAGTTCTAAAGCTAACTGTGGTGTTTAATTGCGTTTTTATTGATCACACAAGATTATGCCATGTTTGAAATCTTAGGGTTTGCAGGTTACAAAATTGGGGTTTCCCAAACCAAGTAAAATTAGGATTCCAAACCTATGCCATTGCAATCAACGCATCTGGACGAAGCAATCTAGACCCTCGCGCCTAATTTATGTTGAGAAACGAGCTAATCGCTATTTTTTGTAAACTGGCCTAATGCAACGTTTCTAAAACCGTTGCTGTATGCTTATGTTTCAGAAAAAATAAAAAAAGGGATGAAGACGATGACGCGCTGGCACGATATGGTTGGGTGTTTTAAATTTCGCGCGCCCAATTATTAGTGCGCTTGGTTTTTCCTTTTGTTTTTTATTCCTTATAATATATCAATTGACGTTCAGTGGCTCAGTTGGCAGGGACAACGCTTATAACCTCAAAGACCTGGGTTCAAGTCCCAGGTCTGGCAAATATTCAATATTATTTTTCAATAATTGTTCCTATGCTACGCTAACGTTCAGGTACACTATATTCTCTCATCATCAAGCCACACACGTGTCCCAGACAACCAAATCAGAGGCGTGGATCCCAGGAGCACATTAGACTCCAGTCAATGCATCATATGGAATCTTGAAAAGTCAATGGATTCAAGGCTTGATGGGCCAAAAGTCCAGGCCTGTACCTCACAATCTGGGGCTACACCCCACCCTGGTTTGCATTTTTTATATTTTTCTTCTTACCTTTATTTTTGTTATTTTATTTATTTTTATTGTTTTAACATAATTAATTTATTTTTCCACAAAATATAAAAACACTCAAAAATCAGAAAAGGCCAAAAAAATTAATAAATATTTATGTATTAATTATTTTCATAATAAATGCTTATAATTATTTAGTTTAATTAGGTTTTCAACTTTAATTCCTTTTTAATAAAAATCCAAAAAATGTAGAATTAGGTTAATTGATAGTTTTTATATCTTTTTAATTTTTCCTTTTTCACAATAATAATTATTATTTATTTATTTATTTTCATAAATTTAAAATTGTACATAAATAATTTAGGGTTTAATTTAGATTATATTTTAATTCTTTCATAATAAATAAAAAAATATTAGAATTAGGGTTTGCCGTTTAATTTAATTTCAATTAACTCCTTTTTCTCATTAAATCTAAAAAATACAAAATACCAAAAAACATTTAATCATTTAATTTTTAATTCTCATTAACTTTTAATTTTTTGCAAACGGGTCCAACGCCCATTGTTTAATCATTTAATTTCGCATGATTTATTTTTATCGTTCATTGTAATTATGTATCTCTCCCAAAGCCGTGTAACCTTACTTTTCGCACTTTATTTTATCGCTTTATTTACTTTTCCGCTAAATCGGGTCCGGTTTAATTTTGGCGATGTGGACCCGCGCCATTTGTAATAGCCTTAGATTTATTTCCTCGCAAAATATTTAACTGTTAACCAAGCATGAAAGAATGAATGTCTTAATAAAATCAAGCGTAGAACACAAATAAACATGACAAGACAAATATCAATGAAAACAACACATAATTTGCACACACCACCCCTAGGGTACGCCTCACTGTTGCCTTTCGAAAGGTGATCGTCGAGTAGAGGACGTCTTAGTAAGTCCTCATGATCCGGGAACCTGGCATGAGGGTAGCTTCTAAGGTGTCTTCCTATTGCTCTGGTGATCACCACGTCCCTAAACTCGAATTGACCCGAACACCTCCAACGGTGGTGCTACCTACCTCTCAATGGTGGGATGGCACTACTTCAAAGGACATTTACACAGACGAATTCCTTAGGGTAGGTAGGTTCTCAAGGATACTTGCTCTAATTTCAAATAAATCAAAATACTCTTTTCACACCAACACATTTTCAAAAGCTTTCAAAGCAAACTTTTCAAACACTCTGACGTACGAGTCGATCTGAAATTTTTCAAAGAAACTTTTTTAACCCACATTGAAAAGCAAACAAACAATTTTGAAAACACATTGAGCAAGTATCTAAGAGCCCATGGATAACCATGGATAGAAAGGGTGCTAACACCTTCCCTTTCTATAACCTACCTCCCGAACCGAGAGCAATCTCTTTAAGGAATTTTTCTGTGCTTTTGTCCTTTCCATTTGGAGAAAATAAAAGACGGTGGCGACTCTTGCTTCCGCGACATTTCGCGAACCAGCGTTAAACAGTCAGTTCCAGATCCACCGATCACAGAACTGGCGACTCTGCTGGGGATAATACTTAAAGTGAGGTGTACCTTAGGGCTAGGTCATAACTATGTTTTCAATTGTCTTCTTTGCTTGCTTTATTATTGTGGGTTGCTTGGGAGTTCTATAGATCCTAAACCCGGATCTGGGGGATAACTTCTTAGAAAGTAGCAACAAGGCTGTGAGGGAACTGTGCGGGGTATACCGACACGGTTGAAACAGTCTGCTACGTTGATGTGGCACTTTGGTGTGTACCGGTAACCCTTGAGTTCAGTCAAGGAGAGTACGGGGCCTCCGCGTGGTGTCATGAAGCATCAACAGACCTTAGGAACCTTAATTGAACTATCTTGGCCTCTTTAGGGTAGTGAGATAACTGACTTTGGTGCAGTCCGAGGTTGGTTGATACTCGATACTACACTCAATTGAGGGTTGCTTTCCTGGAATATTTCGGTCGCCAGTTCAGTGGCTAAATCGAAACGATGAACAATGAAAGCAATCCTGTGATATTGGGAACCTTAGAACCCAGTTACTTTGATTAGGACAGGTATGAACCCACCAACTTCAAGAGGGTAATACCCAGACCCCATGCTGGCCTTAAACCTTAAGGGCTTGTCTTGTGTGCCTTGTTTGCCCTACATGTTTGTCTTTGTAAATATCTGTGGTGTGTTTAATCATAGCATCATGACATCATCCAGCATCATATGCATTGACTAACCATTTCAGGGGTTCGGATTTTCATCTTTGTTCTTGTTTTGTAGGACATGGAAACTGTTCGTAGAAAGACAATTCAAGTCAATCTTGTAAGGATCCCTCCTCAGCTTAAGGAGCTTATATCCAGGATTCCCGAGAACTCTTCATTCAGTGAAAGGCATGGAAGCCTCATCAGCTTGGTCAACACCAACATTGAGGAAGATATGATTAAGGTCTTGTTCCAGTTCTTCGAACCTCTGCATCACTGCTTTACCTTCTTGGACTATCAGTTGGTACCTACATTGGAGGAGTTCTCCCGGCTCCTGAAGATCCCTATCCTTGATCAGCTACCCTTCAACGGTACAGAAAGGGAACCTAAGCTTGAAGAGATTGCTAAAGCCTTGCACCTACAGTCATCTGACCTCAAGGGACACTGGGAAGTCAGAAGTGGTATCAAAGGGTTCTTAGCCAGGTTTCTGTTTGAGAAGGCCCATGAATGTTGTAATTTCCTTGACTTGCAAGCTTTTGAAGAGGTTGTGGCCCTCCTTGTTTATGGTTTGGTGTTGTTCCCTAACCCAGATCAGCTCATTGATATCAGCGCCGTTCAGATCTTTATGTCCAGGAATCCTATACCTACGTTGCTGGGGGACATCCTTCACTCATGTTACACTCGAACCATGAGGAAAAGAGGTGTCCTTATGTGTTGCACTCCTCTCCTGGGAAGGTGGTTTATTTCGCACCTTCCACAATCAGTCCTGAAGAATGAGCGGGGTTTGAGATGGTCACAACGGTTGATGACTCTTACGCATGCAGATATACATTGGTGTCCTAGGTCTAGAGAGGACGTCACTATCATTGATCGTTGCGGGGAGTACCCTAATGTTCCTTTACTTGGAATCAGAGGAGGTATTACTTATAGCCCATGCCTTGCTTGGAGACAGTTTGGTTATGCTCGGAGGGACGGTCCTCATGACATGTTGATTCCTGACATAGTTTTTGACTTCGACGGTGATACTCAAGGACTTCGTCAGAGATTTATCAGAGCTTGGAGGATGCCTAGTAGGATAGACAGCAAAACGCTGGGGCACAGGAACTCCATCCCTTTGGAGCCTTATCTCAAATGGGTACGCGCCCGCTCTCAGAAGTTAGTGATGCCTTATCCTCACATGCTTCCAGTAATCAAAGAACCTGTCTTGGAAGGGGAAGTGTCTCATGTTATTCAGCACCCTGATATGCCCACATCTTGGGAAGAGATGCAGAAGAGCTGGATCCAGCTTAAGGAAGAAAGGAATTCTCTTGAAACCAGTCTGCATGCCAGTGAAAAGAAAGTCTTGGAGCTCACTCGCCTGTTGCATGAGGAGAGGAATCTCAACACCTATATAGCTCCGAAGAGGATGCGCAGCGTATTTTGGGATTAACTTGATTTTTGTACTTTTGCCCATGAGGCCTTGATGTATTAAAACAATGATTTCTTTAATGATAACGTGTGTTCTTTTCTTGTCTACAACGAATTTGAACTTTCGAACCCTTGAATGCATTGCATACGCATTTCATACATCATGTGCATAGCAGGTTTTTCCTCTTTTCAGGTTGCTTACAGTTCTTCGCTGTTTATTTCAGCATCATGAATCCCGGATCTGAATCAACAGAGACATCAATCAAGGCTCTCCAGGCGCAGAATGCGCAGTTTCAAGAGCTAATCATGGGTCTAGCTAAAGGCCAAGAAGAACTGAAGACTATGCTCCTGAAGAAGGAGAAGAAGAAGAAAAGAAGAACTGTTCTATTCAACTCGGGCCGAAGGTTGGGTAATACTCTGCAACATGAAGAGGCTGGTTCTTCTATTGGCAGGAGTCCTTCTCAGGCAGAAGTCAAGGTTCCTACTCCAGTGGTCTCCGACAACGAGACGGATTTTGATGAAGAGCAGTACCCTCCTGCAGATGACAGGTACAAACAACTGGAGGACAGGATGAAGGCAATGGAAGTTCAACAGGTACCTGGGCTAGATTTCGGAGATCTGGGTTTGTCGACTGGTGTGGTTATCCCACATAAATTCAAAGCACCCACCTTCTCCAAGTATGACGGGGCGTCCTGTCCCAAGCTGCATTTGAGGTCCTATGTTCGAAAGATTCAGCCGTACTCTGCGGACAAGAATCTATGGATCCACTTCTTCCAGGAGAGTCTTTCAGGGACTCATCTCGAATGGTTCTATCAGCTGGATGGGACCAAAGTTCGTAACTGGGAGGAGCTGGCTACTGCTTTCTATAAGCAGTATCAGTATAATGCCGACCTTGCCCCTACACGTACTCAACTCCAGGGTATGTCGTTAGGTGCAAGTGAAGGTTTTAAAGAGTACGCGCAGAAGTGGAGAGACCTGGCTGGCAGGGTGCAGCCACCTTTGACTGATCGAGAGTTAGTGGACATGTTCTTGGGGACCCTATCTGGGCCATTCTTCAACCATCTCATTGGGAATTCTTCTGCCGGTTTCACCGATTTGATCTTGACTGGAGAAAGGATTGAAGCTGGGCTGAAATCTGGGAAGATTGCAAAGGGGGCATCATCCTCTAGCTCAGAAAAGAAGCCGTTCAAAAAGGAGTCTAGTGCCGTGTATGGTTCTAGGAAATCAGAGAGACCGGAGCACCGCCAATCTGTCAGTGCGGTGATGATTGCTAAGCCTGCTGCCGCTCCCCGGCCAAACAATCCTCAAAGGGCTGATAGACCCCGGAGAGAGTTTACCCGGTTAAGCATGACCCTATCGCAAATCCTGCCACAGTTGCTATCCACCAATTTGGTGACTGTCAAGGAGGCGCCAAAGTTCTCAAACACTACCTCTCCTAAGTACAACCCGAATGCCCGTTGTGCTTACCATTCAGACAGCCCGGGGCACTCTACCGATGACTGTTGGGCACTAAAGAACAAGCTGCAGGACCTCATTGACGCTAAGGAGGTACAGTTTGAGGCGTCTGACAAGCCTAATGTGGTGACAGCTCCCCTGCCTGCTCATGGAGTTAATGCTATTGGTGATGAAGAGGAAGTTGACGAAACTGAGTTCGATAGCTGGATCTACCCGGCTGCTGATGGTGGACTTAACAATTGGAGCGCCAAGGACAATCTCTCTGTTTCTTTTGACACTAAGTAATAAATTTCTTTGTTTTGTCATTTTGTAATAAACATTGATAAACTCTATGGCCCGGTGTCTTACCCGAGGCACCGTGGTTCTATTTGTGAGGGCATACAAACTGTCATTTTATACATCATGAATGAAAATCTTGGACGTATTTTTCGCATTGCAAATATTGTGTTCCTTTTCTGTTTTTCTTTTCCTTTACATAATCTTCAAAAACAGCTGTATTTACACACACACTCACTCATACAGGTTCCAATCCACTCTGGATCTTACTGACAACAACTCTGCTAATGCCAATTATGACTTCGAAAATCCGATCAACTTAGCCGAAGACGAAGGTGAAGATGATTGCGAAGTGCCTGGCGAGCTTGCAAGACTGTTGCTTCAGGAAGAGAGGGCAATTCAACCCCATGAAGAGCCAGTGGAAACCATAAACCTGGGTACTGAGGCAGATAGAAAAGAGGTAAAGATTGGTGCTAACCTAGAGCTCAGCGTGAAGCAACGGTTAACCAAGATGCTGCATGACTATATGGAGATCTTTGCCTGGTCCTACGAAGACATGCCCGGGTTGGATACCGATATTGTCGTCCATCATTTGCCGACTAAGGAAGACTGCCCTCCAGTTAAACAAAAGGTCCGTCGGATGCGTCCAGAGATGTCAGAGAAGATTAAGGCCGAGGTCATGAAACAGTTTGATGCCGGGTTCCTTGCAGTGACTTCTTACCCTCAGTGGGTTGCTAATGTGGTGCCGGTACCTAAGAAGGACGGTAAGGTCAGAATGTGTGTCGATTACAGGGATCTGAACAGGGCCAGCCCCAAAGATGACTTCCCCTTACCTCACATTGATGTCCTCGTTGATAATACAGCTCAACACAAAGTATTCTCTTTCATGGATGGCTTTTCAGGTTACAATCAGATAAAGATGGCACCTGAAGACATGGAAAAGACTACATTTGTTACTCAGTGGGGCACCTTCTGTTACAAGGTCATGCCGTTCGGATTAAAGAATGCTGGGGCAACCTACCAGCGTGCCATGGTTGCCTTATTTCACGACATGATCCATCACGAGATAGAGGTGTATGTGGACGACATGATCGCTAGGTCCCAGACTGAGGAAGAGCATCTAGATCATCTGCAGAAATTGTTCGACCGGTTGAAACTGTACAAGCTGAGATTGAACCCGAACAAGTGCACCTTCGGGGTAAGATCTGGGAAGTTGCTAGGCTTCGTGGTCAGTGATAAAGGCATTCAAGTGGACCCTGCTAAGGTCAAAGCTATTCAAGAGATGCCAGTTCCTAAGACAGAGAAGGAGGTCAGAGGCTTTTTAGGACGCCTGAATTACATCGCTCGATTCATCTCTCATTTGACTGCTACCTGTGAGCCAATCTTCAAGCTGCTGAAGAAAGATCAGGTAGTATGTTGGAACGATGAATGTCAGGTCGCTTTCGACAAAATCAAAGAGTATCTCCAAGAACCACCTATCCTTATGCCACCGGTTGAAGGGAGACCTCTGATACTATACCTGACAGTGTTAGACAACTCAATGGGGTGTGTGCTGGGGCAGCATGACGAGTCTGGCCGAAAAGAGCATGCCATTTATTACCTTAGCAAAAAGTTTACCGACTGTGAGACCCGATACTCACTGCTTGAGAAAACTTGCTGCGCTTTGGTATGGGCTGCTCGCCGGCTGAGACAGTATATGCTGACTCACACTACCTTGTTGATCTCAAAGATGGATCCTATTAAGTACATATTCGAAAAACCTGCTCTGTCTGGGAGAATTGCAAGATGGCAAATGATCTTGACGGAATACGACATTCAGTACACAACCCAGAAAGCCATCAAGGGGAGTGTATTGGCAGACCACTTAGCCCATCAAGCTGTAGATGACTACCAATCAATGAACTTCGAGTTTCCGGATGAAAGCATCATGATTGTAACTGATTGTGAAGTACCTGGACCGGATGAAGGACCTGAACCAGGATCCCGATGGTCTATGCACTTTGACGGAGCCTCTAATGCTTTGGGAAATGGTATCGGCGCCATCATCATATCCCCTCAAGGTACTCACACTCCACTCACTGCCCGGCTGTGTTTCAACTGTACCAACAACATGGCGGAGTATGAGGCGTGCATCATGGGTCTTCAAGCTGCGATCGACTTACGGATCAAGTTCCTCAGTGTCTTCGGAGATTCCGCTCTAGTGATCAATCAGATCAATGGAGAGTGGGATACGAAACATCCAAACTTGATTCCTTACAGAGAATGTGTGTTGACCATGATTCCCCACTTTACAGAGATAACCTTTGAGCACTTTCCAAGAGAAGAGAATCAGTTAGCGGACGCGTTAGCTACAATGTCTTCAATGTTTAAGGTCAAATGGGATAATGAAGCTCCCCGGATCATCATCTGGAAACTGGACGAACCGGCATACTGTTATTATCTCGAAACTGAATTGGTAACTGAGAAGCCTTGGTACCACGAAGTGAAGAGATATCTGGAAGCTCAGGAATACCCCGAAGGTGCCTCTATCAATGATAAGAAATTCCTGAGGCGGTTCGCAGCCAAGTTCTTCCTAAGCAACGGCATCTTGTACAAGCGAAACCATGATTCAACCTTACTGCGTTGTGTGGATAAGACTGAAGCGGAAAGAATCATGGAAGAGCTACACGAAGGGACCTTTGGTACGCATTCTAGTGGGCATACTATGGCTAAAAAGATCCTACGGGCAGGATACTATTGGTCCACAATGGAAGCTGACTGTTACCAACACTCCAGGACATGCCACAAGTGTCAGATTTATGCGGATAAGGTGCATGTTCCTCCGGTTCCCCTGAACGTTCTGACTGCGCCTTGGCCGTTTGCAATGTGGGGCATAGATATGATTGGCGAGATCAGACATACGGCATCCAATGGACATCGCTTCATCCTAGTGGCGATTGACTATTTTACGAAGTGGGTTGAGGCAGCATCCTATGCTACAGTGACCAAGACTGTTGTGGCACGGTTCATTCGGCACAATCTGATCTGTCGGTACGGCGTCCCTGAGCGAATTATCACGGACAACGGTACCAATCTGAACAATAAGATGATCGCTGAGCTCTGCGAACAGTTCAAAATACAGCACCACAATTCTTCTCCTTACAGACCGAAGATGAATGGGGCTATAGAAGCAGCTAACAAGAACATCAAGAAGATCGTGCAAAAGATGACAGTAACGTACAAAGATTGGCACGAGATGTTACCGTTCGCTCTGCATGGGTACCGTACCTCAGCTAGGACGTCAACCGGGGCAACGCCTTTCTCTCTGGTTTATGGTATGGAGGCAGTCTTGCCAATCGAAGTGCAAATTCCTTCTCTCCGGATAATGAAGGATGCAAATCTGAACGAGGATGATTGGATCCAGACACGACTTGATCAACTCAACCTCATTGACGAAAAGAGACTTGCTGCTATCTGTCATGGTCAGACGTATCAGAAACGAATGATCAGGGCATTTAACAAAAAGGTCAGACCACAGGAATATCAAGTCGGGGATCTGGTGATCAAGCGAATCATCCTTCCTCAGAGTGATCCAAGGGGCAAATGGACCCCCACATACGAAGGGCCATTTGTGGTTAAGCATGTGTTCTCAGGAGGAGCAATGATCTTAACTAACATGGATGGTGACGACCTTCCTCACCCCGCCAATGCAGACATAGTTAAAAAATACTACGCATGAAAAAAGACCCGCTAGGCTGACATGCCTAGGCAAAAATTAGGGCTTCCCGTCGAACCAAAAGGGTTCGGGCAAAATGAAGGGATGAAAATGAAAAAATCTGTACACCCGGCAAGTCGAAAACCTGAAAAGGCGGCTTGGGCAAAAATGGGTATCCCGGTGGACTGAAAACCCGAAAGGGCGGTCCAGGCAAAAATTAGGGATAAAAGCGTAAAACTATGTCTCATTGGATCACTTTGCATTCAGAATCCGGTATCTACATCAAGCTCAAACGGCATCAATCAGTCAGCTTCACCTTCAACCAAGGTCATCAAGTGATGAGACGCTCGGAATTATAAAGACAATAGCAGAGTTGAAACCCAGTGGATCATTCATCTTTCACACAACTGTTTTACTTTTCTTTTGTACAAAACTTGTATAAACTCTTTTGATCGGCGACGTACCTCTTACTAGGACGTCAGCCTCTTGTATACAAAACGCCTATTTTCAGGCCATTCAAAATCAATACAAACATATTTTCAGTTAAACGTGCCCAAGTGTTTTTCTTTTTCTGTTTTGTTTTGCGAAGAACGTCCAAGGTTCAATTTGTGATGTATGCATTGACAATAATTTGCTAACTCATAAATATTTGCATACGAAACAAAGGAATTAATTGCAGGTGACACTAGAAACAGGGGCAATAAAAGAGTTGTCTGAGCAGTCTAATTGTTCTATCCTTTAAGGTACCAAGGTAGGTCCAGCTAAAGAACACGGCCAAGTGTATCCTAATTCCCCAGAGAATGGTTCAACAAAGCAATACATTCTTCTCCAAGCAAATCATCAATCTCAAGGAAGTTGAGTATCCTCCCGTAGATCTCAATACTTCCCCAGCAGCACGCATTCTTAACAAGCATCCCCGGCAGTCTTGGTCTAAAGATTGTTCCCCGGCGGTATACCACCATTCAAAGGGATCATCCTCCAGCATATCAAAACTCCCCATGAGAGTCCAATCCAGTTCCCCAAGAAATTTGGAGTTCATACCCCCAAGCAGTAAGCTTATCCCCAGTAGATTCTGGAAGCTTATCCCTCGCAGAGCACGAACGCGTCGTCCCGGCTTGATTTAAAGAGTTATTTCCGTAACAGGATATAATTGGGTTATCCTCAGCCAAAAGCCACGGAAAGAGCGTCCTCGGCAAAGTATCTTCCTACCCCCAGCGAAGTCTATCAACACTTCCAGCACAACAAGGATATCCCCAGCGGAATTCATCAAATCTCCCAGCATAACTCATCAACGGTATCCCCAGCGGAGTTATCTTCATCAACTCAGCAAAGCATCGCTATCCCCACAGAGTAGCACTCCCCAGCATGATCGCTAGAGTATCTTTTCTCCCGCAGAATTATTTCATTCTTCAACGGAGTTATCTCCGCCTACCGGTATTCTTGCAACGAATCATCCACAGCGGAAGCAAAATCTCTTCCTCAACATCAGCCCAGGATATGACTTCCCGGCACCCGTCAAAGATTTATTTTCCTAGACAAAAACATACATAAAACTTCACATACATCATTATAGCATGCATGTACGCATCATATCATATAAATCGCATCCATATTGAGAACGTCATTGCTTGATCCATATCATGCATTGCATATGACTGACCTTTACCTTTCAGGAAAGATGCAGTTGAAATTCTCAAACATATTTCAAGGACTTCTCTAGTCCAGTTAAATCGACTCCAAACAGATTTTTCTGATAAAAGACTCAGTAGAAGTTCTCTTATGGTCCCCTCTCCAACGGCGAGTGAGGTGGTAATTCCTTCTTCAGATGTTCCCCTCTCCGGCATGAGCGTGAGGTGATATTCTCTTATGGTCCCCTCTCCAACGGCGAGTGAGGTGGTAATTCCTTCTTCAGATGTTCCCCTCTCCGGCATGAGCGTGAGGTGATATTCTCTTATGGTCCCCTCTCCAACGGCGAGTGAGGTGGTAATTCCTTCTTCAGATGTTTCCCTCTCCGGCATGAGCGTGAGGTGATATTCTCTTATGGTCCCCTCTCCAACGGCGAGTGAGGTGGTAATTCCTTCTTCAGATGTTTCCCTCTCCGGCATGAGCGTGAGGTGATATTCTCTTATGGTCCCCTCTCCAACGGCGAGTGAGGTGGTAATTCCTTCTTCAGATGTTTCCCTCTCCGGCATGAGCGTGAGGTGATATTCTCTTATGGTCCCCTCTCCAACGGCGTGTGAGGTGATAATTCCTTCTTCAGATGTTCCCCTCTCCGGCATGAGCGTGAGGTGATATTCTCTTATGGTCCCCTCTCCAACGGCGTGTGAGGTGGTAATTCCTTCTTCAGATGTTCCCCTCTCCGGCATGAGCGTGAGGTGATATTCTCTTATGGTCCCCTCTCCAACGGCGTGTGAGGTGGTAATTCCTTCTTCAGATGTTTCCCTCTCCGGCATGAGCGTGAGGTGATATTCTCTTATGGTCCCCTCTCCAACGGCGAGTGAGGTGGTAATTCCTTCTTCAGATGTTTCCCTCTCCGGCATGAGCGTGAGGTGATATTCTCTTATGGTCCCCTCTCCAACGGCGAGTGAGGTGGTAATTCCTTCTTCAGATGTTTCCCTCTCCGGCATGAGCGTGAGGTGATATTCTCTTATGGTCCCCTCTCCAACGGCGAGTGAGGTGGTAATTCCTTTTTCAGATGTTCCCCTCTCCGGCATGAGCGTGAGGTGATATTCTCTTATGGTCCCCTCTCCAACGGCGAGTGAGGTGGTAATTCCCTTTCAAGATGTTTCCCTCTCCAACGGCGAGTGAGGTGATATTTCCTTTCAGATTATAATTTCCTATAGTTCCCTCTCCAACGGTGAGTGAGGTGACTCCCTTTGAGATTATAATGTCCTTTGGTTCTCTTCCTGACACTACGAAGATGGTAATTCTCACCAAGATTTTCTCAACGAGCGTTGTTGAGGTTGAAATCATTCAGGATTCTCTTACCATTCATGCTAAGGCAGTAACCATCCCTGGTTCATTCATCAGCGTTTAAAGCTCCAGATTCAGCTCCTGTAACCAGTCAGGATACATCTATACCAAGCATCTAAAATCAACTCCGGCAACGTGTCAGGTACTCATTTTCTCTTTTGCAGGTATGCAGGTTCTCGCTAAGGGATCTTCTACGCGATCAACATCCAGATGGCATCTATAAGCCCATCATCCTATCCAGCAACATCCAAATGGCATTTATAAGCCCATTCCCTCATCATCATTGCTACTATGTGAGCGCAAATTTCTGGGCACTCTAGTGTCCAATCATCTTCTACCCTCGGATTACGAAAGGCACGTCAGCCAATCTGCATCCTCAGGTCTAAGAAGATTGAACAGGGGCAACTGTTGTACCCCAAAATTTGCCCTCCCATATTCATCAAGATTTGTCAAGTCAAGGTCACAAAATTCCCCAAGGGTTGTGCAGCTCAACTGTCTCCTATACAGTCAAAACTAGGGTTTGGGTTCTGATCAAGGAAAGGAAGTTTTCAAAGGCCCAATCAAGTCTCATATGCCCACAAATGTGGTCAAACATCCTCATGTCAAGTTTCAAGGCATTCAGTTCAAAATTGCACAGTCAAAACCCTAGATTGCACTACAGTCAACTGTAGGGGCAAAATGGTCATTTGACAGCCAAAAGTTCAAATTTTTGGTCAACATATCATTTTGAAGCCACAAACATCATTTGATCAATGCTTGATCATGATTCTCAAAATTTGGCTCAGAAATCATCAAAGATGCAAAAGTTGCTATATTTGGACAGCTGAAAAAGTCAACTGAAATTGACCAGGGCATAACTTTCACATGGATTATCAGAAAAATTCCATCCAAAGCTCATTTTGAAGAGAAAGACATTTCCTACAATTCATCTTCATGTTCCAAGTCCAAGAAATGCTCTCACAAAAAGTTATCAATTTCAACATTATAGGTCATTTTCAAAAGTCAACAAAAAGTGACTTTAAGTCAAAGGCCATAACTTGAGATTGGTAAATCAAAATGACATGGGACCAAAGGCATTGGTTAAAGGACTCAAAGACCTTTCCAAAATGTCCAAGAACATGTGAAAAGCTTAAAAATTGAGCAAGTTATGCCTTGTGGAAGTTGGGAAATTTTTGGGAATTTTGAAAAGTCAACAATGGATGCAAAAAGCCTAAAAATGCAAATGGGCCCATTTTTCTTCCAAATTTCTTCATGCCAAGCCTATGCACGACCATTAGGCCCAAAGGGAAGTATTTTCATATTTTTTAATTATTTATTTGAATTTATATTAATTTATATTCATTTAAATCATTTTAATACATGGAAAATATCAAACTTAACCTAAAAAAATCTTTTCATGCATGTTTATTCTCAATATTTCGTGCACTTCTTAATTAAGCAAGTTTTGATGAGAATTGATCAGATTTGAACCAAAATGCACATGGAAAAGATTGGAAAAGATATTAAGCAAATCAAATCTTCAAACAATGAATTCATGAGATTTTGTTGGTTTTTGTTGACCTAGGAGCCTCACTATATGATCAGGAACATAACCCTAAAAGCATTAGACGGCAAGCTGCGCATAAGACACCATTACAATATTGAAAATTCTCCAAAAAACTCAAACACTGAAAACCAGTTTCAAGGGCGATTCAAGCATAAATTTTCATTCCATCATCATCCTGAGACATCCTTGAACATTTCTCAATCATTAACAACAACCAAAACGCCTTGAATTGGTACCCCAAAGTCAAACTGTACATCAAAATTCTCGAAATTGTATAGCATCATTCAAGCATCTTTTGGCATTTTTATTTGTTGATTCTTATTCCTTGTGAAGTTCTAAAGCTAACTGTGGTGTTTAATTGCGTTTTTATTGATCACACAAGATTATGCCATGTTTGAAATCTTAGGGTTTGCAGGTTACAAAATTGGGGTTTCCCAAACCAAGTAAAATTAGGATTCCAAACCTATGCCATTGCAATCAACGCATCTGGACGAAGCAATCTAGACCCTCGCGCCTAATTTATGTTGAGAAACGAGCTAATCGCTATTTTTTGTAAACTGGCCTAATGCAACGTTTCTAAAACCGTTGCTGTATGCTTATGTTTCAGAAAAAATAAAAAAAGGGATGAAGACGATGACGCGCTGGCACGATATGGTTGGGTGTTTTAAATTTCGCGCGCCCAATTATTAGTGCGCTTGGTTTTTCCTTTTGTTTTTTATTCCTTATAATATATCAATTGACGTTCAGTGGCTCAGTTGGCAGGGACAACGCTTATAACCTCAAAGACCTGGGTTCAAGTCCCAGGTCTGGCAAATATTCAATATTATTTTTCAATAATTGTTCCTATGCTACGCTAACGTTCAGGTACACTATATTCTCTCATCATCAAGCCACACACGTGTCCCAGACAACCAAATCAGAGGCGTGGATCCCAGGAGCACATTAGACTCCAGTCAATGCATCATATGGAATCTTGAAAAGTCAATGGATTCAAGGCTTGATGGGCCAAAAGTCCAGGCCTGTACCTCACAATCTGGGGCTACACCCCACCCTGGTTTGCATTTTTTATATTTTTCTTCTTACCTTTATTTTTGTTATTTTATTTATTTTTATTGTTTTAACATAATTAATTTATTTTTCCACAAAATATAAAAACACTCAAAAATCAGAAAAGGCCAAAAAAATTAATAAATATTTATGTATTAATTATTTTCATAATAAATGCTTATAATTATTTAGTTTAATTAGGTTTTCAACTTTAATTCCTTTTTAATAAAAATCCAAAAAATGTAGAATTAGGTTAATTGATAGTTTTTATATCTTTTTAATTTTTCCTTTTTCACAATAATAATTATTATTTATTTATTTATTTTCATAAATTTAAAATTGTACATAAATAATTTAGGGTTTAATTTAGATTATATTTTAATTCTTTCATAATAAATAAAAAAATATTAGAATTAGGGTTTGCCGTTTAATTTAATTTCAATTAACTCCTTTTTCTCATTAAATCTAAAAAATACAAAATACCAAAAAACATTTAATCATTTAATTTTTAATTCTCATTAACTTTTAATTTTTTGCAAACGGGTCCAACGCCCATTGTTTAATCATTTAATTTCGCATGATTTATTTTTATCGTTCATTGTAATTATGTATCTCTCCCAAAGCCATGTAACCTTACTTTTCGCACTTTATTTTATCGCTTTATTTACTTTTCCGCTAAATCGGGTCCGGTTTAATTTTGGCGATGTGGACCCGCGCCATTTGTAATAGCCTTAGATTTATTTCCTCGCAAAATATTTAACTGTTAACCAAGCATGAAAGAATGAATGTCTTAATAAAATCAAGCGTAGAACACAAATAAACATGACAAGACAAATATCAATGAAAACAACACATAATTTGCACACACCACCCCTAGGGTACGCCTCACTGTTGCCTTTCGAAAGGTGATCGTCGAGTAGAGGACGTTTTAGTAAGTCCTCATGATCCGGGAACCTGGCATGAGGGTAGCTTCTAAGGTGTCTTCCTATTGCTCTGGTGATCACCACGTCCCTAAACTCGAATTGACCCGAACACCTCCAACGGTGGTGCTACCTACCTCTCAATGGTGGGATGGCACTACTTCAAAGGACATTTACACAGACGAATTCCTTAGGGTAGGTAGGTTCTCAAGGATACTTGCTCTAATTTCAAATAAATCAAAATACTCTTTTCACACCAACACATTTTCAAAAGCTTTCAAAGCAAACTTTTCAAACACTCTGACGTACGAGTCGATCTGAAATTTTTCAAAGAAACTTTTTTAACCCACATTGAAAAGCAAACAAACAATTTTGAAAACACATTGAGCAAGTATCTAAGAGCCCATGGATAACCATGGATAGAAAGGGTGCTAACACCTTCCCTTTCTATAACCTACCTCCCGAACCGAGAGCAATCTCTTTAAGGAATTTTTCTGTGCTTTTGTCCTTTCCATTTGGAGAAAATAAAAGACGGTGGCGACTCTTGCTTCCGCGACATTTAGCGAACCAGCGTTAAACAGTCAGTTCCAGATCCACCGATCACACATACTAAGCTGCGCAGAAGAGCCTAAACAAAACTTGAAATTTTTCTCTAAGAACTCAAATCTGAAAACCACTTTTCAGGGCGATTCAGAGCATAATTCTTGTTCCATTAGCTTGCCAAGGTTGCCCAGAAGCGATTACAATCAAAAACATTGATCAAAGCTCAAGAAATTGGTAACAAGAACCGCCCCTGTACAGAGAAAAAATCATGATCGTGTTTTGACATTTAGGCATTCTTAGGGCATTTTAATTGTTGATTTGCATTCCTTATGCCATCCTAATGCTAACCATATGATTCAATTATGTTATTATGCTGTATACACGATTTCACCATTGCCAAGTTTTAGGGTTTTGCAAGCTTCAGATTAGGGGTTCTTGAATGAGGAAAAATTGGCCCTCAAGACCACCACCGTTCAACTCAGCGTGCCTGGACGAACTTGAACCCACCCTCGCGCTCAATTTATGAGCGTCAGAGGGCCATTCGCTATTTTCTCGTACCTCACCTATGGCAACGTTTACAAAACCGTTGCTAGTTTGTTATTGTTTTCAGGAAAATACAACACAATGAAGAAGAAGGGTACGTGGCCAACCATGACTGGACGCTTTGAATCTTGGCGCGCGCTTTTTCTAATTAGGCCACTAGCGATTGTTTTGCTCTATAGTAATTCTCATGCATCCTCAAAAATCAATATCCACGCGTCCAACCTCATCCATCCAAGGGCCAGGAATTAGGGAGCATGGTAGGCTGCAGTCAACGTGCTACATGCTAGTGAAAAAGTCCAACGAGGCCAAAGTCAAATGGGCCTGAATTGCTAAACTATACCTCCTATCTGGGGACTGATACCCCCTTGGTTTGCAACTTCTTTTAATTTTCTCTATTTTTTATTCTTGTTATAATTTTTTATTTTTCTTTTAATTACTGTTTGTTTAATTAATTATATTTTCATAAAAATCATAAAACACATAAAAAAGTCAGAAAAGAGCAAAAATAATCAATATTTTTATTTCTAGTATTTTTATAAATAAATTTGCATGTAATTGAATTTAGTTTTAAATTAGGTTTGCAATTTTAATTCTTTTAATAAAAAATCTAAAAAATGTAGAAATAGGTTTAATTAATGTTTTTATTCCTTTTAATTTTTCTTTTTATAATAATATTTATTTATTTTATTTATTTTTATAATTAAATTTGTATATAAAAATTAGTTTTAATTTAGGTTAAATTCTAATGTTTTCTTAATAAATTAAAATAAAATAGAATTAGGGTTAGCGTTTAATTGCAATTAATTTTTTCTATTAAATCTTAAAATACTAAAAAACACCAAAAAACAAGTTCTTTCTCTTTTAATTAATTAACTCCGTTATTAATTTAATTTTTGCAAAAGGGTCCAACACCCTCGTTCTTAATTTCTTATTTATTCGCATATTTATTTTATGTCATTTAAATAATTATGTACCTCTCCCGAAGCCATGTAAATTACTTCTCGCACTTTTAATTACTCTATTTATTTTTTCTGTCAAATCGGGTCCTGGTTAATTTTGGCGATGTGGACCCGCGCCATTTGTAATAGCTTAGAATTTACTTTCCCGCAAATATTTTAACTGTTAAATCAAAGCATGAAAGAATGTATGGACAAAATAAAAACAAGCGTAGAACACCAATAACATGACAAGATAAATGCAAATCAAAACGACACACAAATCGCACACACCACCCTTAGGGTACGCCTCACTGTTGCCTTGCCTCGAAAGGTGATCGTCGAGTAGAGGATGTCTTAGTAAGTCCTCATGATCCGGGAACCTGGCATGAGGGTAGCTTCTAAGGTGTCTTCCCATTGCTCTGGTGATCACCATGTCCCGAACCTCGAATTGACCCGAACACCTCCAACGGTGGTGCTACCTACCTCTCAATGGTGGGATGGCACTACTTTAAAGGACATTTACACAGACGAATTCCTTAGGGTAGGTAGACGACTCTAGATACTTGCTCTAATCTCAAAACAAATTCAAAAAAGACTTTTCACACCGACACCTTTTCAAAAAGCTTTCGAAAGCAATTTTTCAAACACTCTTAAGGACTGATACAAGAGTCGAACTGGAAATTTCAAAGAAACTTTTTAAAACCCACATTGAAAAGAAAACAAACCTTTTGAAAACACAAATGAGCAAGTATCTAAGAGCCCATGGATAACCATGGATAGAAAGGGTGCTAACACCTTCCCTTTCTATAACCTACCTCCCGAACCGAGAGCAATCTCTTTAAGGAATTTTTCTGTGCTTTTGTCCTTTCCATTTGGAGAAAATAAAAGACGGTGGCGACTCTTGCTTCAACGACATTTCGCGAACCAGCGTTAAACAGTCAGTTCCAGATCCACCGATCACAGAACTGGCGACTCTGCTGGGGATAAAAACTTAAAGTGAGGTGTACCTTAAGGCTAGTTCATAAACTGTGTTTTCAATTGTATTGATTTGCTTGCTTTACTATTGTGGGTTGCATCGGAGTTACATGGATCCTAACCCAGATCTGGGGATACCCTGTTTAGGTAGCATAAGCTGTGAGGGACCTGTCCTGTGTAGACCGACACAGGTGAAGCAGTGGCTACATTGGTGTGGCACCTTGGTCCGTACCGATATCCCTTGTGTCGCAACGAGGAGAATATGGGTCTTCTAAGGAGTCATTAAGCACCAACAACCTTAGAACCTTAATTGACACAACTTGGCCTTTAGAATTGTAGCAATATGTTACGCCCATTGAGGCTAAACTCTCGTGATGGTTATGGCCGCAAGAAAAGATTGTGATGCTGGAGTTATGACCGATTGAGGGTAGTCAATGATATTGGGATCCTATAAGAACCCGGTTACTTTTGATTAGGACAGGTATGAACCAACAAGCTGAAAGAGGGTAGTACCTAGACCCCATGCTGGCCTTAAACCCTAAGGACTTGTCTTGTGTGACTTGTGTGCCTCCCAACTTGACTATTTGCATGCTTGTTATCTGACACTTGAGTTTCTTGCAGGTTTTGTTTATAGTCCTTAATAGGGACTCATAACAGGGTATACTAAGTTTCTTACAGGTTTTGGTTTGCAGTCCTTAATTAGGACTCATAACAGGTTTTACTTGAGTTTCTTGCAGGTTTCTGTTTATAGTCCTTAATAAGGGCTCATAACAGGGTTTATTCATATTACCCCATGCATCATGACATCATACCATTGCATACATCCTAACCCATTTCAAGGATCTCAAAGGCTTGTGATGCAGGTCATGATAAATCAAACATCTAGCAAGGGGCAAAGAGGATTTATTTTCCTCTAGCCAAAGTTGTCAGGGGCTATGACCCACTTGATATGGTGAGCTTTGACACTTGAAGAAGGTTGCCCTAGCCAAGGTTGTCAGGGGCTATGACCCACTTGATATGGTGAGCCTTTGACCCTTGGAAGAAAGACTCTCAACAAATATGGAGTTCCTTCCATCAAGCTACCGGACCCAAATTCTAACAAATTTTCTTGTTTACCCCGCGGGATCCTTGAAAACATTGCATGCATGTCATACACATCATTACATAACAGGTATCTTTGTTGCAGGTCACTTACCATCTCTCGCTGTTTATTTCAGTAATGGCCTTCCAACCAGATAACCAGGACCTTCTTGCTCAAGAGACTCGGTTCGGGGAAATCCTCCTGAATCTATCCAAGGGGCAGGAGGAGCTAAAGACCCTTCTCATGGGGACCATTATCAGGAACAATGCTGAGGATGAAAGGCTGAAACACCTACAAGCTGAGATGGATGCAATGAAAGCCCAAATGCTGGGGCAGAGGAATGCCATTCAAGGTTTAGCTCAAAGACAAGATGAGCTCCGGTTTCTCGTCAACCAACTGCTTCAGGATAACCAACTGGGGCAAACGTCTAAGGGTGAAAAGCTAATCATCGTTCGACCATCTTTGAGACAAAGAGGTAAGGAGAAAGCTCCTCATATGGCTTCAGTATCCCCAATTCAGTATCAACCTCACCAGCTTCAACCAGACAAGCCCCAAAGGCAATTCACCGAGCTCAACGTGTCGCTGCCTCAAGCCTTACAACAACTGCTGAGGTTGAACTTGGTAACTCGAAAGGATCCTCCTAAGAATCCCAACAGGACACCTTCAAGGTTTAACCCCAACGCTCACTGCGCTTATCATTCTGACAGCCCGGGGCATGCTACAGAGGATTGTTGGACTTTGAAGAATAAGATCCAGGACCTGATTGAGGAAGGAGCTGTGGAATTCACCCAAGATGGCCAGGCTGAATGCTTCTACCATCCCTACAGGAGGCACCATTTGAAGTGACAAGCCCTGAGACTAGGAAATTTTTGTTCATTCGAATGTTCAAGTTACAATTTTCTTTTGTTCAAACATTTATTCATGATTAAACGTTGTTATTTCATTAATGCATCGAATATGTCTGTTCTGAAACAATATATTCGTATTCACTAAATGCAAATTATTTTCATATTTTTTTCTGATGTCAACTCTTGATCTAAAATTCTAAGCCTCTTGAGGGAGGATGACGAAAACGATACCGCTATCTTTACAGTATGCTTTTGTACAGACCTCGCTGATGAAGTACATGCATTGTTTCAAATCCCTAAACACTGGAGTTATAAGGGAGATAATCCCTCGTCAACCCCTCTGAGCCAAAGAAGTAGGAGTTTTTCTTTTCGAAATTTAAAACCCTTAATCATAACCTGGGGCAGGGTAGTCTCTCAGTTGATCCAAGTGCATAACGAATGGCACCAAAGAGGTCCTTACAAAACAAAGAAAAACCGTGATGGTTCCGAATAATCAATAAAGAAAGGCAGTCATTATCTCAAAAAATAAAAAGCCCATTAAGTCAAAACCCATGAAGGAGACTTACAAAACTGGGGCATCCCGCTGACTGTAATTCCAAAAAAGGAAACAGTTCAGGCAAAAAAAAAAGAAAGGGATAACAAAAATCAAAAAAAAAAGGAGGTCCCACAAACCCTCAACCAAAGAAAAAATGACTGCCTATTCCAAATAAGTTATCAACATCCGAATCATCACCGGAAAATCAGAGCAAAGACTCAAACAAGGTCTAACGTACGATCAACTGAGTTTAGGTTTGGAGAACATCACGAAGAGCGGGTGGGTACAAATAAAATTTGAGCCTTTATCCTTTGTTTCTTAAACCGTGAACCAGGCCACGTTATAACCCTTAAAAGTCCTAGCTGAAGCATGGGTTAGTTCGAAAGCATACTGTGACGAAAGGTATCCTGACTCCTTAAGGCTTACTATAAAAAAGGAGTTGACATCACGTTTTACAAACATTCACTTGTTTTATGGAAAAAGAATGCATTTTCAAAATCTGCAAGACAGACATAGGCGTTGCATTTTTAACATAACTTTGTTTGCATATGACTTTTTGTTTGAACAACAGGGAAATTCGCACAATGAAAGCCTAATGAACAGAAGTACCTCCAATCACGATCAGACATGACTATGGTCCATCATCTGGGGCAATCCAATCAAGATTCGGAGAATCTCTCAAAGGCCAAATAGCCTGGGGCAAATCTCCGCCTGAGTCACTTGGGGCATTCCAGCAACAAATTTTGCACGATCAGACATCTTCTGGTAATATGGCAACACAAACAGCCAGGGGCAACTCCCTACATCCTAAGAGAACGGACATAGTCGAAAAGATACTACGCAAAATTAAAGACCCGCTAGGCTGACATGCCTAGGCAAAAATAAGGGCTTCCCGGCGAACCAAAAGGGTTCGGGCAAAAATGAAGGATGAAATGAAAAATCTGTACACCCGGCAAGTCGAAAACCTGAAAAGGCGGCTTGGGCAAAAATGGGTATCCCGGTGGACCGAAAACCCGAAAGGGCGGTCCGGGCAAAAGTTAGGGATCAAAGCGTACGACTATGTCCTGTTATCTTGTCACTTGCCTACCAGAAGAAGGTATGTCCATCAACCACTATCAGCGCCTCACAGGTCTTCCTCTCCCACCTCAGAAACAGGGGCAATAAAGAGTTGTCTAAGCAATTTAATTGTTCTGTCCTCTAAGGTACCAAGGTAGGTTCAGCTAAAGAATATAACCAGTACATATTAATTCCCCAGAGAATGATTCAGCAAAACAGTACACTCTCTCCAAGCAGAGTTATCAAATCTCAAAGAAGTTGGGTATACTCCCGTAGATCTCAACATTCCCCAGCAGCATACATATTTATAACAAGCATCCCCGGCAGTCTTGGTCTAAAGATTGTTCCCCGGCGGCAGACCAACATTCAAAGGAATCGCTTCCCCAGCATATCAAAACTTCCCCAAGAAAGTCCAATCCAGTTCCCCAGGAAAGTTGGAATCTATCTCCCCAAGCAGTAAGCTTATCCCCAGTATATTCTGGAAGCTTATCCCCTAGCAAAGCACGAACGCGTCGTCCGGCTTTATTTAAAGAGTTATTTCCTTAATAGGATATAACTGGGTTATCCTCAGCCAAAAGCCACGGAAAGAGCATCCTCGACGAAGTCTTCTTACCCCAGCGAAGTCCATCAACACTTCCAACAACAAGGGTATCCCCAGCAAATTATTATCAACACTCAGCAAGGCATCCCTCTTCCCACAGAGTATTGCTTCCCAGCATGGTCGCTAGAGTATCTTTTCTCCCCGCAGAATCTTCCATTTGCCAAGTCTATTCCGCAACGGAGTCATCTTCTCCTACCGGTATTCTTGCAGTTATCATCCCCAGCGGAAGCAAAATCTATTCTTCAACATCAGCCCAGGATATGACTTCCCGGCACCCGTCAAGGATTTAACTTCCTAGACGAAAACATACATTCATAAAATATCACATACATCATTACAGCATGCATAGACACATTATATCATACAAATCTCATTTATGTTGAGAACATCATTGCGTGATCCATATCATGCATTGCATATGACTGACCTTTACCTTTCAGGAAAGATGCAGTTGAAATTCTCAATCATGTCTCAAAACCTAGACTGGTTCAGATAATCAACTCCAAAGATTTCTTATCCAGTCTCAGGCCTTCTCTAGTCCAGCTAAATCGACTCCCAATAGATTTTTCTGATAAAGACTCAGTAGAAGTTATCCCAGGTTATAATTTCCTATTGGTTCTCTCTCCGACGGTGCATGAGATTTCCATTTTAGGGTTTTCTTTAAGATTATAATTTCCTATGGTTCCCTCTCCGACGGTGAGTGAGGTGATAATTCCTTCTCCTATGGTTCCCTCTCCGACGGTGAGTGAGGTGATAATCTCCTATGGTTCCCTCTCCGACGGTGAGTGAGGTGATAATTCCTTTTCAGATGGTTCCCTCTCCGACGGTGAGTGAGGTGATAATCTCCTATAGTTCCCTCTCCGACGGTGAGTGAGGTGATAATTCCTTTTCAGATGGTTCCCTCTCCGACGGTGAGTGAGGTGATAATCTCCTATGGTTCCCTCTCCGACGGTGAGTGAGGTGATAATTCCTTTTCAGATGGTTCCCTCTCCGACGGTGAGTGAGGTGATAATCTCCTATGGTTCCCTCTCCGACGGTGAGTGAGGTGATAATTCCTTTTCAGATGGTTCCCTCTCCGACGGTGAGTGAGGTGATAATCTCCTATGGTTCCCTCTCCGACGGTGAGTGAGGTGATAATTCCTTTTCAGATGGTTCCCTCTCCGACGGTGAGTGAGGTGATAATCTCCTATGGTTCCCTCTCCGACGGTGAGTGAGGTGATAATTCCTTTTCAGATGGTTCCCTCTCCGACGGTGAGTGAGGTGTTAATCTCCTATGGTTCCCTCTCCGACGGTGAGTGAGGTGATAATTCCTTTTCAGATGGTTCCCTCTCTGACGGTGAGTGAGGTGATAATCTCCTATGGTTCCCTCTCCGACGGTGAGTGAGGTGATGATCTCCTATGGTTCCCTCTCCGACGGTGAGTGAGGTGATAATTCCTTTTCAGATGGTTCCCTCTCCGACGGTGAGTGAGGTGATAATCTCCTATGGTTCCCTCTCCGATGGTGAGTGAGGTGATAATTCCTTTTCAGATGGTTCCCTCTCCGACGGTGAGTGAGGTGATAATCTCCTATGGTTCCCTCTCCGACGGTGAGTGAGGTGATAATTCCTTTTCAGATGGTTCCCTCTCCGACGGTGAGTGAGGTGATAATCTCCTATGGTTCCCTCTTCGACGGTGAGTGAGGTGATAATTACTTTTCAGATGGTTCCCTCTCCGACGGTGAGTGAGGTGATAATCTCCTATGGTTCCCTCTCCGACGGTGAGTGAGGTGATAATTCCTTTTCAGATGGTTCCCTCTCCGACGGTGAGTGAGGTGATAATCTCCTATGGTTCCCTCTCCGACGGTGAGTGAGGTGATAATTCCTTTTCAGATGGTTCCCTCTCCGACGGTGAGTGAGGTGATAATCTCCTATGGTTCCCTCTCCGACGGTGAGTGAGGTGATAATTCCTTTTCAGATGGTTCCCTCTCCGACGGTGAGTGAGGTGATAATCTCCTATGGTTCCCTCTCCGACGGTGAGTGAGGTGATAATTCCTTTTCAGATGGTTCCCTCTCCGACGGTGAGTGAGGTGATAATCTCCTATGGTTCCCTCTCCGACGGTGAGTGAGGAGATAATTCCTTTTCAGATGGTTCCCTCTCCGACGATGAGTGAGGTGATAATCTCCTATGGTTCCCTCTCCGACGGTGAGTGAGGTGATAATTCCTTTTCAGATGGTTCCCTCTCCGACGGTGAGTGAGGTGATAATCTCCTATGGTTCCCTCTCCGACGGTGAGTGAGGTGATAATTCCTTTTCAGATGGTTCCCTCTCCGACGGTGAGTGAGGTAATAATTCCTTTTCAGATGGTTCCCTCTCCGACGGTGAGTGAGGTGATAATTCCTTTCAGATTATAATTTCCTAGGGTTCCCTCTCCGACGGTGAGTGAGGTGATTCCCTCTCAGATTATAATTGCCTATTGGTTCTCTTCCCGATACTGCAAAGATGGTAATTCCCACCAAGATTTTCTCAAGGAGCGTTGTTGAAGTTAAAATCGCCCAAGGTTCTCTTATCATTCATGCTAAGGTAGTAATCATCCATGGTTCATTCATCACCTTTTGAAGATCCAGACTCAGCCCCTGTAACCAGTCAGGACATATTTACGCCAAGCATCTGAAATCAACTCCTGCAACGTGTCAGGTAATTATTTTCTATTTTGCAGGTATGCAGGTTCTCGCTAAGGAATCTCCTACGCGATCAACATCCAGATGGCATCTATAAGCCCATCATCCTATTCATCAACCTCTAAATGGCATCTATAAGCCCATTCCCATCATCACACTGTTACTATGTGAGCGCAAATTTCTGGGCACTCTAGTGTTCAATCATCTTCTACCCTCGGATTACGAAAGGCACGTCAGCCAATCTGCATCCTCAGGTCTAAGAAGATTGAACAGGGGCAACTGTTGTACCCCAAAATTTGCCCTCCCATATTCTTCAAGAAATTGCCAAGTCAAAATGCAAAAGTTCCCCAAGGGTTGCAGAGTGCAAAGATCTCCTACACAATCAAAACTAGGGTTTGTGTTCTGATCAAGAAAATGAAATTTCCAAAGGTCCATTCAAGTCTCACATGCCTACAAATATGGTCAAGTATCCTCATATCAAGTTTCAAGATTTTCAGCACAAAATTGCACAGTCAAAAACCCTAATTGCACTACAGTCAACTGTAGGGGCAAAATGGTCATTTGACAGTCAAAAGTTCAAATTTTTGGTCAACATATCATTTTGAAGCCACAAACATCATTTGATCAATGCTTGATCATGATTCTCCAAATTTTGGCTCAGAAATCATCAAGATGCAAAAGTTTCCTTATTTGGACAGGTGAAAAAGTCAACTGAAATTGACCAGGGCATAACTTTCACATGGATTATCAGAAAAATTCCATCCAAAGCTCATTTTGAAGAGAAAGACATTTCCTACAACTCATATTCATACTTCAAGTCCAAGAAATGCTCTCACAAAAAGTTATCAATTTCAACATTATAGGTCATTTTCAAAAGTCAACAAAAAGGGACTTTAAGTCAAAGGCCATAACTTGAGATTGGTAAATCAAAATGACATGGTACCAAAGACATTGGTTAGAGGACTCAAAGACCTTTCCAAAATGTCCAAGAACATGAGAAAAGCTTAAAAATTGAGCAAGTTAGGCCTTGTGGAAGTTGGGAAATTTTTGGATATTTTGAAAAGTCAACATTGATTCAAATGACCTAAAATTGCTAATGGGCCCATTTTTCTTCCATGATTCATCATCCATGACATGTGCACGACCACTTGGCCCAAAGGGAAGTATTTCTTCATTTTTTATTTATTTATTTGAATTTTTATTTATATTAATTCATTTAAATCATTTAAATATATGGAAAATACTTAATTTAACCTAACAAATCTTTTTGCACATGTAACCTACTCAATAATTCGTGCACATTCAAATATGGGAAGATTTGGTTTGATTGGATCCTAATTGATACAAAGTTATATGGAAAATATTTGGAAAATAAAGCTTGAAAATCAAATCTTCAAAACTATGAATGCAAGAGATTTGGATGATTCTTTTTGACCTAATTCACTACTACATATGCCAGGAACACAACCCTAATCATAATACATACTAAGCTGCGCAGAAGAGCCTAAACAAAACTTGAAATTTTTCTCTAAGAACTCAAATCTGAAAACCACTTTTCAGGGCGATTCAGAGCATAATTCTTGTTCCATTAGCTTGCCAAGGTTGCCCAGAAGCGATTACAATCAAAAACATTGATCAAAGCTCAAGAAATTGGTAACAAGAACCGCCCCTGTACAGAGAAAAAATCATGATCGTGTTTTGACATTTAGGCATTCTTAGGGCATTTTAATTGTTGATTTGCATTCCTTATGCCATCCTAATGCTAACCATATGATTCAATTATGTTATTATGCTGTATACACGATTTCACCATTGCCAAGTTTTAGGGTTTTGCAAGCTTCAGATTAGGGGTTCTTGAATGAGGAAAAATTGGCCCTCAAGACCACCACCGTTCAACTCAGCGTGCCTGGACGAACTTGAACCCACCCTCGCGCTCAATTTATGAGCGTCAGAGGGCCATTCGCTATTTTCTCGTACCTCACCTATGGCAACGTTTACAAAACCGTTGCTAGTTTGTTATTGTTTTCAGGAAAATACAACACAATGAAGAAGAAGGGTACGTGGCCAACCATGACTGGACGCTTTGAATCTTGGCGCGCGCTTTTTCTAATTAGGCCACTAGCGATTGTTTTGCTCTATAGTAATTCTCATGCATCCTCAAAAATCAATATCCACGCGTCCAACCTCATCCATCCAAGGGCCAGGAATTAGGGAGCATGGTCGGCTGCAGTCAACGTGCTACATGCTAGTGAAAAAGTCCAACGAGGCCAAAGTCAAATGGGCCTGAATTGCTAAACTATACCTCCTATCTGGGGACTGATACCCCCTTGGTTTGCAACTTCTTTTAATTTTCTCTATTTTTTATTCTTGTTATAATTTTTTATTTTTCTTTTAATTACTGTTTGTTTAATTAATTATATTTTCATAAAAATCATAAAACACATAAAAAAGTCAGAAAAGAGCAAAAATAATCAATATTTTTATTTCTAGTATTTTTATAAATAAATTTGCATGTAATTGAATTTAGTTTTAAATTAGGTTTGCAATTTTAATTCTTTTAATAAAAAATCTAAAAAATGTAGAAATAGGTTTAATTAATGTTTTTATTCCTTTTAATTTTTCTTTTTATAATAATATTTATTTATTTTATTTATTTTTATAATTAAATTTGTATATAAAAATTAGTTTTAATTTAGGTTAAATTCTAATGTTTTCTTAATAAATTAAAATAAAATAGAATTAGGGTTAGCGTTTAATTGCAATTAATTTTTTCTATTAAATCTTAAAATACTAAAAAACACCAAAAAACAAGTTCTTTCTCTTTTAATTAATTAACTCCGTTATTAATTTAATTTTTGCAAAAGGGTCCAACACCCTCGTTCTTAATTTCTTATTTATTCGCATATTTATTTTATGTCATTTAAATAATTATGTACCTCTCCCGAAGCCATGTAAATTACTTCTCGCACTTTTAATTACTCTATTTATTTTTTCTGTCAAATCGGGTCCTGGTTAATTTTGGCGATGTGGACCCGCGCCATTTGTAATAGCTTAGAATTTACTTTCCCGCAAATATTTTAACTGTTAAATCAAAGCATGAAAGAATGTATGGACAAAATAAAAACAAGCGTAGAACACCAATAACATGACAAGATAAATGCAAATGAAAACGACACACAAATCGCACACACCACCCTTAGGGTACGCCTCACTGTTGCCTTGCCTCGAAAGGTGATCGTCGAGTAGAGGATGTCTTAGTAAGTCCTCATGATCCGGGAACCTGGCATGAGGGTAGCTTCTAAGGTGTCTTCCCATTGCTCTGGTGATCACCATGTCCCGAACCTCGAATTGACCCGAACACCTCCAACGGTGGTGCTACCTACCTCTCAATGGTGGGATGGCACTACTTTAAAGGACATTTACACAGACGAATTCCTTAGGGTAGGTAGACGACTCTAGATACTTGCTCTAATCTCAAAACAAATTCAAAAAAGACTTTTCACACCGACACCTTTTCAAAAAGCTTTCGAAAGCAATTTTTCAAACACTCTTAAGGACTGATACAAGAGTCGAACTGGAAATTTCAAAGAAACTTTTTAAAACCCACATTGAAAAGCAAACAAACCTTTTGAAAACACAAATGAGCAAGTATCTAAGAGCCCATGGATAACCATGGATAGAAAGGGTGCTAACACCTTCCCTTTCTATAACCTACCTCCCGAACCGAGAGCAATCTCTTTAAGGAATTTTTCTGTGCTTTTGTCCTTTCCATTTGGAGAAAATAAAAGACGGTGGCGACTCTTGCTTCCGCGACATTTCGCGAACCAGCGTTAAACAGTCAGTTCCAGATCCACCGATCACAATACCTAAAACAAGACAGGACAATTATTTGTGAAGAACTGATTGTAGATTAATACCTAAAATAAGACAGGACAACTATCCACATGAGCAGATTGAGGACTAACTCCAGAAATAGGACGGGGAAACTATCTTTCTTTCTCTCTAGTTAGGTAATGATCAATTTTCGAAACAAGACGACACGACTATATTTATCACCAATGGCATGAACTCTCGAAACATGACGGTTTTACCAATAAATTAATTGTAGATCAATTCTCGAAATAAGACGGGGCGACTATCTACATGACAAACACTTCCTTCAAGATTTCTACTATTTCAGCATAAATCGACCAAAGATTTATTCTGATAATTCTTCCAATTTCTACCAACAGTTACTCTGGATGGCATCTTTAGGCCCATCTCCGACGAATCCCTATCACTATCCAAATGGCATCTATAAGCCCATTCCCGATGCAATCAACCAATGGCGGACTCACCAATCTAACTCTTCTGGTTTAAGAAGATTGAACAGGGGAAGATGTTGTACCCAAAAATTTTCCCTCTCATTTCTCGAGATATTTCCTACAAAGATCTTCAATGACTCAAGTTTACGCAAGTATCGACTAGGTGAAATAATCTCCTCAGCACTGATGCCTCAAATTAGGGTTTGAGTTTGTACAAAGGCAGTTGGATTTCTAATGTTTCAAATGACTTTCATGGATCATTATGGACCCTCAGGATTATTTATGTCAAGTTTCAAGTCTTGGATCACAATTTTCTAAGAAAGTCATTTAAATTATCAAAAGGGAAAAATGGGCAAATTTAGGGTTTTGACTGAAAATGACCGAACTTTGATTTTTGACCTAATACATGGCTTATTGGTTGGAAGCATGATCTCAAGATCCGAGCGCGTCATTTTACCTAATTGCATATTTCGATTCATCTCCTGAGATCAGTGGATTGATAGACAAAATTCGGTCAACTGGTGGAAAAAGTCAAATGTATACTAAAAAGTCAAACTTTGACTTTTTGACAAAAATTGAGTCCCAAAAATCATATTTCATCAAGACATCCAAAATATGAAATTTGATCATCAAAAATACATCTTTTACAAGACTTGGAAACTTTTCTAGGTTAAGTTCATTGCTTCATGACATCTTTTCACTACAATTCAAAATAGTTCAAGATGTTACAAATAATTCAAGTTATTACAAGGTGGCATTTTTGCAAGTTTACATATCCTAAACTTTGTCTTGTTTGAAATTTTTCCTTTGACTCAAAATCTTGCCACAATGCTTTGTCTTTGATAAAATTTGCATAAAATTGCTCCACAAACCAAACTTGTTTCATACTGCAAACTATGTTGTCTAAGTTACTGCAGAATAAATGATATGCTACTTCTATACACTGCCACAACACTCCAAAACCCTGCTCCATTGTTGTCCAACAAAAAACCTTGTGCTATGTTGCACCACAAATCTGTCACAAAACCTGCATATGCTATCCTATACAGTCCAAAATCTGTCCAAAAACCTGTCCAATAATTTTCACCAAAATGGATAAAGAAAATTGTGTGGAAAAAGTATCAAAGGAGTAGGCAAAAAAAGTTCAAATGGTTATTTGTTTCCCTCCCAAAAGGACAACAAAGGAGGATCTACAAATATACTATTTCACAACACATCCAAGGGGATGGATTTTGGGAGAGAAAAAAAGGGAGAAGAGAAAAAACATAATTCTTGTTAAACTCTGCTCATTCATAAAACTCTTCTCAAACTCATCTCTATTTTCATTCACCAAAACAGAACCTCAACCCATTATTCCATCTCATAAACTCTCCCATAGACCAACAAACCAAACACTTCACATCACATAGAGATTGTTCTAACATAAGATCAGTTTTCTGTAACACCCTTATCATCACCTTCTAAACACGAACAAAAACAGTATTTTGCAACTTTGACTGGGTTGGAGCGATTCTGGAACTTTGCATCACAGAACAAGGATTGAAGCAGTTTCAAGGAGGAACTCGGTCAATCATCCCTTCACATCCGGAGACATCCATACGTGTTCCAAAATTTTGCTTCAAGAGGTATACTTTTTCACAAACTGTAATATCTTTATCCATACATCATTTGTTGTCTGTGTTCAAAAGATATATAAAAAAGATAGATAAAAAGAAAAAAACTTAGTGAAAAATCCAAGACAGGGGGCTGACACGGGTACTCGTACCACGCGACACGGCTCGTGTCAGCTCAGCTGTTTAAAAATCTAACAAAAAACGCAGGACATGGTGCTGATACAAGAATTATAAGTTAACAAATATGCAGGAGGAGGAAAAGAACAAAGACCTTTTGAGTAGGTAGGACGCTCGTAGTCGCTTGCTCACAAATCAAAACTATTTTCACACTTACACTTTCAAAACATCTTCGAAAACAAACATCTCTTTGAAATATTTTCAAAACCAATACTTCGTATACATTCTTATAGAGACGAGAATCATTATAAAGTTTTCCGAAACAAAGACGTTTTCCGAAACAAAGACGTTTTCAAAATAATTTCAAAAAACCCACTGCAAACACATTTCAAACAAAGCATTTTCAAAGTGATCTAGGAAGCAACTAAGAGCCTGTAGATAACTAAGGATGAAAAGGGTGCTAACGCCTTCCCTTTTCATAACCTAACCCCCAAACTCAAGAAAATATCTCGAATGGTCTTTCCTATTCTTTTCACCATTTCCTTTATTGGATAAAAGAAAAGTCGGTGCTGACTCTTTCTATCTGCAACAATTGCGATCAAACGCAAAACACCCGAGTCAGTTCTCCCACCATATTACACTTACGATATTGGTCACGTCCCTCGAAAGTGGGGATACTTTAGAAAAAGACCCTCGAAAAAATCATCATAGTCCCTTCGAATAAAGATCACAGTCCCTCAATGACCCTCCGAGTTGCCTACAAATTGATCTAGTCCCTCTGATACAATTACTAAAGTATCCCTACATGTTTCCTTTGATGACCATATGATGACCCTACGACTGTCCCTTCACATCCAATAGATGGGATTACCTACCAACTAATGGTATGGATAATATTATCTCTAAAGGAGAAGGAAAAGGAATAAGAAATACTTTAGTGGGTAAGAACTCCTAATTGCTTGCTTACAAACTTTTCTCACAAACAATTCATTTTTCACACTACTTTCCAAACAAATATTTTCAAAACATTTTGTATACATTCTTGAGGACTGATACAAGAATCATTACAAAGTTAGCCTTACATTGGCAATTTCAAAATATTTTCAAAAAAAGCACACACACAAAAAAAGTTTTCAAAAGTGAGCTAATCAATTAAGAGCCCATAGATAACTATAGATGAAAAGGGGGCTAATACATTCCCTTTTCATAATTTATCCCCCAAACTCAAAATATATCAAATGTCTTTCGTATTCTTTTGACCTTTAAATATTGGATAAAATAAAAGTCGGTGGTGACTCTTGCTATCCGCACACTGGATAAAACCAAAAAAGTCAGTTCTCCCACCGTATTACAAAACTGGCGACTCTGCTGGGGAGATACTTAAAAAAGAGGGGTTACCTTAGAGTTTAGATCACTTTTACTTTCTTTAATTATTTGAATTGTTCTCTTTAAATTTAAGGGCTTGTCTGGGTATTATTTCTTGTGAAATATCCTACACCCGGATCTAGGGATTCCTTAGATAAGTAGCAATAGATCATAAAGATTGTACGACGTAAACTGATATGGTTAACATGATAGCTACAGTTAGTGTGACACTTTGGTTTGTACTGAGGTTCCTTGAGTTAGTCAAGGATAACATTAGGCTTCCGCATGGTGTCGTTAACACAAACTTATTTTTAGAACCTTAATTGACCCATCTTGGCCATCATAAAGTAGTGAGATAGCCGACTTTGGTGCAGTCCAAAGTTAGTTGATACTCGAAGCTACACTCATTGAGATTTGACGTTTAGGATGTTTTGGTGGAAAGTCGGTTGCCATTCTGAAATAAAGCCTGCGAGAAAGATCCGTGATATGAGATCCTTAGAACCCGGTTACTATTGTAGGACAGGTTGAGCCAACTTAACTCTAGTGGGGAAGGGTATTTACCTATGGACTTCATGCAAGCCTTTAAACCTAAGGCTCTTATGTGACTTGTTTATGTTTTCTACTCATTGAACATGAATATAACATCATAACATCGTATCATCATAACATCACATTTTCACAAACCATTTCAATGACCTAGGGATTTATCTACTTAGTTTGGTTACCCCGGGTTTTGAAGAATACATGATAAGTGTTATGCTCCAATTCTTTGATGCTAAGCATAATTGTTTTACCTTTCCAGATTATCAGTTGGTACTGACAATAGAAGAGTTCTCTAAGATACTTAGAGTACCTATTCTTGATCAGACACCCTTCACCAGTTTAGAGAAAATTCTGAAGCTAGTAGTTAATGCGGCAACCTTACATCTAAAATGGTCAGACATTGTGTCTAATTGGGAAACGAGAAGTGGAGTTAAAGGTATTCTTGTAAATTTTTGATAGAGAAAGCTCAGTTGTTTCTAGATGCTATGATTTTTCATGCTTTTGAGGAAATCTTGGCTCTATTGATCTACATTTTGGTACTATTCCCTAATCCATACCAATTTATAGATGTGAACGCCATCAAAATATTTCTTACTCATAATCTTGTGCCTACTTTGCTTTGTTATATTTTGCACTCTCTTCACACTCGTACTATGAGTAAGAGAAGGACTCTCATGTGTTGCATACCTTTACTATCCAGGTGGTTTATTTCGCACATTCCACGATCAATAATGAAGAATGAACAAGGTTTGAGGTGGTCTCGAAGGATGATGTCACTGTTTCATTTAGATATCTATTGGTGTTCTCGATCTTAGGAGGACATCACTATTATTGATCACAGTGGGGAATTACCTAATGTGCCAATCCTTAGCATAAGGGCGAGTATTACTTATAACCCTTCTCTAGCTCTACGTCAATTTGGTTATGCTCAAAGAGACAATCCTCATGATATGCGTATCCAGAGTATTGTATTCGATTACAAGAATGATCCTCAAAGTTACCGTCCAAAGTTTATACGTGCTTCAGGAATGGTGAATAAGATTGATAGCAATACTATGGGACACAAAAACTCCATCCCTTGGGAGTCCTATCTCATATGGGTGAGATCTCGTGCTCAAAACCTAATAATGCCATATCCTGCCGTCCTACCAGTAATTGTAGAGCCTTTTGTTGAAAGAGATATTCCTCATACCATTTTTCATCAAGATATGCCTACTGATCTTAAAGAAATTCAAAAGTCTTAGATTCAAAATAAAGAAGAAAGGGACACCTTTGAGACTCATTTCTATGCTAGTGAGAAGAAAGTGTTGGAGCTGAAAAAACAACTTCACTAAGAGAAAAGCCTTAATGCATATGTCAACACAAAGAGGAAGCGTCCATGGGAGACTTGATTCATAATTTGTTTCCTTGTAACCCTTTTTGTTTTCATTATAAGCCTAAGAGGCACTTATAATTTGAAGTTACTGATAAGAGTCTTTGTTTCTGCTCTCTTTTTGATTAACAAATTAAAATCCCACGAGGTCCTTGGAAACATTGCATATGCATCTACATGCCATACATATCATTGTAGAACAGGTTTCTAAGACAGGTTTCTCATCTTCTTGCTATTTATTTAAGCAAAAAAAGATGGCCCTCGAACAGGAAGTTAATAAACTTTAGGCTCAGAATACTCAATTCCAAGAGATGTTCCTAAACTTAGCCAAGGGGAAAGAAGAATTGAAGGAACTCATCGCCAACGGGAAGAAGAAGAAGACAAAGAAACCAATCGGCATCCTTAACAAGGGGAGAAGATTCACAGGTCCAATCAAGCAAGCTTAAGATCTTGATATCCCATCGGACGAAGATGACAAACATGATGAAGATGGTAACAGTGTTAAAATTGAAAGAAGCAATCACGATTCTGGAAAACATTATGATGAAGAGGAAGAAGATTATTTGGATGAACAATACCCCCCTGTTGGAGAGAAGTAAAAGTTGTTAAAAGAGCATATGAAAGATTTGGAGATCCAGAAGGTACCTGGCTTGAACTTTGAAGAATTGGGTTTAGTCTGAGGAGTCGTCATTCCTCCTAAGCTTAAAACTCATACCTTTTATAAGTATGATGGCGTTTCTTTACCGAAGCTGCATTTGAGATCATATGTTCAGAAAATTCAACCACACACTGCTAATAAGAAATTATGGTTGCATTTCTTTCAAGAGAGTCTGTCTGGAACACAATTGGAATGGTACTATTAACTCGAAGGTACCAATATCCATACCTGGGAAGATTTGGATGCAGCTTTCTATAAAGAGTATCAGTATAATTCTGATTTGGCACCAAGATGCATGCAACTACAGGGTATGTCCATGGGTTCTAAGGAAGGGTTTAAAGAGTACGCATAGAAATGGAGAGATCTTGCAGGAAGAGTTCAACCTCCTTTGGCTAAAGGGAATTGGTTGACATGTTCATGAGTAAACTAACATATCCTTTCTATAATAACCTACTTGGGAGTTCTTCATCTGGTTTCACTGAACTAATATTGACAGGGGAACATGTTGAGAATGGAATCAAAAGTGGTAAAATTCAGGTGGCTACATCTTCGAGTACTGCGAAGAAGTCATACAACAGTAAGAAAGAATCCAATGCTGTGTACGGCTAGAAGCATTGTAATAAGAGTAATCAAAACCAATCTGTGGGGGTAATTCTGATCTCTAACCCTATGTTAGTACAACAACAACAACAAGGCAATCAGTGTAGGTAGGAGGCACCCAGGAGACAGTTCACAAAAATCAACATGTCGTTGTCTCAAGCATTGTAACACATGTTGAAGGCGTAGTTGATTACATTGAAGGATCCTCCTCAGAACCCCAATACTTTCTCTCCCCCTTACAATCCCAATGCAAGGTGTGCCTATCATTCCAATAGTCCCGGACATGACACTAATAGTTGATGGGCTCTGAAGAATAAAATTCAGGACATGATTTACTCTAAGGAGATTGAATTTGATCCTCCTGAAACTCCTAATGTGACCACTGCACCTATTCCTAAGCATGACAAGGGCGTTAATGATATTGTTGATGTTTCTTATGTTTCTATTATGAGTAACTTGACTACTCTTCTGATGAATGTCAAGAAGAAGTTGTTGTAAGCTAGTTTATTTCCAGGTTGCATGGAAAAGTGCTACTACTATGAGTCTAAATCCAATGGTTGTGTACTAATGAAAAAAGGTATTCACCTGATAGATGACCGTGTAATTCTATTAAGAAGACTCCTTATGTGAAGAGCTTATGCAAAATTATGGGTCAAGGCCAAGATCTTGAAGAAGAATTCGTGATTACAATTTCCCGTACTCCTGTAAAGATCACTTCTAAGGGTCCTGTGAAAATTACTATCGAGCCTAGGGTTTCTCCTATGATAATTACCACACCTGGGCCAATTCCATATTCCTCTGACAAGGATATCCCTTGTAATTATGGAGTTGACGTCTACTACCATAACGTCAAGCAAGAACCATTAGATGGCGAACATGAAAATACTGAAGTTATTGGTCCTAATGTTGGCAATATTGTTGGGACTAGTAAGGTTACCAGAAGTGGAAGAGTTTTCTCTCTAGAGATCTCTACAAAAGATACTACACCAGTTCATATAACTACTACTGAATCCACTACTAAGACTCGAGGAAAATAATAGATGACAAAACCTTCCCAGACCGAGGCACCGAAAGAGGTTACTTTTGAAGATACCTCCAAGAAAGAGTTGTAGGATGTTTTGAAAATTATTCAAAAAAGTGACTATAAGATTGTTGAACAGTTGGGGCAGACCCCTCCAAGATATCTATGCTATATCTGTTGTTATGCTCTAAAGCCCATGCTCAGGCATTTGGTAAAGTTTCTGAAATGTGATCGTGTACCATAGGAAATCTTTGTTGATCAGTTCGAAAATTGTGTTGCTAAGTTGACAATTGACAACGGGCTAGGTTTTTCTGACGTTGATCTAACTCCCGCAGGAAGGAACCATAAAAAGGCCCTGCATGTCTCTATTGAGTGTAGGGGCACTACCTTGTCGCATGTGCTAGTGGACACAGGTTCCTCATTGAATGTATTACCGAAAGCTATTTTAGACAAACTTAACTATGAAGGGATTACCCTAAAACCCAGTGATACTGTGGTGAGAGCTTTTGATGGTTCGAAAATAATGGTGCATGGAGAGGTTGATCTTCCCATAAAAGTGGGTTCCCAGGTCTTAGACTCTAATTTATATGTGATGGACATTCGTCCAGTCTATTCCTGTTTGCTCGGACACCCTTAGATTTATGGGGCAGGTGTTGTTACATCTACTTTACACCAAAAGCTGAAGTATCCCGTGAAAGGAAAAATCATTAAAGTTTATGGCGAAGAAGAATACATGGTGAGCCATTTGAATTCCTTCAAGTATGTTGAGATGGATAGTGAATTCCTCGAGACTCCTTTCCAGTCCTTTGAAGTTATTTCTCTGACAACCCCTATTGCTAAAGTTGCTCCTACTGTTTCTAAAGTTCTCGAGATTCCACCAAAAATGGCTTCTCTAAAGGACTCTAAAGATGTGGTAAAAGAAGGTGGCAGCACTATTTGGGGTGAACTTCCCGATATTCTTTACAAGTCCAACAAATTTGGTTTGAGTTTCACCTCAGAGGCTCAGAGGGTTGTCTATCGTGCTCATGCTAATTCTGGGAGACCTCCATTCCACATCAACAAAATTGGAGTTCACAAAAATCATGTCAACACTGTGGAAGACGCTTATAGCGATTGTGACATAGACAACTGGATTTTCCCTACTATTGGAAATGGGCTTAAAAATTGGAAAGTTGAAGACTTTATACCAATCTCCTTTAGTCGAGAGTAAATGTTATTTTCTGTTTTCTTGTTTTCAAGTTTTTGGTTATATAATTTAAACAGTAACTTTAAACCTTGTGCCGTATCTGGGGCACAACAGTCCATTTGTTAGGGTTATAATTTTTCATCCACATATTTTCATTTAATAAAACATTGGACGTTTGCATTCAAATTTTGTGCTCTTTGTCTTTCTTTTACTTTATTGCTTTCAAATATATATATGTGTTCTTACACAAACCCATATAACAAATTTCAGATCCACATCCACCCTAGGTCCCACTGATAACAATTTTGCTATTGCCAATTATGACTTCGAAAATATGATCTACCAAGCCGAGGACGAATGTGAGGAAGATTGTGAAGTACCTGGAGAGCTTGCTAGAATGTTAGATCAGGAGGAAAGTGTTGTACCCTAATTTTTCTCCCTAAGATCCCTTCATCATACCATGTTGACTCATTCACAACAAGATCACAATAGGGTTCTTGGTTCCCCTCCCTACATTTGGTTTTTCCCTTTTGAGGGATTACCAAGCACCCTGACTTATGTTATTTTGAGATCATGAATATTGTTTTTATTTCTTCATTTAACTAATAAAATGCAATGTTGGTTTGTCTTGCTTATTATCCATGTAGGTAAAAGCAATGAGATTTAACAAGTTACCCCATGGGCTCATGAATTTATGTCCAAGCCCTAGTCAATAAAGCTGGAGAAGTTAAAACCTCACCATTGGATTTGTTTTGGAATAATTGGCATGGCAAGGTTGTTTTGGTTCATCACATTTCAAGTTTATTAGATTTGACTCAAAAGTACAAAGGGTTGATTGAAGAAGTTGTCATGTTTGGACAAGGCTTTGTTCCTATTGGTCACAAGAGCATATTCCTATCAAATTTCATGATGTGGAAGTGGTTTTGGTGGCTAAGAGTTCTCATTATCATACTTAACAACTTCTATTCACAAAGCAAGAATTTTGGTACAGGAAGTTTGTTCAAGCTTGTCAAAGTTCCTCAAAGCATTTTCTTGATCTAAGAGCTAGGGTTTTGAACTTAAAAGGAGTATATCTTGCTCACCTTTTGGTATTTTTGAGTGATTCCAAAGACATAATTCTCTTAAAAGGGTTATTAACAAATCACTTCAAAAGTTCCAAGGAGTTTTCATGAGGAAGAGATTTGAGGAGGAAGCAAGATTACAAGCCCTTTAGATGAATCCCCAATTTTCCATGTGTGACTTCAAATGGTCATAACTTGGTCAATTTGCGTCGACTTGAGTCCATTTTTTTCCATAATGATCTTGAATATGTGAACTTTATGCCTTCTTTTATGTGCAAAAAGAGAAAATGGATGGAAGTTGCCTTAAAGATGCAAAATATTATAGGTCATTTCATGGTTTTTTTGCCAATTTCAACAACTTATAACTTGCTCAAATTTTGGAGATTTTGAATGATTCAAGTTTCAAAATGTTATTCAAGAGATCTACTTCGTGCCATCTTTTTTGGTCAAGAGAAAATTCCAAGTGGAAGGCCATGTTTGGATGCAAAATATTATAGGTCATTTTTGAAAAAGAATTTGAAATATTTCTAAGTATGAAAAGTCAATCCTTTTTCTCCAACTTTGACTCATTGCAACTTTCAGCTCAAGCATCCATTTAACTCCATTATTTTTCCATTTCAAATCTTGTAACTTCATCTTTGTAAAGCACTAAGAATAATGCCTTAAGACCCCTTGAGCTGAGAATGTCGTTCTTTCGAAAGTGGTAACTTGGAATTGAAGTTTCCTTGCAAGACAAAATTTGAATTTCATGTTACAACCTCTAAACCTCAAATTAGCACGCGTTTTGGGTCTAAACATGATTAGCCAACTTTCCCAAGTGGATTAGTGCATCAAAACGCAAGAATTGGATGAGTTTTGGTGAAGTTTGGATAACACTTCACTCGTGCATCAGGTTTGCATGAATTCCCTCCAAAACGTATCATTCACTCTTCCTTTTGATATCATTTGCTTATCCTATAAATACATGTACTATCCCATTCATTTTCCCAAGCTTGGATAGCCAGAATCACCCTGCTAAACGTGTTTCATAACTCAGAATTCAGTAACTCCAAATCCATTCTCGAGCCGTTTTCAATCTAATTTTTCCATCAATTCACCTTCCTTGAACTTCCCTAAAGCTAACCATATAATTACATTCGAGAATCGTGCCCTATACAGCTCCATAGAAGTCCAGTTTCAGAGCTCTGCAACTCAACTTCAATAGGTTGATTCCTTTATCAATTCTTCAAAACTCTGATATCATTGTGTTGATCTCATTGCCTTGGTTCTAGTTGCAACACTTACCTTTTACTGGAAACACGTTTTGACCATGAAATTTCAAATCCCTTTTCAAAATATTCCTTCCAAATTGCTTGAGCTACAGTTTATATAAATTTGGCGCGAGGGTGTGGTTGGCTTCATCTTGAAGAGACGAAGCGAATGGCAAAGGTCTGAGCTTCTAATTTTACAGTTTGAGAGACCTGCAATTCATGATGGCTGGAGGTTGAAGATGACCAATGTGTCATCTTCCAACCAATGAAGGCGCGCCATCTGTTTTTTTCAAATTCTGATTTAATTAATGATTCTGTACATTATCCACTAATGACCATGATATGCACAGCGCGCCAGATCCCTTGGATTTGATTACTAACGCGTTTTGACTCTCATCCAATGGTCCACATATTTTACTTTTATTTTCTTTTTCTAATTTATATATTTTTTTGTTTTAAATTTCAAAAAATCATAGAAAATTCATTTTTAGTCCCAAAAATCTAAAAAAATTATGAAAAATATTTTTGATTATTCTCTTTCTGATTTTTATTTTTTCACAATTTAATTTTGTGTTTTGGTATTTTTTATAAATTTTAAAATTTATTTGACTTGTTTTAAATATTAAAAATACTATTATACATTTTTAAATTCTGAAAAAATTATGGAATGATCCAATGGTATTGTGACAAATATTGGTGACCTTATTTTATTTTTGTTTCTGACTTTACTATTTTTTTAATCATTTTTTTGTTTATTTTACCCATTTATTTTAATTTTAAAAATAGTTTATGACTTTAAAAAATTACCAAAAAATTTGTAATATTATTTGAGCCTTTTCCTGATTTTTCTATGGTCTTACTTTTTATTTCTTGATTAATTTGAACATAGTTGATATTTGGGTTAATACCTATTTTCACCCCTGACATATGGGGTGTATTATGTTTGCAATAAACGCTTCTTACCACTAGACCAATGTATTTTCTTTGTTACATATATGCATCAATAAATATTCATATCATTAACATATTAATTACAATTATCAATAAATTTTCTTAACTAGTTGATTTAAATAATTTTAAAAAAAAATGTTTTATACATATTTTATCTTTTTACTCTAACTTTTTTTAAATTTTAAATTTTCAAAAATCACTTAAATTTAAAAAAATCACTTAAATTTTCAAAAAACACTTAAATTTTCAAAAATCACTTAAATTTTCAAAAATCACTTAAATTTTCAAAAATCACTTAAATTTTCAAAAATCACTTAAATTTTCAAAAGTCACTTAAATTTTCAAAAATCACTTAAATTTTCAAAAGTCACTTAAATTTTCAAAAATCACTTAAATTTAAAAAAATCACTTAAAATTTTCTTAAGTGATTTTTGAAAATTTAAGTGACTTTTGAAAATTTAAGTGATTTTTGAAAATTTAAGTGATTTTTGAAAATTTAAGTGATTTTTGAAAATTTAAGTGATTTTTGAAAATTTAAGTGACTTTTGAAAATTTAAGTGACTTTTGAAAATTTAAGTGATTTTTGAAAATTTAAGTGATTTTTGAAAATTGAAGTGATTTTTTTAAATTTAAGTGATTTTTGAAAATTTAAGTGATTTTTGAAAATTTAAAATTTAAAAAAAGTTAGAGTAAAAAGATAAAATATGTATAAAACATTTTTTTTTAAAAATTATTTAAATCAACTAGTTAAGAAAATTTATTGATAATTGTAATTAATATGTTAATGATATGAATATTTATTGATGCATATATGTAACAAAGAAAATGCATTGGTCTAGTGGTAAGAAGTGTTTATTGCAAACATAATGTCCATGGTTCGAATCCTGCTGAAGGACAAAAAATTTTTAACTTTGAATTAACACTCAATTAATAAAATATTAATATAAATGCCATGTGGAATTAAAAATTAAAAATTAATTAAAAATGACAACTAATCAAGCCATGTCATTAAATAATAATAAAAATATAACAAAAATATAAGCCACATCAGCCTTTTTAGGGATGTGGCATCCTCAAGGTAAAAATTGAAACTTGTAAAATTTGTCAAGGTAACAATTGGAACTTTTTTTTTGGCAGGCGGGTTTTTCAAATACACCCCATATGTCAGGGGTGAAAATAGGTATTAACCCTTGATATTTTTATCTTTATTTTCTATTTTTTAAACCTTATTTTTAAACCCTTTTGTGTATATTAAAATGTGATATTATTTTGTGACTATTTTTTGGCTGATATTGGGTTAGATTTGGGATCATGAACTTTATTAACATCATTGGATACATGGTGTTGAGTTTAACTCCACAAAAATGGATGAATGATTTTAATAATAGTTTGATTAAAATTTAATTTAAATGTGGTTTATCTATTTTTTTTCCCATCCCTTTATTATTGCACTATATGTTGTTGGAGCATGATCTCTATATCATGTCTCAAAACAAATGGTGCATAGATTGCTATTGACCGGCCTCAAAATAGGTGCGACTTCTATATAAGTCCACTTACGATTGCTTAACATAGCGCTAAATTTTGTCCTGATTTGAATAAATGATCATTTGTGGCCCAAACTTATGATTGTAAGCCCAAGTATGTTAATTTGATCTGTTTGATCCAATAACCTTGAGATTCATTGTATGGAGGCTTTGGTTTTACCAATCCTCTAATGGATCTACAACACATTTGGTCAACGCGGATCACTTAAGCATCGTTGATCATTAAATGGTACTTGTGAGAATTCCAAATGGATGATATACTTGACAAAAAGCAACTGCAACTTGTTGTATGGAGGCTTTGGTTCTACCAATCCTCTAATGAGTTCAAAATGCAAGCTTCAAGATGGTCATCCAACTAACCACTAATTATTGACTTGTCTTACCTTATGCTTTTATTTTTTTTTATGCTTTATGTACCATTTACTTTTAGCATTTACATTTCATGCCATTTTCATCTTTGCTTATTTGAGCATTTACTTTCTTTCCATTTTTACTTTGCTCACTTGAGCTTTTCTTTTCCTTTCTTAAGATACTTAATAATCAACATAAACCCTAAAAAATATTTAATGGTACTTGGACTACTTGGTTACTATCCTTGGCATTATGGAGCATGGGACTTTTCTTGGACTTAGGGTTAGAAACCTTGGCCTATCTTGGAGACCTTGTGATCTTATCTGATTATTCTGTCTGGAGTTCTTGAGGTTTACCTCAAGACATTTGGTTGCTTGTTTGTTTTTGTGTGCAGGTTTTTATAATTACACCCTTTGTTTGTAATCTGGAATTCACCCGTATACAGCCGTTACTCTGTCCAATTTTTGTGAAGACTTAATACACTTGAAGTTTGGTTCTCTCAAGAGGTCCAATATTTTTTGCTTAATTGGTTCCAATCCAAGGAATGGGAATTCTATCTTGGCTCATAATGTCAATTATTGGCTTCTTGTTGGTTAGATGGTTCTTATCTCTAGCTTTTACCTTATGCTTTTGAATAGTCCCTTCTTCTCCTCCCATCTTCTTTAATTTCAAAAATCTTCTTCCCCCTTTTGAAAACTCTTCTTGTTTTTGAACTTGAACCGCTTTCATAATAAACTTGGACCTATGTCCATGCATGTTCAGAACATTTTTCATAAATAAACTCCAATCCACTTAATAATACCTTGACATTTTTTGTGAGAAGACTAAAAGTCAATCAATCTCATTATAACCATTTTTGCCACTTTGGCTTTTATCTTTAAACTTTTCTCAAAAAGGTTGAACTCTTGTCAATCCTTGTAGTGATGCAAACAACTATACTTCTACAATATATAGTGAAGAGAGATATTTTCCACATGGGTGTTGAGTGAGGCATTGTTGATTTTAAAATCCAATCCATATCCTCCACTTTAAGATGATGCAAATTCTCCTTTCTCATGATTGTGGGTAGTAGGTATGTTTTCCACACGGACAATGACGGTGATGTTTTATCTCATAAAATTAAACAAAGCATTTGTGTTTTAAATTTTTGAAAGAGGAACTATGTGTACCCTAATCCCCTATTGCACGAAAAGGTGGTACGTAGGCACTAAAGATTCGCAACCGCGGCGGGTGCAAAAATTATAAAAATAAATATATTTCTTTCCTCACCTCCACCATCCATTTTTTTATATACAACATTTTTTTATATAGCCAAAATATACAGATTTTACAAAAAGGCTCCTACGGAGTACCGTAGATGTTTAGGGTGCTAATACCTTCCCTTTGCATAACCAACCCCCTTACCCTGAATCTTTCCCCTTATTTTTGGGTTATTCACTCTTTTCCCATTCCTTTGGAAACAATAAAGCGCGGTGGCGATTTTTATTTTGATCTGTATAAGTCTAGTCAATCCAATGGCTTAGTCTTAAACATTTCTACCGCTACAGAAAGAACCATACAACTGAATGAAGAGTCAGTCGAGGTTGTGAACTTGGGTACTGAAGAGGTAAAGAAAGAAATCAAGATAGGTGTCAACCTAGAAGACAGTGTCAAAAAGGTTACTCTAGATGTTATGTGACTATGTTGAGATCTTTTCTTGGTCTTACGAAGACATGCCAGGGCTTGATACTGATATTGTGGTTTAGCATTTACCGATGAAGGAAGGTTGTCCTACTATAAAGCATAAGGTTCGTCATATGCGTCCCGAGATGTCTGAAAAGATTAAAGTTGAGGTCATGAAGCAGTTCAATGTAGGTTTCTTAGCTGTTTCGTCCTATCCTCAGTGGGTTTCAAATGTGGTGCCGACACTTAAGAAGGATGGTAAGGTACGTATGTGTATAGACTACAGAGATTTGAATAGGGAAAGCCCTAAAGATGACTTTCCGCTTCCGTATATTAATGTCCTGGTTGACAACACCGCTCAACACAAAGTATTTTTCTTCATGGATTATTTCTCTGGTTATAATCAAATCAAGATGGCACCTGAAGACATGGAAAAAACTACTTTTCTCACACAGTGGGGCACTTTCTGTTATAAAGTTATGCCTTTTGGTTTGAAGAATGCCAGTGCAACATATCAGCGTGCTATGATAGCTTTGTTTGATGATATGATCAATCATGAGATAGAGGTTTACGTTGATGACATGATAGCCAAGTCTAATACTGAAGAAGACCATCTCGACCACCTGCACAAGCTGTTTCAGAGATTGAAGAAGTACAAGTTAAGGTTAAATCCAAACAAGTGCACCTTTGGGGTAAGATCTGGTAAACTAATAGGTTTGATCGTCAGTGGTAAAGGTATTGAAGTTGATCCTGCCAAGGTTAAAGCCATTCAAGAAATTCCAGCTCCCCATACTGAGAAGGAGGTCAGAGGTTTCTTGGAACGATTGAACTATATTGCCAAGTTTATTTCCCATGTGACCGCTACTTGTGAGTCAATCTTTAAGTTACTGAAGAAAGATCAAGTAGTGAAGTGGAACGATGATTGTTAGATAGCCTTTGACAAAATCAAGGAGTACCTCCAGGAACCTCTAACTCTGATGCCACCGGTTGAAGGAAGACCTATGATCATGTACTTGACAGTATTAGAGAACTCAATGGGGTGTGTATTGGGGAAACATGATGAGTCTGGTCGAAAATATCATGCAATATACTACCTTAGTAAAAAGTTTACCGACTGTGAAACAAGATACTCACTTCTCAAGAAAACTTATTGCAGTTTGGCATGGACTGCTCGTCGACTAAGACATTATATGTTGACTCATACTACTTTATTGATCTCTATGATGGATCCAATAAAATACATATTCGAGAAACCCGTACTCTCCAGAAGAATAGCAAGATGAAAAATGGTCTTGACAGAATACGAGATTCAGTACACTACTCAGAAGGAAATAAAAGGGAGTGTACGGGAAGATCATTTGTCTCATCAAGCTATAGATGACTATCAGTTTATGAACTTTGAGTTCCCAGAAGAGAACATCATGCTAGTTACAGATTAGGAAGAACCTGGACCATATGAAGGACCTGGACCAGGATCCCGATGGACCATGGTTTTTAATGGAGCTTCGAACACGCTTGGTAATGGAATTGGTGTGGTGGTTATCTCCCACAGGGTTTTCATACGCCCTTCACCGCCAGATTGTGTTTTGATTGTACCAACAATGTGGCCGAGTAAGAAGCATGTGTCATGGGTATCAAAGCTGCCATCAATAAGAGAATTAAATTATAGAATGTATATGGGGACTCGGCCCTAGTGATCATTCATATTAAAGGAGAATGTGACACGAAGCATCTAAATCTCATTCCTTATTGAGAGCATGTGTTGACATTAATTCCATACTTCGAAGAAATCACTTATGAACACATTCCACGAGAAGAGAATCAATTGGCAGACGCACTGGCTACCATGTAATCTATGTTCAAAGTCAGATGGCATAATAAAGCTTCTCGAATTACTACTTAGTGATTAGACGAACAAGCACATTTCTATGAAGTTGATACTGATGGAGTAGAGGAAAAGCCTTGGTACCATGGAGTAAAAATATACCTCAAAACATAGGAATACCCTGAAGGGGCATCTATCAATGATAAGAAATTTCTAAGGAGGTTCTCTGCCAAGTTCTTTCTGTGTAATGAAATCTTGTACAAGCGCAACCATGATTTGAATTTGCTTCGTTGTATAGACAAGAAGGAAGCTGAGAAAATTATAGAATATATGGATGAAGGTGTCTTTGGTACTCACTCTAGTGGACATACAATGGCTAAGAAGATTCTGAGAGTAGGTTATTATTGGTCTACCATGAAAACCGATTCCCATCATCATTCCAGAACTTGCCACAAATGCGAGATTTATGTTGATAAAGTACACGTGCCTCCGGTTCCTATGAATGTATTAACTTCACCTTGGCCGTTTGTAATGTGAGGCACTGATGTGATCAGAGAGATTAAGCATATTGCTTCCAACGGGCATTGTTTCATCATTGTCTCTATTGAGTACTTCACGAAGTGGGTAGAGGAAACCTCGTTTGCTTCTATTACTAAGAATGTTATGGCTCGAATCACTAAGTACAACCTTATCTGTCGGTATGGCATCCCTGAAATGATCATCAAGGACAATGGTAGTAATCTTAAAAATACTATGATCACAAAATTCTGCACGCAGTTCATGATTATGCCAAGGTACCAACTTTAAGAATCCACATCTTTCTTGATCTTTGGCCATTTTGAGTGATCCAAGGCTTAATAATCAGATCCCATGGTGTTGTACCCCAAAATTTATCCTCCCATTTTCTTCAAAACATCCTCCTAGGGTTCTTAAGTACTCAGGACTACTCAAGAATTGATCAGATGAATCCTCCTCCTAAGTAATAGCCCACAACTAGGGCTTTTGTATTTCTCAAGGAAGATTGGGTTTTTAAGTCCTCAAGTGGTTTTTATGGTTTCTTATATGTCTCCAAGGATGTTCATATCAATTTTCAAGCCTTGCGTCACAATTTTTCTCAGTCAATTGCTTAGATGACTAAAAATCAAATGTATTGGGTAAAAACTCAACTATGGTCAACATACAGTCAAGCCTCAAGATTTTTGGTCAACATCCATTTTGAAGTGATATTAATCATTTGATTAAGGATTGATCATGACTCCTCAAGAAAAGCTCTCAAATCATCAAATATCAAAAATTGCCAAATTAGGGTTTCCTTAGGAGAAGTGAACTGAACTTTGACCAAGCATAACTTTCACATGCTTCATAATGTCCAAAAATTGTATCATTTGAGAGATATAAGCCAATACATTATAGGCCATTTTAAAAGTCAACAAAAAGACACTTTTTGTCAAGGCAACTGACATCAAGATAATATCTTCAAAAGCAAAATTAATCAACATAGAGATTGTAAAGGACATCTTGAGCTTTCCAAAAAGTCCAAGATCACCTTCAAAAGATGAAAATTGAGAGAGTTATGACCATTTAAAGTTGAGAGACTATTGGACCATGGTTTAAAGTCCAAACGTTCTCTATACTCCTTATACGCCTCAAAATTCATTCATACATCCCTTTACCTATTTTTATCTTAATTACTTTAATTATTTTTTATTTATTCATTAATAATGCAAAATAAATAAGATAAAATCATATCTTCTTACACAAGGCCGAAGTCCACAAACCTTTGACCTAATTTCCACTATATATTCTCTCATTCTCTTCATACAAAGCTACGGAAAAAAACCTTGCCACAAACTTGTCAAAATATCAAGTTTTCTCAAGAACCCTAGAAAGCTTGAAACCCTTGTTACAAACCCTTTCACTATAAAACATTCACTCCATTCTCTTCCAGCAATCCTATAACGTAAGTGTGGACCAAATTGGATGGTACAAAATAGATGAAAACGCCATACATGCATCTTCGATTTCATAACTTTGCAAAAATCCACATCTTTAATTTTGTTTTATTTTAAATCATACTAATGTTATTAAAATGTTGCTGAGATGTCTCTGAACAGGTTTGAACCATCATAATTGTCCCATGCATGCTAAAACATATAATACCATGTTTACTATGATCTTCCTTGTTTGCACCATATCTCAAAAACCATGGATTTTTAGGCTACCAAAATACTTCCATTGGACTCGCAACCCTTGATTTAGGGAGATAAGGTGTTTCTAGATTGTTAATTCTGTCTATTTTAAAGGGATGATACAAGAAGGTCGTCGTAGAAGACGACCGGAGCTAGAGCTCTAGCGCCTCTAAAGTACAAGTAGATGATTTCTAATATATATTTATGGTTAGATATAGCTTAATGGATGTACATCCGCCCCAACGGTAGAAGCGCATGCGTTAAAGTCACTTGTATCAAAGGGCCTGGGTTCGATCCAACCTTTTTCCACTTATTTATTTAACGTTTCAATATTTTGGAGGTTTATCGTATAATGCGCTGAAGCCAGATTCCATCACCAAGGCGTGCTTGGCCTGGTGGTGAGTGTGTTGCTGAAAAGCCTTAGGGTGTGGGTTTCTCACTCTTTTCCCCCCTTTTTTCTTTAACTTCACAAAATCTTTTACAAAACCTTTTTTCCAAACATTTTTTTAATAAACCCTAATTTAGGTTTTAGGTTTTTTTAATTAACCCTAATTAAATTTTGTAGGTTTTTTATTTAATCAATCAATTTAGGTTTTTAGGTTTTTTCACTAATTAATCTTTTTAAAAAAAAATTAAAATCAACTTAGATTTTAGGGTTTTGTTTTAATTTAATTAACCAATTTATTTTAATTAAAATAAATTAGGGTTTTTAGATTAAAAATCAAACCTTTTTCTGTCAAAAAATCACAAAAAAACAATATATTTTCCCGTTTCTCTTTATTTTACAACTTCACGTATTTTACTTTTGTGTTCCTTTTCCAATTATGTATATGCTTACAGTTTGTAATAGTTAAATTAGGGTTTTACTTTTTCCCCCGATTTTATTGTTTGTACCCCTACTCTCGAAGACTTTTAATAGCATAGAACTTTATTTCCCGCACTTTACTTCTTTTCATTTTTGCTATATTTCTTTGCTAGTAATTAGGTCTTGTATAGAAATATTAAAAACAATCTTAGAAAACCCTAATTCTCAAAGATAAAATAACTGAATCAAAACACTTTTCACACTCGCACCTCTACGGTAACCTCCCTTGTTTCCTTTAAAAAAACAATCATGTCCCTCGAATGTGGGGATGCTTTAGCAAAGACCCTCAACTAAAAAGATCGTAGTCCCTCGATGATCCTTCGATGCTGCTTTCGGTAAACGATCTTAGTTCCTTATGATAAATTGCTAAAGTGCCCTTACGATTTTCCTTTATGACTGTACGATTACCCGTGTTTGTCCCTTCACATCCAACAATAGGGATTCCTACTAACTAATAGTAGGGTAGCACTATTTAAAGGAGGATGAAAATAACATGAAAGACTTTTGAGTAGGTAGATCGCTCGTAATCGCTTGCTCACAAAAACATAACATTTTTTTCACAAACACTTCTTCTAAAATATTTTTAAAATTAAACACTTTGTACGCATTCTTAATTGATACTAGAATCATTACAAAGTTGTCGTACTTAGGCATTTTCAAACACAAATATAAAGCATTTTAGTGATTTAGCGATTAAGAGCCCGTACTCAAAATATCTCGAAGGTCTTTCCTATTCTTTTCACCCTTTCCATATTGGATAAAAGAAAAGTCGGTGGAGACTCTTGCCATCTGTAACATTTGCGATAAAACGCAAAACCAAGTCAGTTGTTCCACCGTATTACAGAACTGTCGACTATGCTGGGGAGAACTAAAAGTGGGGTTACCCTTAGAGTTAGATCACTTTTAAATGCTTTCCTTGTTTGATTTGTATGCTTTATTTTTAAAGGGTTGTTTGGGTTTATTTCTTAAAAAGATCCTATACCCGGATTTGGGGACATTTTAGGTAAGTAGATATAGATCGTGGAAACTGTACATCATAGACCGATATGGTTGAAGCGGTGGCTACGTTAGTGTGACACATTGGTTGGTACTGGTGTCCCTATAGTCAGTCAGGGAGAATACCAGGTTGTCGTGTGCTGTCATAACCATTAACTAACCGTAGAACCTTAGTTGACCCAACTTAGCCATTAGGAGGTAGTGAGATGGTTGGCTTTGGTGCAGACTACAATTTGGTTGATACTCGATACTACTTTCATTAAGATTGGACTCTCGAGATATTTCAGTCGCAAATCAGATGTTGTGCTGAAACAATGCCTGGGAAAAAGATCGGTGATATTGAGATCCTTAGAACCCACTTACTTCTTTAGGACAGGTTGAGCCAACTAAACTTCAAGGGGGTACTTCCTACAAACTCCACGCAAGCTTGTACCTAAGGCCTCGTGTGCTTTTCTTGTGTTTGATTAACTATTCAAACATGACATCAGAACATCATGACATCATTCCATATCATTTTCGTTGACCATTTCAAGGATCTCAAGGGCCTGTGATGTAGGTTATCATGAACCAAACATCCAGCAAGGGGTAAGAGGATTTATTTTCCTCTAACCAAATTCCATCAAAGTATCATGAATCGACGTCTAGCAAGGGGCAAGGGGATTTATTTTCCTCTAACCAATGACGTCGAAGACCGAAGTACGTTATCTTGAGTCAAAGTCTAGGACCCACTTGACATGGTGAGATTGATGCTCATAGAAAGATGTTCAACGACACCAAGTTCTCCAGTCAAAGTTGTAACCAGACTCAACTTCTAACATTTCTTTTTTTTACCCTACGAGATCCTTGAAAACATTGCATCTATATATCATGCATCATTACATAACAGGTTTTCCTATAAGCCGGTTTTCTCATCTTATTGTTGTTTATTTCAGTAAAAGATGGCTCTAGAACAAACTGTCAAGGAACTCCAAGCACAAAATGCCCAATTCCAGCAGACCCTCTTGAACCTAGCCAAGGGGCAACAAGATATGATGACACTCATTTCCAAGAAAAAAAAGACTAGGAAACCGATTGACATCTTCAACATGGGAAGAAGATTCAAAGGTCCTGCTAAACCAGGTCAAACTGCTAATATCTCCTCTGATGAAAATGACAATCAAGAGGAAGATGGTTGAAGTGTTAATGCTGAAGGTGGCAGCAATCAAGGTTCTGGGAAGATTCCTGAGGATGAAGACTATTCTGATGAATAGTATCCTCCCGTGAATAATAAAAACAAACAGTTGGGAGATCTCCTCAAGGCCATGGAAATCTAGAAAGTGCCTGGATTGGATTTTGAAGAGATGGGTCTTATTCCGAGGGTAGTTATTCCTCACAAGTTAAAAGTCCCCGCTTTTGCTAAATATGATGGTTTTTCTTGTCCCAAACTTCATCTGAGGTCTCATGTTTGGAAGATCCAACCCCATACTGTTGATAGGAAGTTACGGGTTCACTTCTTTCAGGTAAGTTTGTCTGGTACACAGCTCGAGTGATTCTATCAGCTGGAGGGAACCAACATTCGTACTTGGGAAGACTTGGATGCTTATTTTTACAAGAAATATCAATACAATGCTGACCTTGCACCAACTTGCGACAATTACAAAACATGATTATGGGCTAAAATGAAGGGTTCAAAGAGTATGCCCAAAAGTGGAGAGATCAGGACGGACGAGTTCAACCTCCGCTGTCTAATAGAGAGCTGATGGATATGTTCATGGGCACTTTGACAGGGCCATTCTTTAATCATCTTATTGGAATCTCCTTATATGGTTTCACAGAGCTGATTCTAACTAGAGAACATGTCGAAAGTGGTATTAAGAGCTGAAAAACTCAAGTGGTTGCGTCATCGAGTGCTGTAAAGAAGACATTCAGTTGTAAGAAGGAGACCAACGATATTTATAGCTAGAACAGTTGTGTTAAAAGTGACGGCAATCCGTCCGTGGGAGAGGTCCTAATTTTTTTATCATGCGCCTATTCAACAACAACAACAGGGCATTCATTGTAGGACAGACACTCCGAGAAGACATTTTACAAAGATCAATATGCCATTGTTCAAGCATTGCAACATTTACTGAAATCAGAGCTGATAACATTGATGGAGCCTCCTCAGAACCCAACACCTCCTCTCCTCGATACAATCTGAATGTGAAGTGTGCCTACCATCTCAATAGTCATGGGCACGACAACAATAATTGATGGGCCCTGAAAAACAAGATTCAGGATATGATTGACAACAAAGTGTATCCTCTAGAGACCCCGAATGTAATTATTGCACCTATGCCGAAGTATGAAAAAGGCATAAGTTCTATTGACGATGTTATTTATGTTGCTACTGTAAGTGATTTGGTTACTCCCCTACCAATCATCAAGAAGGATCTGCTACAGACCTATTTATTTTAGAGCTATATTGAAAAATGTTACTGCTGTGTAACCCAACCCAATGGCTGGAAGTCGTTGAAGGAAGGCGTTTAACGCCTAATGGACAATCATATAATTTTGATCGAGAAGGTTCTGTCTGCTAAGAATTTGTGTCAAGACTTATATATAATTTCTAACACTACTGTCAAGAATACCTCCAAATGTCCTATAAGGATTACTTCCAATCCAAAAGTTGCTCCTCTAATCATCACTACACCTAGACCTATCCCATATTCTTCGGATAAATCTATCCCATGGAACTATGGATCCGACATCTACTACCATGGTGTCAAGCAAGAACTACCGACTACTGAAGTTGAAGTTACTGAAGTCCCTGATCTCGACATTGAAAATATTGCTGGGACCAGTAAGGTTACTAAAAATGGAAGGGTTTTCTCCTTGAAAATCTCTCAAAAGATTGTTGCCACACCTGTTAAGGTTCCTGCTACCGAGTTAGCTGCTGAGTCTCGGGAAAAGAGCAAATTCCAGAGCCTTCCCAGACGGAGGCACCTAAAGAAGTTATAGTTGAAGACACCTATAGACAAGATTTGGAAGAGGTGTTGAAGATTATCCGTAATAGTGATTACAAAATTGTTGAACAGCTGGGGCATACCCCGTCTAAGATCTCCATGATATCCCTATTATTGTGTTATGAAGCCCATGCACAAGCTTTAGTGAAAGTTTTGAAAACTGCTCACGTGCCACAAGATATTTCCGCCGAACAATTTGGAAGTTATATTGCTAGCTTAATGACTGACAATGGACTAGGTTTTTCTGATGCTGATTTGACTCCGGAAGGAAGAAATCAAAATAAGGCATTGTATGTCTTCATTGAATGAAGGGGAACTACCTTTGCTCATGTATTAATTGATATTGGTTCCTCATTAAATGTTCTATTGAAAGGCGCTTTGGACAGACTTGATTGTGAATGGGTTGTACTAAAACCTAGTGATGTTATAGTTCGAGCCTTTGACGGGTCAAAGAGCATGATACATGGAGAAGTGGATCTTCTGATCAAGGTAGGTTTGCAGATCTTTGAATATACCTTTAATGTAATGGATATTAGGCCAACTTATTCTTGCTTATTGGGACGCCCTTGGATCCATGGGGAAATTGTTGTTACCTTAACCCTACATCGGAAGCTAAAATATCATGTGAATAGAAAGATTGTTACTGTCTGCGGTGAATAAGATTATATGGTTAGCCCCTTGAACTTTTTCCATTATGTAGAGATGGACGAAGAATTCATCGGCTGAATACGTCTCTTCCATTTCCAAAGTTACTGGGGTTCTGCCTAGAATGGCTTCCTTGTAAGATGCTAAAGCTGCCATTGAAGAAGGTGGTAGTACTATTTGGGGTCAGCTTCCTGACATTTCGTATAAATATGACAAATTTGGTTTAGGTTTAACTGCAGAGGGTTAGATGGTTGTTCTTCGCGCTTGTGCTGGAAGACCACCATTCCGTGTCAGCCATAACGGAGTCAACGTGATAGAAGACGCTGACAGTGATTATGACTTTGACAGTTGGATCTTTCCTACAATTGGCAACGGGCTCAGCAACTGAAAGCTGGAAGAGATTATCTCTATCTCCTTTAGTCAGGAGTAATAGCTACATTTATGTTTTTATTTCTTTCAAGCTTTGGCTTTGTAACTTTTAAACGATTACTTTAAGTCTTGTGCCTTACCCGGGGCACAACAGTTCATTTGTTAAGGGTTGTCATTTGATAAACATATTTTCATTTAATAAGGCATTGGATGTTTTGCATTCAAATTTTGTGATCTCTGTATTTCTTTCTACTTTTATCATTTTCAAATAGCTATGTGTTCTTACACACACCCACACAATACATTGCAGATCCACATCCACAATTGATCCCGTTAACAACGATTTTGTGATTTCCACTTATGACTTTGAAAATCCGATCTACCAAGCCGAGGACGAAGGTGAGGAAGATTGTGAGATACCAGGAGAAATTTCCAGACTATTAGTGCAAGAAGAGAAATTTATTCAACCACGTGAAGAGCCAGTCGAAGTGGTAAACTTGGGTTCCGAAACTGACAGGAAAGAAGTCAGGAGAGGTCCCAACCTAGAAGAAGCTATCAAGAACAGGTTAATACAGATGTTGCATGAATATGTTGAGATCTTTGATTGGTCATGCAAATACATTCTAGTGAAGAGGGTTGTTCTTCGATAAAACAAAAGGTTCGTCGCATGCGTCCCGAGATGTCAGAGAAGATCAAGGATGAGGTTATGAAACAATTCAACACAGGGTTCTTAGAAGTGACATCCTATCCCTATTGGGTTACAAAGACGACAAGGTGTATATGTATGTAGATTACAGGGATCTGAATAGAGAAAACCCCATCCTATCCACATATTGATGTTTTAGTCGACAACACCCTCAGCACAAGGTATTCTCCATCATGGACGGTTTCTCGGGTTATAATCAGATCAAGATGGCACTGGAAGGCATGGAAAAATTACCTTCCTCACACAGTGGGGAACTTTCTGCTACAAGGTTATGCCTTATGGGTTAAAGAACGATGATGCAACATATCAGCGTGCTATGGTAGCTTTGTTCCATGATATGATTCATCACGAGATAGAGGTCTACATCGACGACGTGATAGCCAGATCTCAGACTGAAGAAGAGCATCTTGACCATCTACACAATTTGTTTGAGAGACTAAAGAAGTACAAGATAAGATTGAATCCTAACAAGTGCACCTTTGGGGTGAGATCTAGTAAGCTCTTGTGTTTTGTTGTCAGTGGTAAAGGTATTGAAGTTGACCCCGCCAAATTCAAAGCTATTCAAGAAATGCCCACTCCCCATACAGAGAAGGAAGTCAGAGGTTTCTTGGGACGACTGAATAACATTGCTCGATTTATTTCTCATTTGACCTCTACCTGTGAGCCAATCTTTAAGTTGCTGAAGAAAGATCAGGTAGTAAAGTGGAACAATGATTGCCATATATCTTTTGACAAGATCTAGGAGTACCTCGAACAACCTCGTATTATAATGCCACCACCAGAAGGAAGACATCTGGTCATGCACCTAACAATGATAGAGAACTCAATGAGGTGTGTACTACGCCAGCATGACGAGTCTGGTCGAAAAGAGCATGCAATATACTACATTACCAAAAAGTTTACCGACTGTGAAACAAGATACTCGTTGCTCGAGAAAACTTGCTGCACTTTGGCATGGGCTGCTCGCCAACTAAGACAATATATGTTGACCCATACCACTTTATTGATCTCTAAAATGGATCCAATAAAATACATATTCGAGAAGCCCACACACTCCGGAAGAATAGCCAAATGGCAAATGGTTTTAACAGAATACGACATTCAGTACACCACTCAAAAAACGATCAAACGAAGTGTACTGGAAGATTATTTGGATCATCAAGCTGTAGACGACTACCAATATATGAACTTTGAATTCCTAGAGAGAACATTATCCTAGTTATAGATTGTGGAGAACCTGGACCGTATGAAGGACCTAATCCAGGATCCCGATGGACTATGGTTTTTAACGGAGCTTCTAACGCACTTGGTTTGGTAATTATCTCTCCTCAAGGTTGCCACATGCCTTTCAGTGCCATATTATGCTTTGATTGTATCAACAACATGGCTGAATTCGAAGCATGCATCATGGGTATTAAAGCTGATATTGACCCGAGAATCAAGTTCTTGAGCGCATACGAGGACTCAGCCTGCTGATCAGTCAAATCAAGGGAGAATGGGATACTAAGCACTTGAATCTCATTCCTCATCGAGAACATATTCTTACCTTAATCTCGTACTTCGAGGAAATCACTTTTGAGCACATCCCACAAGAAGAGAATCAGTTGGCAGACATATTAGCAACCATGTCGTCTACGTTTAAAGTCAGATGGGATAACGAAGCTCCTCGAATTACTATTGAGAGACTAGACGAACATGCACATTGCTATGAGGTTGACACTGACAGAGTAGAAAAGAAGCCTTGGTTTCTTGAAGTGAAAAGATACCTCGAGGCTCATGAGTACCCCGAGGGGGCATCTGTCAATGAAAGAAAATTCCTATGATGTTTCTCAGCCAAGTTCTTCCTGATTAACAGGGTTCTGTACAAACGCAATCATGATTCGACTCTAATTCATTTTGTAGACAAGAAGGAGTCGAAGAAAATTATGGAAGATATGCACAAAGGTATCTTTGGTACTCATTCCAGTGGGCATATTATGGCTAAGAAGATCCTGAGAGAGGGTTACTATTGGTCAACTATGGAAACTGATTTCCATCACCACTCAAGAACTTGTCACAAATGCCAGATCTATGCTGAAAAAGTACATGTGCCTCCAGTACCTCTGAATGTCTTGACTGCTCCTTAGCCGTTTGCAATGTGAGGCACTTATATGATTGGAGAAATAAAGCCAACGACTTCTAATGGACATCGCTTCATCCTCTTCTCCATTGATTACTTCACAAAGTGGGTTGAAACAACCTCGTTTGCCTCTGGTAGAAACCTGTTTTTTAATCAAGAGTCGCCACTATTAGTTTTTATCCTAGGGAAGGGAACCTAACAGAAAACCCTAATTCGCGGACAGAGATTCTAGGTTTCCGACTCAATTAGATGAAAGGAAGGTGTTAGGCACCTTTCATCCACCTTGTTCACAAGGATATTAAGCTTTAGGTTTAGGTTTGGGGATAAATAGGGTTTTATGTTTTAATTAGCAAGACTCGCCACGACTTTTGATCGTATGCCTACGTATCCTCCTATGAGGAATCATAGTCCCAATTTGTAGTTCGTATGTGGTTGGTGTTTTTTAGGGGTTTACAAAATCTTTTGAATCACTTCGCACTCGGCCGGGAGTAGTGATTGCGGAGATTTTGACTGAGTGTGCAGTAAGTCAAAACCAGTTTGAAACCCATTTGTGAAAATAGTTGATTAGTTTAGTTTATTGCGAAAAAATAGTTTTAAGATTTGTTTGTGTTTTTTTAATCGTGTTATTTGCGAAGACCTTGATTAATGCATGATTGGCAAATATTTTAGTGCAAATGTATAGAAAATAATATATGGATTTGTGAATAAAAATAAATTATTTGCTAATATGATAATATCTACTTATCATAAATAATAATAATAATAATAATAGATAAAATATGATAATATAAATTAATAATAATAATTATTATTATAAATAAAAAAGGAAATAAATAATTAATAATGATAATAAGAATAAAATATAGTATAAAAAATAATATAAAAGAAATAATAAAAAATAATAATAATTTTAAGTAAATCTGGGGGGGTGCATTTCTTTATTGATAAGTAAAATATGGGGTGTCAAAAATAGTTTAGGCTAGGCCCATTAATGCTGGTTGGACAGGAGGGTGTATGTTGTTGTTGCGTTTAGTAAACAGAGGAAAGAGGGGTGTCAACAGCGTTGGGCTCGGCCCAATAAGTCAATAGGAGGGGGTCAGGGTAATCATGTGTGGTGCAGGTGTACATTGTTACAGTGAAACTTGGCCTAATGACCGTTTGATTAAAATCATGTGGATGATAAGCGAGGGAGTATGCGATTACGATGGGCGCGGTGTATTGGAGAAGTACGACACATATTTGTTTTTTTGTTTTTGTATTATTCATTTTACAATATTTTTTTAGTAACTGATATACTCTCCCTCGCCTCAGCCTCCTTTCTCTCTTTCTTCCCCAAATCACAAACCCTAAGATTCAAAGAACCTCCGGCGGCGGCGATTGTTTCTCTAACCCCCTAACACAATTTAACCCCACAAATCCCAAAACAAAGACATGAACAATCAAAGGAAGAGATAAGTATTACCCCTGTGCAATTTCCTTGTTTCGATTCTTGAGCGTGTCCGATTTCTAACCTTGCTTTGTTTGCTTCATTTTGCAGGTTCTGATTGGTTGAAGATGGTGACGGTAAAGGTGGTTCAAGCGCACGATTAGGGTTTCTGATCTGGAAACTCTAATTGCCTCCTCTTTTGGGTCTTAAATGGAAAGGGTTTGTTTCAAGATTTTCTTCTTTCAATCTCTCCGTCTCAGAATTTCTTCTCCCCGTTTTCTGTGAAAAATCTGTCGTTTCTGTCTTATCTTCCTCCTCTCTTTTTTTTCTTCTGCTTATTTATATAGTTAGGTTAGGGTTTTGTAAAGAACTTAGGGATTCTGATTTGCTTTTACAATTTGTCTTTGAATTAGGGATTAGAATAAATTAGGGATTGTGATTATTTTTGATTGATTGTAATTGGATGTAATTGGAGATTTCGTTCTTGATTGGATTCTCTAATTGATAATGTAATAAGATCTTCCAGATTTTGTTTATTAGATTTGATTTAGTTTCCTCAAAATTTCTGGATTTGCTGTTTATTTGATTTTATTCTGGAGATTTAGATTTGATCTTGATTTCTACAGTAATTGTTTGTTGATAAACACATGCGCGTATTTTGGCCTTGATGGACACAGTGACTGTTATTTGGGCCAACATTATTGTTGTTGAATTGGCCCTAAGCAATTTGATTCAAACCCATTTTCTAACACAACAAAAAAAACTTTAATGAAAATTGGTATAATAACTCTTAATCAATATAATCAAAAGGATTTATTCACCAGTAAAACATGACGCCAGAAAATACTATTTGTTATACTCTTAAAAAAACTTTTTTTTAATAATGGTAACAACTTTAATAATTTTCTTTTAACTACAGCAAGGACATTTTAACCAACAAAAATTATATTTTATTAGTATATAAAAAAATGCATCAAATTTTCTTTTGAAAAAATTAGTATTTACTTATTTTAAAAAAATAGTAGACAGTTTTCTTTTAATAACAATACTCTTTTTTAACACATCAAATGGGTCAACCCAATAGACTTAGTTATTGATCAATACACCCCTCTTTTTTTACTTAAAAAAACAACACTTAAATGTCTCTACTAAATTCAAATATCATTAGTAATTTTTAATTTCAATAATAACAACTATTTAGAAGTTATTATTCTGAAATAACTTTACACTTTCGAATCGCATGCGCCATTGGAAAACATGCCACGCGAGTGGGTTCACGGATGCACGGGTCATTCTGCCTTAGAAAGCCCCGTTTTCGCGAGTTAAAATACACCCCCTAGTCTTGGGTAAAGATGGGCCATCAGATACTGTTGTACCATCCTTAACTAAATATTTCTTTTATTTTAATCCCGAAAAATAAAACTCATCGAGGTAAGACAAATTTTGGGTACGACAGCTGCTCCTATTCAATCATCTTCCAATCGAATAGCGTGAGAAAACTCGAGTCTTGCGCATTCTGATTGGAAGTTTATTGAATACTTGAAGTATCCTAAAATTTGTCCGAAAAACATAAGGTTATACTGAGGCAGCATACCCTTACAAGTCTCAAGGAAGTAAGCAACATATCCCTTACCCGGGTTTGATAACGAGACAAATGGTTTTAAGAGCGCAATTTCGTACGTCTTGGCTTGATCTTGACCATTCACCCATTTGGAGGATGAATACAACAATAGTTGATGACACATGGCTGCTTGAAGACTGAGGCCATGGGTTATGTTCGCGAGTCGCTACATAACATCTGATGCGATAGGCTAATCCTTGTATTTAGGAGCATCCAATATCAGTGCTTACAGAGTAAAGAAACGTATTGTTGCATGAAGTTTGAGGCAAAGTTTTGTTTTCTTTCGAGCATCGATGTATGAAGTCTGAGACGATGATCCATGCTATGCGATAAAGAACGTATTGCTGCGTGAAGTCTGATGCAATGGGTTATAGTTTTGCAAACCGGTGCGTGAAGTCTGAGACGGTAAGCTAGATTTGGTTTTCGGACATCGCTTAATGAAGTCTGAGGCGATGGTCGGTGTTACGGGTAATGCATTGCGGCTTAGAGGCAACATGTTGATTTTTGAGGATACATTGCGGCTTAGATGCAATGCACCGAGCTTTGAGAATTCATTGCGGCTTAGAGGCAATGTAATTGGTTTTGAAAATACGTTGCGGCTTATAGGAAACGTCCTGAGTTTGTTAATACATTACGGCTTAGAGTCAATATGTTGAGTTTTGAGGATGTATTGCGGCTTAGAGGCAACGCACTGAGTTTGTGAATACATTGCGGATTAGAGGCAATGCATTGAGTTTTGAGGATATATTGTGGCTTAGAGGCAACGTCTTGAGTTTATGAATATATTGCGGCTTAGAGGCAATGTGTTGATTTTTGAGGATGCATTACGGCTTAGAGGAAACGTCTTGAGTTTATGAATACATTGCGGCTTAGAGATAATGTGTTTGATTTGGATAATATATTTCGGCTTAGAGGTAATATACTGAGTTTTCGTTCGTTGTTGAATGAAGACTTAGGCTGAACGCATCACGACATGGAGACTTAGGTGACAGGTTGGATCGCAGAAGAAGTATTTGGTTAATGGACCCTGGGATGAATGAATCTAGGTTAACATTTCTTGTTTGCTACATGATACATAAGTATGATGTCTGATATCGAGATGTTTGGGTATACACGAAATGTATGATGTCTGACATCAATGTGGAACCCTGGATATATGCGTATCGTATGCATGAATGCGATGTGTATGTATGTTTGGATATTCCAGAAGTGTGTATGTATGAAATATGCGTAAGATGCACATATGCCTTGAAATGTTATGAAGACTACTTTTGTCATTCTCTCCTTTAAACCATTGGCTCAGATTTATCGATCCCTGGCATTGTACGCTGTTGTAGCATTGTTGATCTTGAATGTAGTGGACAATGTTAGCAATGTTTGAACGTTGGTTTCGTATTGCGAGCGCGTGGACGTGGACATAGACGTAGGTAATGGCTTGTGTGGTCTCTGTAAGCGCGGGCGTAAGTGTAGACATTGTGTTATAAATTAGGCGTAAATGCTGACATGGACGTAGAATTTGCGTAGGAACGTGTATATATATGTATAGACTTTGTATCATTGAGTGCAAGCATAGGCGCAGACATATGCGTGGACGTAGACTTCGTGTACAGATGCGTAGATATGCATAGGTACAGACGTAGACATGTGTATAGATTTTTGTGTTGTAAGACGTAGGAGTAGCTGCGTGGGTGGACATAGACATGGATTTTCCTTCGATGTTTTTCTAACCAAAGCGTTTTTTCGATATTTTGTCAAATGCTTTTATTCTGTTAATTCCCCAAAATGATTTCAAGATAATATTCACAAGCAATAATCATAGTATTTTGTAAACAAATCTGAGAAAAGAAAAACATAATTCGAAAGATATAAAGAAAGCAAATGTTTTATTGATATGCCTCAGAGTAGGTGAGAATACAAGATGCAATTCCTAGAAAGAGGTAATTACAGAAAGTTTTAAAACAGTAAATGGCAACGAAAAAATGATAATCGCTACTGCTTTTCCCCCATAGCTTTTGATGATCTTATCTCCTTCGCGTCTGAGTTGTATGATTCCAATCAATCCTTCCCCTTGTGGTTCGTAGTCGTAGATCTTTAGATCACATTCTATTTGTTCTTTATTTCTTTGTAGGAAATCCCTAACTTTTAACTGGATTTCCCTTTCGAGTTTTCAATCCACTGGGATAATTTTCTTGTTATATGCCCCTAATTTTTTCCTGGACCGCCCTTTAGGGTTTTCGATCCACCGGGACGCTCCTTTTTTCCTAAGTCGCACTTTTAGGGTTTGATCTTAGCGAGCTTTTTATACATAGTATTTTTTGACTGCATCTGAATTGGTCGGATGCAGTAGTTCTTCCCCATCCATTGGTGGGAGGACGAGACCACCTCCAGAGAATGTTGTTTTGACTACATATGGACCTTCGTAGTTGGGTGTCCATTTATCGCGTGAATCGAGGTGAGGTAGTAGAATCTACTTGAGCACTATATCCCCTTCCTTGAATATTCGAGGGCGTACTTTCTTGTCGAAGGACCTCTTCATTCTCTTTTGATGTAACTGACTATGACACAAAGCCGTCAATTATTTTTCTACATTGAGGTTGAGATATTCAAGTCAAGCCTGTACCTACTCTTCTTCTTCGAGCTTTGTTTCCCTCAGGACTCGAAGTGATGGTATCTCCACTTCCACCAGGAGTATTGCCTCCATGCCATATACTAGTGAGAAAGGAGCTGCACATGTTGATGTGTGTACAGAAGTGCGATAGCCATGCAGGGTGAAGGAAAGCATTTCGTGCCAATCTTTATATGTCTTCACCATTTTCTGGATGATCTTCTTGATATTTTTGTTGGCTGCTTCGGCGGCCCCGTTCATATTTGGTCTGTATGGTGAGGAATTATGATGCTCGATTTTGAAGTCGTCGCACAGTTCCTTTATCATCTTGTTGTTTAAATTAGACTTGTTATCTGTAATTATCCGAATTGGGACACCGTATCTGCACATTATATTCTGTTTGATGAAGCGTGTAAACACTTGACTTGTTACGTTGGCGTAGGACGCTGCTTCTACCCACTTGGTAAAGTAGTCGATGGCTACCAATATAAAGTGGTGTCGGTTGGATGCTTTCGGCTCGATCATGCCAATCATATCAATTCCCCATAATGAGAATGGCCAAGGGGAGCTCATGACATTCAGAGGATTCGGTGGTACATTTATCTTGTCGGCGTAGATCTGACATTTATGAAACGTCTTCGTGTAATGATAGCAATCAGCTTCCATTGCTAACTAGTAATACCCTGCTCGCAGAATCTTTCTAGCCATGGCGTGCCCGTTTATATGGGTTCTGAAAGTGCCTTCGTGGATTTCTCTCATGAGCGTGTCCGCTTCTTGCTTTTCCACACATATGAGTAGTACCATGTCGTAGTTTCTTTTGTATACTATTCTATTACTCAAAAATAATTTTGAAGCTAACCTTTGCAAGGTTCGCTTGTAAATGATAGAGGAGTTTTCTGGATATTCCTGCCTTTCCAGGTACTTCTTGATGTCGTAAAATCAAAGTTTGTTGTCAAGTCCTTCCTCAATAGCAAGGCAGTGTGCAGGCTCTTCAAAGTGTCTGATCGTAATATGTGGTTTGTGATTCGGCCAAGTCACTTTGAACATAGCTGATAGGGTTTCTACAGCGTCTGTCATTTGATTTTCTTCTCGTGGTATATGACTGAAAGTGATCTCTATAAACTCTGTGGCTAACTTTAAAACATGATCCTGATATGGAATCAGTTTAGGGTGTTTAGTATCCCATTCGCCATTAACCAGGTATATGACTAACGCATAATACCCAAACACTTTGAGGTACTTTATTCTCAAATCGATGGCGTCTTCCAGTCCTAGTATACAGGCTTCGTATTCAGCGATGTTGTTGGTGCAGTCAAAACATAACCTTGCAGTGTAGGGTTTGTGATAATTCTTGGGAGATGTTAATACTACCCCTGCACTGTTACCTAGAGCGTTTGAAGCCCCTTCGAACATGACTTTCCAACGCGCCCCTGGCTCGGGCCCTTCGTCAGGTCCTGGTATTTCGTAGTTGGCTATAAATATGACATCCTCGTCGGGAAAGTCAAACTTCATAGACTGATATTCTGATAGCGGTTGGTGAGCTAGATGATCATCTAGTATACTACCTTTGATGGACTTTTGCGTGTCATATAGGATGTTGTATTCTGATAGTAGCATATGTTATCGTGTGATTCTTCTGGTAAGAGCTGGCTTTTCAAACACGTACTTTAGAGGATCCATTATTGCTATTAACCATGTAGTATGAGTTAACATATATTTCCTCAACCTCTTGGTAGCCCAAGCCAATGAGCAACAAGTTTTTTCAAGGACTGAGTACCTGGTTTCGCAGTCAGTGAATTTATTGCTGAGGTAATAGATGGCATGCTCCTTTCTACCTGTTTCCTCCTGCTGTCCCAAAACACAACCCATTGATCCTTCGAGCACTGTCATGTACATGATGAGTGGCCTTCCAGGGACTGGTGGCATTAAGACTGGTGGCTCTTGCAGATATTGTTTTATCGTCTTGAAGGCCGTTTGACAATCATCATTCCATACTACCGTCTGATCTTTTCGTAATAACTTGAATATTGGTTCGCACGTAGATGTTAGATGCAATATGAACCTTGAGATGTAGTTCAATCGCCCTAAGAAACCACATACTTCTTTTTCTGTCCTTGGAGCAGGCATCTCTTGTATAGCTTTTACTTTGTCAGGATCCACCTCGATACCCCGCTGGCTTACAATAAAACCTAACAATTTTCCTAATCTGATGCCAAATGTGCATTTATTCGGGTTTAACCTTAGTCTAAACTTACGTAGCCGCTCAAACAACTTTTGCAGATGTATGATGTGATCCTCCTCCGTATGGGATTTGGCAATCATATTATCAACGTATACTTCCACCTCCTTGTGGATCATATCATGGAATAACATGACCATTTCCCTCTGATAGGTTGCCCCTGCGTTCTTGAGACTGAATGGCAGTACTTTTTAGTAGAAAGTTCCCCAAGGTGTCATGAAAGTAGTCTTTTCCATGTCTTCATGCGCCATTTTGATTTGATTATAGCCTGAGAAACCGTCCATAAATGAGAATACTGAGGCTTGAGTTGTATTATCCACTAGGACATCTATGTGGGGTAACAGGAAGTCGTCTTTGGGGCTCGCCTTGTTTAGGTCTCGATAATCTACGCACGTGCGTACTTTGACATCCTTCTTGGGTACTGGTACAATGTTAGTTATCAAGGATGGATAATCTACCATATCTAGGAACCCTGCGTCAAATTGTTTGAGAACCTCTTCTCTAATTTTGCTGGACATATCTGGACGAGTTCTTCTGAGTTTTTGTTTGACTGGAGAACACCCTTATTTGAGAGGTAGTCTGTGCACCATGATGTCTGTATCCAACCCTGGCATGTCCCTTTAGGACCAAGCGAATATATCCACATACTCGTGTAATAGCTTGATTAGCCTGTCTTTGACGCTCTGCTCTAACACTGCCCCTAACTTGATTTCTTTCGGATCTCCCTCTGTGCCTAGATTAATGGTCTCAATAGGCTCTTGATGTGGTTGTATATTGTTAGCCTTTCGCTCTATTTCCCTCTCCATTTCCTTGGAGAGTTCAAGATCTCCATCATCTTCCTTTTCGGCTTGGTTGATAGGGATATCAAAATCGTATCGGGTCGTAGCAGTAGCATTATCGATAATTTTGGGCATGCATCTGCACATTTATCATGTTTTGGTGCATATTTTAGTGCTTGGAATTTGAAAATGCGTATGCAGAGAAAGTGTTGCCATTTTTAAATTTAATAGATAAATGAAAAAGAGAGACAAGGATCTTAATTGAAAACATAATATAACTTTTATTAATTATAAATATTGTCTGAAATAAGAACACGGAAAACCCTTACAAGCAACCCTTATGCCTCGGGTTTGACATAGGTTCTTTCAAAACAAGAAATATTACTTAGAAAAGAAAAATATCCCGGGAATCTCCACAACAGTCCATCCTTTGAGCTCTTCTCCCAGGGCGCCCTCTCTGATGAAGTTGGTTTCCCTTTTGGTGTTGGTTTTGCTTGATATCATTGCCACATTCCCACCATGCTCTATCCCTTTGCTGACGAAAGTCTCTCGGATCAGAGGGAAACATGATTTGCCTTTCAGAGTAGCCTTCGATGAGTCTAAGTCTAAACCAAAGCGATTCTTCTTCTCAGGAATTTCTGGGAGCTTTCCCCAGCATTTCGAGGCATCATCTCCCATAGTCGTTTGTAGATCTCTCCACAATCTCACTTTAGTCTTATTACCCTTATCCACCGGTAATGTTACCATTGAAGAAATTTCCAAGGCTTGGAACGGGGTAGCTATGCAGTCTTCATCGGAACTAATATACTTGTATGATTCAATGTGGCTTACGAAAATGTATTCCTCATCATCGATTATGATTAACTTTCCTTCCACTAGAAATTTCAATTTTTGATGCAGGGTAGAGGTTATTGCCCCTGCCATATGGATCCAAGGTCTCCCCGGTAAACAAGTGTATGCTGGTTCGATGTCCATGACCTGGAAAGTGATATTGAAGATATGCGGCCCAATATTAACTGGAAGGTCCACCTCTCCTAACATCGAGCTTCGGGATTCGTCAAATGCCTTTACTATCATAGAACTTGGTCTCATTATCACATCATCTATTGTTAACTTTATGAGACTTGACTTTGGAAACACATTAAGAGCGGAACCGGTGTCAGTAAAAACCTTGGAAAAATAGGTAGTACCTATTTGCATACTAATGTGGAGGGCCTTGTTATGGGCCCGACCCTGTGGCGGTAATTCGCTGTTGTTGAAACCCAGGTAGGACCCAGACGTGAGATTTTCTACGACATTGTCAAATTGATTTATCAAAATTTCTTTTTCGACATGAGGTGAACTTAACACCTTCATCAAAGAATCCCAGTGTGCTTCAGAATTGATGAGTAGTGAGAGTATGGAGATTTTTGCTGGAGTTTGGTGGAGCTAAACCACCACTTTGTAGTCACTCCTTTTGATTATTTTCAGAAACTCTTCTACCTCTTGATCGGTAAAGTCTTTGTTCAGAGATTTTGTTTCTTGATTTATATCCACCACTGCTTTTCCTTTTTCCTTCGTTGGAATCACATCCGTCTTTTTTGATAGTTCAGCTCTAAAAATTCGACCACTTCGGGTCATACCTCCTGTTCCTGCTATGTTTGAAATTGAAGGTCCATGACTCGGGGATGGCCCACTTTCCTGCTTCACTCCATTGATGTACACGACTGAGTCATAACTCCATGGTACTGCCTTATTATTTTCATAAGGGATAGGTGATGGTCCCTTAATTGCCATCGTGGCTTTTGGAGTGGTGGGTATTAAGAGAGTTTTCTTAGGTTCCCTTCTTGTATTCTCTACTGATTCTCCCCACGGGATTACTAGAGTTTTCTTGGTAAGACTTGGGCCCTGGAAAGGGATTACCAGTGGCTTTTTCCCTCCAATCGTGGCTACATATTTTTCTTCAGGGTACAATCCGAATTGGACTATCCCATGATCCACCCGTTTTTGCAGATTTGTTTCAAAAGTTTTATTATGCTCTAACAAGAATCCACATTTGAATATATATTCACTCAACAAGTTGATAGGGGTTTTTTCCTTTATGGTTTCCCCAAAGTTAGTGACCACCTCAATTGCATTTATTGTTGGCCCATCGTGCAGAGGCATAGGGTTTGATTTGATGTTAGGCTTATCAAAGGTGATGTCTTGAGACTCTAATAAATCCTGAACCTTATGCTTGAATGCCCAACATTTCTCTATGGTGTGCCCTGGAGAATTAGCATGGTACTCACACCTGGCGTCAGCATTGTATCTTTGCGGGAGTGGCTGGACTGGAGGAGGTAAAGGCTTGATTTCTACCAAGGATGCCTTAACCAAGTGTTGTAATAACTGGCTTGGTGGCATGGGCAGTGGATCAAAATTTATTGGTGGCCTTTTAAACCTATCTTGCCTTTGTCCTTGTGGGATCACCAGTGGTTGTAATGTCCTTGGTTGTGAGGCCACAACATTGACTTCTCCCTCCTTTCTTCTTGGGAAATTCGAAGCCGGTCTTTTTGAATTGTAAGGGGCATTTGACGAACCCCCTGATATCTTTCCACTTTTCAAACCCATTTCAATTCTTTTGCCAATAGTCACTGGGTCTGAGAATCCTGATGAGACACTTCCCACCATTTTCTCATAATAAATCCCTTGTAAGGTTCCCATGAACATGTCTACGAGTTCTTTTTCCAGCAGTGGTGGTTGTACACGGGATGCCATCTCCCTCCATCTTTGAGCATATTCTTTGAAGGACACTTCCATATTTTTGGATAGATTTTGGAGTTGCAAGCGAGTAGGTTCCATGTCCAAGTTATACTTGTAATGATTCAAGAAAGCATTAGCAAGGTCCACCCAAGTTCAGATATGCGTTTGTTCCAACTGCATGTACCAGTCCAAAGATGCCCCACTTAGACTATCTTGGAAACAGTGAATCATTAGTTTCTGGTCATGCGCATGGGCATGCATCTTCCTACAATACATACGAAGATGATTCCTTGGACAAGTGAGACATTTATACTTTCCAAAATCAGGTACTTTGAATTTTGGTGGTATCACCACATCAGGGACTAGACCCATTTCTAGAGCGTTTACTTCGAAAGGGTCGAAACCCTCCACAGCTTTTAGTGTTTCTTCCAGGTCTTTATACTGATTCATTACTAGTGGATTATCTGCAGCATGAGTACCAGTTATCTTCAAGGGTGGCTGGTGAGCATCCTCTGGGTCATGATCTCCATATTGTAAGTCTAGGTAATTATCTGAATTATTGGTTGGAATTTATAGGGTATGTGATGCCCCTACTTTTGATGGTGGTGGGATAAATCCTTTAGTTTCAACCTCTTACTGGGCCATGGAAGAATTTTGGGGTCCTGCTTTCGGCTCTTTCCTCAGTTGGTGACCGCTCGATGTACCAATGGTTTGGGCTACTTCTTCAAAAGATACCCTGGGAATTTGATCCTGCCTGTTAATAATGTTCTTCAAAGCTAGAAGAACTTGGCTCAAATCTCCTTTCATTGAGCTTACGTCACCCTTCACCTTGTCAAGATCCTCTTTGAACACAGCTTGAGTCTCCTCGATATGTTCCATTACTTTTTGTTGATGGGCACTTTTTTGATATGGAGGCCAATGAGGTGGAGGTCTTCTTTTACCAATGGCTTAACTGGAGATATTTTTAAAGCAAATGAGTTTTGATATGACATGCAGTTGTTTTATAAATGCATGCGTGCAAATGGATGTGCATGATCATGAAATGATTTCTTGTTTTAACTGTCTTATTCACTTGGGTACATGCTTGTATTTTTACTTATTATTTTTTTGGTGACTAGCTTTAAAATAGAAACGCCTTCGAGATAGGGAAACAAAATTCATTTATTAAGAGTAACATAATCCAGATATTGAAAAATATTACAAATTGAAATCAAAACTTGTTTGCATAAACATAATTAAAAGGAACTAAATTTCCTAGGTTCGCCTGTGGATGTGTGCTCTGAAGCCATCAACCATTGCTCGGAAAAGTTGTAGAAAGTCTTCGACATCCTTCGAAAGAGGAACCATTACATTCTCTTCATATTTTAAACTTCTAGGGATGTCCTCCTTAAGATTGTTGGCTAAGAAGACGAGCTTTTCATGTTTGTCTTTGTAGTACCTGTATTCCTGATAAAGATGTGGGATTATCTTATGGTTATCCCTCCCAGCTTGGGCGATCTTGGTATACTTCTCTTCCCAATACATCTTTTCACCCCTCATTTCTGTGTAAAGCCTTCGTTGAATGAGGAAATCCTTTTGAAGACCCTGTAGCTCTAAATATACATGCTCATATTCTCGAGTTCTCTGAGTCAGGAGTTTATCTGCTTCTACCCTTTCAAGGCGTGCTTTAACCTCTGATTCCTGTCTGTCTCGAAGCTCGGTGGTGAGGTACCTTACTTTCTCTTCTTGATCTAAGGAGGCTTGTGCCAAACTTTGGATCTGGGCTCTTAGATTTTCCTCTAGCACCTTCTTGTCACGTGTTTCTTTTTTGTACCATCTTGTTAACCTCCCGATTTCAGCAGCGACCTATTCTAACCTTTGGTTGTGAGAATCTAGGTTGAACATTGAACTCAACAGCCCTTCGGTTGTACGCTTTCGTTTGAGACTTTATTTCTCCAATTCCTTTTGACTTTTATCAATTTGCTCGTCCTTTTACTCAAGTATAAGCTACATTTGTTTCTTTTCCTTGGTCGGGTTGAGGAGATTGAGTTCCAATGCTTCTTTCTCCTTTTGAGCTTGCTTCAAGGCATTTTTAAGATTGTTGACTTCTTCCAAAGATATAGGTGTTATCTCTGGGATCTCTAACTTGTACTTTGGATCTTTCTCGAATGGAAGCTTAATAATTCGTACCCTATCTTGGACCCACTTGGTGTACGGTTCTCTTGCTATGTTATTCTATCTTTCGGCCTTCCTCTTGTTAACATTGTTCTAGGCTCGAATAACCTTGTTGAGCAACCATTGGTCTTCTATACCCATATTGTAGATGATAAATGGTCGGAGTTGTTCGTCCGAAGTTTTGTCTTCCAAAGGATACCCTAGCCGTCGTAGGTCCAAAGTAGGGTTGTAGTTAATACAACCTCGTGATCCAATCCAAGGGACATTATGAAAGTCCCCACAGTGAATAGTGATGTCACCAATATCCAACTTCCTTGCATACCATAATATGGAGTTTACGGTGAGAGATCTTAATTTTTGTGGCCACTCACATCTGGTCAATTCTAGGATCATATAGTCTTCCTTGTAAAGATAAGTCAATAACCAAGTATATAGAAGCGAGATGCAATAATTTAGCCTGCCTCTTATCTTTTCATACATCATATGCAAAGTATAATAAATGTCAGCAAGCAAGGCGGGAGTAGGATCCGCATTAAAGACTTTCGCACCCCAAAATATGCTAATGGCCGCAGGGTCAATATAGTCCACAGTCCAAGGAAATAAAATTACACTAAATACTAACAGCCCTAAACAATCAGCACAAGATTCCCACTCCTTATAATGAGAAAATTCTAGTGCCTTAGCTTTTAAGTATATCCTTTTGATTCCTTGTATTGGACCTTCTCTTCGATAATTCTGCACCAATTCAGGGTAGGGGATCCCTAGGCCTTTTGCCCAAGCTTTGACTTCCACAGTTTTTCCAATACCTACATAGGCCTTTTCTTTGGAAAAATTCTAGATTCTGTCAAATTCTTCCAGAGCCGGTGCTAGCTGGAAGTCTTTAAAGGTGAAACATCTCAATGGAGGGTCATAAAACTGAATTAGGGCAGAGACTGCATCCATCTGAACCTCTACTTTAGTCAAGTCAAGGGTATCTCCATAGCGTCGAGCATACATCTTCAGAGCTCTCTCAGATAATTTACCCTTTATAGTTTTGATTTCAGAAAGGTCAGGCTTGCAAGCATTGACGTGGACAAGTTGTTTTCCTCTGGTATCCATTTTTTAAGATAGTCACCAAAAATCTTGATTTTATTATCTTTTATTTTGTACCCTGTGAATAAGACGGATAAAAGAAACAAATGATGAACATGAGATATATATGAATGCATGAATGTATAAGTGTTGGGTTGAGTAACGGGATTTTGTGACAGGTTTTTGTGATGGGTACCCCTATAGGCTCCTTAATTTTGACCTACGGTAAATCTGCCCTCCCAGGAGGTGGTTTCCTTAAGGGTATCATGAATAACACCAGAGGGAAAAGGAACAAGGGTCTCCCTTAGGTGGAGCCTCTTTACGGACCGAAACATTCGTCTCAAAGTCTTGAAAGGTCTCGTCATGAGATTTTGGGTTAAGGTTAATACAAAGATTCATGGGTGACCTTCCAAAGTCCAACTCGTCAAGAGGATATCTCTCGATAAGTATTCCTTTTTCGGAAGTTCACCGACTCTAGGAGAAATCGTCACATAAACTCGCATGGATGATGTACCCCCTAAACCCTAAACCATAAACCCTAAACCCTAAACCCTAGACGAACCTTATTTTTAAGGTTTATTGAAAATATTTTTGGAATAAAAACCCGTAACATAGCAAATATATGATGATAAGGGAATTTGACAATAAATAAATAAATGCGATAAAATAGATAAATGCAATAAATAAATAAATAAATAAATAAATAAATAAATAAATAAATAAATAAATAAATAAATAAAGCAAATAAAATAAGAAACCCTAAAAGAACCTAAACCTAGGGTTAAGGAGAGTCCCCAACAGAGTCTACAGCTGTAGCAACTAGTTTTTTAATCAAGAGTCGCCACTATTAGTTTTTATCCTAAAGAAGGGAACCTAACAGAAAACCCTAATTTGCGGACAAAGATTCTAGGTTTCGGACTCAATTAGACGAAAGGAAGGTGTTAGGCATCTTTCATCCACCTTGTTCACAATGATATTATGCTCTCGGTTTAGGTTTGGGGATAAACAGGGTTTTAATTTTTAATTAGCAAGACTCGCCATGACTTTTGATCGTATGCCTATGTATCCTCTTATGAGGAATCAGAGTCCCAATTCGTAGTTCGTATGGGGTTGGGGTTTTTTAGGGGTTTACAAACATATTTTGAATCACTTCGCACTCGGTCGGGAGTAGTGATTGCGGAGATTTTGACTGAGTGCGAAGTAAGTCAAAACCAGTTTGAAACCAATTTGCGAAAATGGTTGATTAGTTTAGTTTATTGCGAAAAAATAGTTTTAAGATTTGTTTGTGTTTTTTTAATCGTGTTATTCGCAAAGACCTTGATTAATGCATGATTGGCAAATATTTTAGTGCAAATGTATAGAAAATAATATATGGATTTGTGAATAAAAATAAATTATTTGCTAATATGATAATATCTACATATCATAAATAATAATAATAATAATAATAATAATAATAATAATAATAATAATAATAGATAGATAAAATATGATAATAGAAATTAATAATAATAATAATAATTATAAATAAAAAGGAAATAAATAATTAACAATGATAATAAGAATAAAATATAGTATAAAAAATAATATAAAAGAAATAATAAAAAATAATAATAATTTTAAGTAAATCTGGGGTGGGTGTGTTTCTTTATTGATAAGTAAAATATGGGGTGTTAAAAATAGTTTAGGCTAGGCCCATTAGTGTTGGCTGGACAGGGGGTGTATGTTGTTGTTGCGTTTAGTAAACAAAGGCAAGGGGGTGTCAACAGCGCTGGGCTCGGCCCATTAAGTGGATAGGAAGGGGTCAAGGTAATCATGTGTGGTGCAGGTGTACGCTGTTACAGTGAAACTTGGCCTAACGGTCGTATGATTAAAATCATGTGGATGATAAGTGAGGGAGTATTCGATTACAATGGGCGCGGTGTATTAGAGAAGTACGACACTTTTTTTTTGTATTATTCATTTTACAATATTTTTTCAGTAACTGATATACTCTCCCTCGCCTCAGCCTCCTTTCTCTCTTTCTTCCCCAAATCACAAACCCTAAGACTCAAAGAACCTCCGGTGGCGGCGCTTGTTTCTCTAACCCCCTAATACAATTTAACCCCACAAATCCCCAAACAAAGACATGAACAATCAAAGGAAGAGCTAAGTATTACCCATGTGCAATTTCCTTGTTCCGATTCTTGAGCGTGTCCGGTTTTTAACCTTGCTTCGCTTTGCAAGTTGCGACTGGTTAAAGATAGTGACGATGAAGGTGGTTCAAGCGCACGATTAGGGTTTCCAATCTTGAAACTCTAATCGCCTCCTCTTTTGGGTCTTCAACAGAAAGGGTTTGTTTCAAGATTTTCTTCTTTCAATCTCTCCGTCTCAAAATTTCTTCTCCCTGTTTTCTGTGAAAAATCCGTCGTTTTTGTCTTATCCTCCTCCTCTCTTTTTATTTTCTGTTTATTTATATAGTTATGTTAGGGTTTTCTAAATCACTTAGGGATTCCGATTTGCTGTTACAATTTGTCTTAGAATTAGGGATTAGAATAAATTTTGGATTGTGATTATTGTTAATTGATTGTAATTTGATGTAATTGGAGATTTTGTTCTTGATTGGATTCTATAATTGATAATGTAATAAGATATTCCAGATTTTGTTTATTAGATTTGATTTAGTTTCCTTCAACTTTCTGGATTTGCTGTTTATTTGATTTTATTCTGGAGATTTAAATTTGATCTTGATTTCTACAGTAATTTTTGTTGATAAACACATGCACGTATTTTGGCCTTGATGGACACAGTGACTGTTATTTTGGGCTAGCATTATTGTTGTTGAATTGGGCCTAAGCAATTTGATTCAAACCCATTTTTTAACACAACAAAAAAAACTTTAATGAAAATTGGTATAATAACTCTTAATTAAAATAATAAAAATGATTTAATCACCAGTAAAACATGACGCTAGAAAATACTATTTTTTATACTCTTAAAAAAACCTTTTTTAAATAATGGTAACAACTTTAATAATTTTCTTTTAATTACAGCAAGGACATTTTAACCAACAAAAATTCAATTTTATTAGTATATAAAAAGAAATGCATCAAATTTTCTTTTGAAATAATTAGTATTTACTTATTTAAAAAAAATAGTAGACAGTTTTCTTTTAATAACAATACTCTTTTTTAACACATCAAATGGGTCAACCCAGTAGACTTAGTTATTGATCAATACACCCCTCTTTTTTTACTTAAAAAAACAACACTTAAATGTCTCTACTAAATTCAAATATCATTAGTAATTTTTAATTTCAATAATAACAACTATTTAGTAGTTATTATTCTGAAATAACTTTACACTTTCGAATCACATGGGCCATCAGATACTGTTGTACCATCCTTAACTAAATATTTCTTCTATTTTAATTCCGAAAAATAAAAACCATTGAGGTAGGACAAGTTTGGGGTACGACACCTCTATTTCTAAGAATGTTGTCACCCGGTTAATTAAGCATAACCTTATCTGTCGGCATGGCATCTCCGAAAGGATTATCACAAACAATTGTACCAATCTAAACAACACTATGATCACGGAACTCTGAATGTAGTTTAAGATTAAGCACCACAACTCTTTCCTGTATCAACCGAAGATGAATGGCACAGTGGAAGCCTCCAATAAGAATATCAAGAAGATTATACAGAAGATGAAAATGACGTATATAGATTGGCATGAGATGTTACCATTTTCTCTTCATGGCTATCGCACTTCAGCTTGAACGTCAATTGGGGAAACCCCATTCTCTATCATCTACGGTATGGAGGATTTTCTACTTGTCCAAGTTCAGATTCCTTCTTTGAGAATTATGTAAGATGCATATTTAGACAAAAACGAATGGATTCAGACTAGGCTGAACCAGTTAAATTTGATTGACGAGAAAAGGTTTGCGGATGTCTGTCACGGTCAGATGTATCAGAACTGTATAATCAAGGCCTTCAACAAGAAAGTCAAGCATTGGGTATATCAGGCTGATGACTTGGTAGTTAATTACATCATCCTACCCCAAGGTGATCCCAGGGTCAAATGGACTTCCACCTACGAAGGTCCATTTTTAATCAAGAAGATATTTTCGAGCGGAGCTATAATACTTACCACCATGGACGGTGAAGATCTTCCACACCCTGTGAACGCGAACATAGTAAAAGATACTACGCATGAAAAAGACACGTTAGGTTGACTGGCCTAGGAAACAATAAGGGCATCCCGTGAACCAAAAGGGTTCGGGAAAAAATTAGGGATATATATATATATATATATATATATATATATATATATATATATATATATATATATATATATATATATATATATATATATATATATATATATATATATATATATATATATATATATATATATATATATATATATATATACTCACACACAAGACTTTACACCCGGCAAGTCGAAAACCTGAAAAGGCGGCTTGGGCAAAAAAGGGTATCTCGGTGGAGTGAAAACCCAAAAGGATGGTCCAGGAAAAAATTAGGGATTAAAGCGTACGATTATGTCCCGATGGACCACTTACAACTTTATTACCAACGTCATGTTCAAACAGTACAGATCAATTCAATCAAATTCTTTCGACATCAAGGGATGAGATGCTCGAAGACATAGAGGCAATAGCAGACTTAAAACTTGACGAGATCATTTACACATAGGTTTATGATTTGATTTACTTTGTACTCATTTCATTTCACGACGATTTATTCTTACTAGGATTTTTGTCTCTTTGTACAATGATCGCCTGTTTATAGGAAAACTATCAATATAGACACAATTTCAAAATTCAAATTTTGTTTTACTTTTTCTGTTTTGTTTGCAAAAACGTACAATGACTAAATTGAAAGAACATATGCATATGAATATGATTACTATTAACAAATATATGCATAAAAATAGGAATAAGTATTTACTTAAGACTCTAGGAGTTGGGATAATGTTCAAGTCGTCCACAAATTCTCACAGAGTAATTTCCATAAGATTATCCCCTGTGGAGTCATCTTCACTAACTCGACACATTCCCCGCAAGTATGAAATATCCTAATCATATTCACCAGCAGCTCCCCCTAGAGAACAAAAGAGTATGATCTTTTCCCCTATAATGTCTCCAACCTAGAGTCCCAATCCTTGTCAGAGAGTTCGTCACCAGCACAGTTCACATAAATTCTATTCCTCAACTGAATTTATTTCTCCAACTATGTAAAATCCCCTGTAGAATTGTCTTCTCCAGCAGGGCTCATTCCCTCAGCAGAATATATTCCTCCACCAGGGTTTATTTCCCCAACAGGGTTTATTTCCTCAACAGGATTTATTTCCCCAACAGGGTACAGTCTCCCCAACTTGAGTCTATCACTTTGACCACTACAAATCACCGACAAAATTTCTCTTTCCAGCAAAGGGTAGTCTAGATTTCCATCCCTAGAGAGTTTCTACGGAATCTGAAATCAGACTAGATATCAGTTAATCTTATCCTCCCAAGAAGAGTCGGCATCCATAATGAAACTCAGTCAGGTAGCACCTCGAAAGGTTATCCATCTCTTTTATCCCCAGTCAGGGTATATAAGAATTAAATTCCCCAATAGAGTGGTGAATGACCAATGTTCTTGAACTTTTCTCCCCAAGCAAAAATCACATTCCCCAGTGGAGTTTCCTCAAACAGAAAGTAGGAATTCCCATCGAAAACATTCTAAACAAAGATTGAATTTTACACATATTCTTCATCCCCGGCAACAGTCGAGGATTTATTTTCCTCAATCAGAAACGTTATATGGAGCTACCAATATGCTTCAACGACATCTCACATTCGTACATGTCATAGCATATGCATAAGAAAATCATATAGCACACTCTCATTTACTTTGAAAACATCATTAAGTAATGCATTTCATACATCATGACATTGCATATGACTAACTCTTTATCTTTTGAGGTAAATTATACAAACAGACGAATATCATCAACAATTCTCAAACAAGTCCAAGATTAATTTCCGAAACAAGACGGGGCAACTATCTATGTGACCAGGTCAGAGATTAATTCCCGAAACAAGACAAGGAAACTGTAACACGGTGGGAGAACTGACTTGGGTGTTTTTCATTTTATCGCAATTGTTGCGGATAGCAAGAGTCACCACCGAATTTTATTTTATCCAAAAGGAGAGGTTGAAAAGAACAGGAAAGACATTTCGAGATTATTTCTTGAGTTCGGGGGGTAGGTTATGAAAAGGGAAGGTGTTAGCACCCTTTTCATCCGTAGTTATCTACGGGATCTTAGTTGCTTGCTAGATCACATGCTTTTTGTTTGAAATTATGTTTGTGATGTGGGTTTTGAAAGTATTTTGAAAAGGAGTGTCTTTGTAATAGTTCTCGTCTCTATAAGAACGCGTACAAAATGTTTTAACTTTTGAAAATGTTTCAAAGTGAAATTGTGGGTGTATAAAAAAAATTTATTGTGAGCAAGTGAGCAACTAGGAGCAACCTACCTACTCAAAAGGTCTTAAACTTTCTTTTCCTCCTCCTTTAGATGTTATTATCTTACCATTGTTTTGGTAATAAACCCCAACGTTGGATGTGAAGGGACAGGCACGGGACATTTTGTATAGTCATAGAAAGCAACCTATGGGACATTTTAGAAATGTCGTTTAGGGATTGGATCGTTTACCAAAGGAAATATTGAGGGTCATCGAGGGACTACGATCTTTTATCGAGGGTCTTTGCTAAAACGCTCATATTCGAGGGACATGACTATTTTCCGAAAGGAAACAAAGTTAGATTACCTTAGACGTGCTAGTGTGCAAGTCTGTTTGATTGCATGTATTTTGTCTTGCATTTAAAGGTTATCTACTTATTGATTTTATCTTGCCATACACCCTAATTACTAACAATATATGAAAGTAATAAAAGTGAGGAAATAAATCCTAAGCTAATACATCATTTCAGGGGTGGGGGTACATGTTTACAAATGGGGACTGCAAGAATTTAAATCCTAATTATCTATTACAACCATATTGAATTGTACAATATAAGAAAAAGAAAGGACTTGTTTTGAAAATGGTTTTTTATCTTAATAAAATAAAAGAAAAAGAATAATTAGTTAATAAAAAGAAAATATTTTTTATGTCTTTTTTATATTAATAAAAATAGTATTAATGCTGGAAATAAATAAGGATAAGAAAGAAAAGGAGAAATAATGAAAGCAGGATCAACACGTTGCTGAAAACAAAATTGAGAGGGACTAGAAGTTCTGATGCTAGGCATGCTGTATCTCATAAAGAATCGTTAGAGGAAACCAGAAGTTCTGGGTTGCTGCATGCTGAAGTTCATAAAGAAACGTTAGAGGAAACCAGAAGTTCTGGGTTGCCACACGCTGAAGTTCTGAGTGTTGAAACAGTGAGAAAAAACCTGGAAGCTTTGTGAACTATGTTGCAACAGTGAGAATGACCTAGAAGTTCTGCATGATGTTTTACAACAGTGAGAAAAACCTAGAAGTTATTTGTTGTGTTAAAACAGTGAGACAAACTTAGAAGTTCTATGTGTTATGTTACCACAATGTGAATAACCTAGAAGTTTTGTATGTGTTAAAACAGTGGGAAAGAAAAACTCAGAAATTTTGTGTTACACTTCACCTCCTTTCTTACATTAGCCAGAGCATCTGCAACTTATTCAGTTATCAACAACAGCAAAACAGAAAAATAAAAACACGACAGTTTATAGAAGTTTTATTCCTAATTTTGAGCCTAGTTTTCTTCAAGAAGTTCTGATCCATAATTTTTCTACTTAGGCAATGATATGGACTATATCAATGCTATGATATCTACATATTTAATGATGTTCTGAATGGAAAGATTCAAAGTCAGGATAACTTACCTTGAATCTGAAGCGTGTGTTTGGGACTTGAACTGCTGCCTTCAAATGTTATGGGGTTAGCAAGAAATGGAACCGAAATGTTATGTTCTTTTTCAAAGGGAAGAACAAAGGTATTGTTTTTTGAGATTTCTGGATTTAAGAATGTTTGAGTGTTTTCTTTTATCTCTTTTTTTTGTATTTGATAACTCTCTCCTCCCAAAAGCCAGCCCCTTAGACGTGTGATATTTATTGACGAGTTTGTTATGGTTTTGGGGGGAAAACAAATGGGATTTGAACCCTTTTGGAATACTGTTTCATTGATTTTTAAATACTACTTTTATGTGCTAATTTGGTGCAAATATTGGGTTTGAGAAAAATGCAGGCGTGGACTGGATCAACAACAATTTGGAGCATTGTGGCAGCTGGATGGAGGACTGTGTCATAGCAGTGCAGCAGACTGTTCAAAACGAGTTTTTGGGGATTAGTGATGTTCAGGTCGAAGAGTGGAAAGACTAGAGTGAGGTTCGAAGGGTGATGTTCTGATCGAAGAATAGAATGTATCCTCCATGTGCTGAAGAATGGGATTTGAAGGGTCATGTTCTGATCGAAGAACACAGCTTCCATATGCTCTGATCGAAGAGTTATGTTCTGAATCATCTTGGCAAATTCTGATTACACTTGCGTGAAATCTGGCCCAGAAGTTCTGAAACTGTCATATTTTCTTAACACTTAGAAAATTTTACAAGTATTTAGAAATTTGATTTTTCAAAGTAATGTCTGACTTTTGATTTCATGATGAACCAATTTCTTGCCCTGATAAAATATGATTGTTGAAACTTGATTTAGACTTAAAAGTCGAAGTTTGACTTTACAGTGTGCTTTTGACCATTTTGCCCTTGTGAATGATTTTCTTGGAAAATTGTAATCCGAGACTTGAAACTTGACAGAAGCAAACCTGAGGGTCCGGGATGATCCTTTGAGAAATGAGAGGGAAAATTTTAGGGTACAACAGTTGCCCCTGTTCAATCTTCTTAAACCTGAAGAGTTAGATGGGTGAATCTGCCATTCGTGACTTGAAGGTGGAAGATGATTGGACACTAGAGTGCCCATAAATTTGAACTCTGATGATTTTGAGGTTGAGGTGTAAGAAATGGGCTTAAAGATACCATTTGTAGAAATGATGGAGAGTCGACGGAGATGGGCTTATAGATGCCATCTGAATGTGACTGTTGATAGAAAATTAGACTAAGTCTAAGCTTGACTTCAACTGGGAAAAGAATCAGTATAAACCTTTGGTCGATTTAAAACTGAACCCAGCAGAAGTCTTGAATAATCTTTAACTGGAAAGAAATCAGGATAAATCTTTGGAGTGATTTATTTTAACCAAGGAAGGCGTCTATTGTGAAAGAATCAGGATAAACGATTAAGATATTTAAACTGAACCAGCAGAGATCTTGAATGTTCTTTAACTGGTAAGAATCGGAATAAATCTTTGAGCGATTTATCTGAACCAGAGAAGAAGTCTACGGGAAAGAATCAGGATAAATCGTTGAGAGTTTTAAACTCAACCAGCAAATGTCTTGTATATTCTTTAACTGGAAAGAATCAGAATAAATCTTGGAGTGATTTATTTGAACCAGAGAAGAAGTCTACGGGGAAGAATCAGGATAAACTGTTGAGAGATTTAAACTGAACAAGCAGAGGTCTTGAATTTTCTTTAACTGGAAAGAATCATATAAACCTTGGAGCGAATTATATGAAACAAAGAAGAAGTCTATGGGAAAGAATCAGGATAAACCGTTGAGAGCTTTAAACTGAACCAACAGATGTCTTGGATATTCTTTAACTGGAAAGAATCAGAATAAATCTTGGAGTGATTTATCTGAACCAGAGAAGAAGTCTACGAGAAAGAATTGGGATAAACCATTGAGAGGTTTAAACTGAACCAGCAGAGGTCTGGAGAAGAATCAGAATAAATCTTGGCGACTTATCTAAACTAGAGAAAGTATCTACTAGGGAAAGAGTCAGGATAAACCGTTGAGAGATTTAAACTGAACCAGCAGGGGTCCAAAAAAGAATCAGAATAAATCTTGGAGCGACTTATCTGAACCAGAGAAAGTGTCTACTGGGGAAAGAATCAAGATAAATCGTTGAGATATTTAAACTGAACCAATAGGAGTCTGAAGGAAGTGTTTGTCATGTAGATAGTCATCCTATCCTATTTCGAGAATTAATCTACCATTGATTTGTTCACAAACAACTGCCTTGACTTGTTGAAATTTTGATAATAATTTTCTATTGATTGATCTTTCCTGAAAAGATGAAGAGTTAGTTCTACGCAATGCCATGATGTATGAAATGCATGGCGTAATTATGTTTCTCAAAATAAATGAGATTGCGCTATATGCATTTGTGTTGTCGATGTTATGATGTATGAATGCAATGTATGCACATATTACTTGCTCTGCTGCAGTGTTGCTGGACTGGGGAAAATAAATCCCTGACTGCTGTTAGGAATGAGGGTTGTAAGTCTTCATATTTTGTTGAATTTGAAGTGTTTATGGATGGTTTCCATTATTAGAGAAATAAACTATGTTGGGGAAGGGAAATGGCGTACATTGCTTGTAAACTTGTAGAAATCGTGTTGGGGAATTCCTGAGCAGCTGAGCGACTTTCTTTGGGGAGCTCTTGGAATAGTAACTGGAAGTTTTGCTCCGTCGGGGATATAAAGGCAACATGTATCATTAGGCTACATACTGGCAATATAGCAATGATCTTGTAGTAGGATGTCTTTTCTCCTATTCCACTAGGGAAAGTAATTGTGGGGACTTTATGGAATGGCCCGTAGATATTGTCCGGTTTCTTAAAGCCATTAGTAATTGTCTTTCTGTTTAGTTTTCCTTTTTGCATTCATTTAAAAACAGTAATTACATTCAAATGCATGTGTTCAAAAATAAACACTGGACGTTTTTTTGCAAACAAAATAGGAACAGTAAAAGAAAAACAGATAGTTGCACTTTTAAGGGAATATCTTTGTATTTAACTTGAATAAGTATATTTGTACAAAGAGACGAACATCCTAGTAAGATAATATCATTGTAAAAATGAAAAATTGATACATAGAAATGATGGTTATGTAAAATAATCTCATGTGGTTCCCACTCCGCTATAGCCTTCATGTCTCTGAGCGTCTCATCTATTTGTTGTTTTGTCCAAAGCTGGTTGGATTGATTAGAATCATTCGAGCTTGACGATTGATGCTAGAGACTAGATGTAAGGTGATCCAACGGGACATAGTCATACGCTTTAAATCCCTAACTTTTTCCTGGACCGCCCTTTCGGGTTTTCAGTCCACCGGGATAACCTTTTTTTCCTAAGCCGCCTTTTCAGGTTTTCAGCTTTCCTGGTGTACATATTTTTTTGTGTTTTATCCAAAAAAAATTCCTAGGCCAATCGACCAACGAGTCTTTTTTTCATGCGTAGTATCTTTTAACTATGTCCGTGTTTACATGGTGCGGAAGGTTGTCGTCGTCCGTGGTGGTTAAGATCATTTCCCCACTAGAAAATATGTTTTTTTTTAATCATAAATGGTCCTTCATATATAGGAGTCCATTTTCGCTTGGGATCACCTTGTTGCAGTATGATACGTTTGATTACCAAGTCACCAACCCGATATACATGACGTCTGACCTTCTTGTTAAAAGCTTTAATCATACGCTTTTGGTACATCTAGCCATGACAGACAGCCGTAAGCCTCATCTCATCAATCAAGTTCAACTTGTCGAATCGTGTTTGAATCCAATCGTCTTCATTCAACCCCGCATCCCTTATAATTCTTAGAGAAGGTACTTGAACTTCAATTGGTAGAACATCTTCCATGCCGTATACCAAGGAGAAAGGAGTTTCCCCTGTTGATGTGCGCGCCGTGGTACGGTAACCGTTAAGAACAAACGGTAACATCTCATGCCAGTCCTTATAGGTCACTGTCATATTTTTTATGATCTTCTTGATGTTTTTATTAGCGGCTTCTACAACTCCATTCATCTTCGGCATTAAGGAGAAGAGTTATGATGATGGATCTTGAATTGCACGCATAGTGCAGTGATCATAGTATTGTTGAGATTTGTACCATTATTTGTAATGATTATTTCTGAATACTGTATCGATAAATAAGATTTTGTTTGATGAATCAGGCCACGATGTTCTTGGTAACAAAAGAGAATGAAGCTGCCTCGACCCACTTCGTGAAGTAATCAATGGCAACCAAGATAGAGCGGTGTCCATCAGAAGCTGTAGGTTTGATCTCTCCAATAATTTCAATACCCCACATCACGAATGGCCAAGGAGAAGTCAATACGTTTAGAGGAGCCAAAGGCATATGTACCTTGTCAGCATAGATCTGACACTTGTGACAGGTTCGTGAATGCTGATGACAATCTGCTTCAATGGTAGACCAATAGTATCCCGCCCGTAGGATCTTTTTATCCATCGTGTGCCCACTAGAATGGGTGCCAAAGGCACCTTCATGTAAATCAATCATGATCTTGTCTGCCTCACTCTTGTCTATGCACCGAAGAAAAGTAGAGTCATGGTTGCGCTTATAGAGAACTCAGTTACTGAGGAAGAACTTAGCAGAGAATCTTCTCAGGAATTTCTTGTCATTGACTGAAGCTCCCTCCGGATACTCTTGGATCTCAAGATATCTCTTAATTTCATGGAACCAAGGCTTATCCACTACTTCTTCAGTATTAATCTTGTGATAGTAAGTTGGTTCATCCATCCGCTCATTAGTGATCTGGGGAGCCTCATTATCCCACTTGACTTTGAACATGGATGACATAGTGGCTAGCGCATCGGCTAGTTGAGTTTCCTCTCGTGGAAAATGCTCAAAGATAATTTCCTCAAAGTGTGGGATTAATGTCAACACGTGTTCTTTGTAGGGGATTAGATTAGGATGCTTCATGTCCCATTCTCCTTTGATCTGACTGATGACTAAAGCTGAATCTCCAAATACACTTAAAAACTTGATTCCCAAATCTATGGCAGCTTTGAGACCCATAATACACGCTTCATATTCCACCATATTATTGGTATAGTTGAAACATAGTCTAGCAGTGAAGGGGGCATGGCAGCCTTCAGGGGATATGATTACAGCGCCGATGTCGTTGCTGAGTGCATTGGAAGCTCTGTCAAAAACCATGATCCATCAGGATCCTTGTTCAGGTCTGTCATATGGTCTGAGTTCTTCACAATTGTTTATCACCATGGTGTCTTTGTCCGGGAATTTGAAATTCATGGATTGATAGTCATCCACAGCTTGTTGAGCAAGGTGATCGACTAGCACACATCCCTTTATTGCTTTCTGGGTAGTGTATTGAATATCGTATTCAGTCAGGACCATCTGCCATCTTGCTATTCTCCCAGAGAGGACGGGATTCTCAAATATGTACTTAATTGGATCCATCTTTGATATCAATAAGGTGGTGTGGGTCAACATATGTTGTCTTAGCCGGCGAGCAGCCCATGCCAGAGCGCAGCAAGTTTTCTCGAGCAGTGAATATCTGGTTTCACAGTTGGTAAACTTTTTGCTCAGGTAGTATATTGCATGCTCTTTTTGGCCAGACTCATCATGTTGCCCCAACACACACCCCATTGAATTTTCCAAGACAGTTAGATACATGATCAGAGGTCTTCCCTCCACTGGCGGCATCAAAACAAGAGGCTCTTAAAGGTACTCTTTGATCCTATCGAAGGAAACCTGGTTTTTGTCATTCTATTCCACCACTTAATCTTTCTTTAGTAATTTAAAGATTGGTTTATAAGTAGCGGTTATATGGAAAATGAACTGGGTGATTTAGTTTAGCTGTCCTAAGAATCCCCTAACTTCCTTCTCAGTACGAGGAGCAAGCATTTCTTGTATTGCTTTTACCTTTTTTGGGTTCACTTCAATACCTTTTCCACTGACAACAAAGCCTAAGAGCTTGTCGGGCCTCACTTCAAAAGTGCATTTATTCGGGTTCAGCCTTAGTTTGTATTTCTTTAGTCTTTCAAACCGTTTCTACAGATGGTCAAGGTGTTCCTCTTCAGTTCAAGATATCGATATCATGTCATTCACATAGACCTCTATCTCGTGATGGATCATGTCGTGAAACAAAGCTACCATGGCACGCTGATAGGTTGCCCCGACGTTCTTCAACCCAAATGGTATAACTTTGTAACAGAATGTGCCCCACTATGTGACGAAGGTAGTTTTCTCCATGTCCTCAGATGCCATTTTGATCTGGTTGTATCCGGATAAACCATCCATGAAGGAGAATACTTTATGTTGTGCAGTGTTGTCAACTAGAATATCGATGTGGGGAAGCAGGAAATCATCCTTGGGGATTACCCTATTCAATTCTCTGTAATCCACGCACATACGTACCTTACTATCCTTTTTAGGTATTGGAACAATGTTGGTGACCCATTGTGGATAGGAGGTGACAACTAAGAATCTAGCGTTGAACTGCTTCATGAGTTCAGTCTTGATTTTCTCTGACATTTATGGTCGCATGCGATGAACCTTCTATATTACCGGAGGGAAGTCTTCTTTTATTGGCAGACGATGGACTATGATATCAGTGTCGAGTCTTGGCATGTCTTTGTATGACCAGGAAAAGACCTCAACATTGTCATGTAGTAACTGAGTTAAGCGCTTCTTGACACTAGTCTCTAGGTTGGCACCTACCTTGACCTCTTTCTTGTCCTCTTCAATACCTAAGTTAATTGTTTCAATTGGCTCTTCGTGGGGCTGTATGGTCCTTTCTTCCTGTTGCAATAACCCGGCTAGCTCCCATGGCACCTCACAATCTTCCTCACCTTCGTCTCCGGCTCAGTAGATCGGATTTTCAAAGTCACAATAGGCCATAGCAGAATTGTTACCCATGGGATCCTGGGTGGATGTGGATCTGCATTTCGATATATGAGTGTGTAAGAGCATCACTATCTTTGAGAAAATAAAAGGTAGAAAAAGAAAAACAAAGAGCGTAAAATTTGTATGCAAAAAAAAACGTCCATGGTTTATTGATGACATATGAAGATGAAATAACAACACTAACAAATGGACCATTGTGCCTCTGGTAAGACACAAGGTTTTAAAGTCTAAATTGTTTAAATATTACAAGCCTGACAAGAAAATTAAAAGACAATTACTCTTGAATAAAATTAATAGGGACAAATTCTTTGGCTTCCCAATTGTTTAGTCCTCTGCTGATGGTTGGGAAAATGCACTCGTCCATGTCACAGCTTCCATCATTGTCTTCCTCTATGTTGACTCCCTGATTGTTGATACCTAAAGGTGTTCCCCCACCACAAGTTTGTCGAACAGCTCTTTGTGCCTCCGAAGTAAAACCCAAACCAAATTTGTTGGATTTATAGGGAATATCCGGAAGTTGGCCCCAGATAGTGCATCCACCTTCCTCAATCATTGCTTTAGCATCCTTCAGAGAGGCCATTTTCAATGGAGGTCTGGTAACCTTTGGAGTCTTGGTAGTAGTCTTGGCTGCCACAACCATTTGTGGGACCTCCTCGAAGTTCTGACATGGGGTCTCAATGAACTCACCATCCATTTCCACGTACCTGAAAGAGTTCAGTTAGATAACCACGTATTCCTCTTCCCCGTGGACAGTGATGATCTTTCCCTGGATTGGATACTTCAACATCTGATGTAAGGTAGAGGTGAGGGCACCATCACCATGAATCCAGGTTCGGCCCAATAGACATGAATAGGAAGGATGAATATCCATAACATAGAAAGTTGAATCAAAAGTTTTAGTTCTGACTTTTATAGGGACGTCAACTTCTCCATGCACTATCCTCTTAGTACCATCAAAAGCCCTCACCATAATGTTGCTAGGCTTTAAAGTGAGTCCCTCGCAATCTAGCCAGTCAAGAGCATTTTTGCACAAGACATTCAGCGATGAGCCTATATCCACCAGTACGTGAGCTAATGTAGTGCCCCTGCACTCAATGGAAACATGCAAGGCATCATTGTGTTTCCTTCCTTTGGGAGTTAACTCAGCGTCAAAAAAACACAATCTGTTATCAACAGTTAGACTGGCCACACAATTCTCAAATTGATCAGTGGAAGTCTCTTGGGGTACGTGGGCGATCTTTAAAAACTTTACCAAGGCCTTGGCATGAGCCTTAGAACACAAGAGTAAGGCCAACATTGATATTTTCGAGGGGGTTTGCCCCAACTGTTCCACGATGTTGTAGTCACTTTTCTTGATTATCTTTAGTATCTCTTCCATCTCTTTGCTAGAAGCTTCAAGAATGACCTATGGATGTACCTTCATCTGGACAGGCTCAAATAATATCTCATTTCCCCTTGTCTTGGCAACAGAGATAACAGTAGGTTTGTCAATGGGAGTATCACTGGGAATGTAGGTAGGAGCGGTAGTGGGAATAATTACAGGAGTAGCAATGGTCTTTGGAGAGATCTCGGGTGATAAGACTCTTCCACTTCTTGTTATCTTACTGGTCCCAACGATATTGACGATGTCAGGATCAGTGTCTTTTGCAACTTTGTCTTTGATAGCCAATAGATCTTGCCTGGCGCCGTGGTAATAGACGTCAGCCCCATAGTTCCAAGGAACAGCTGTATCCAAAGAATATGGTATTGGCCCCGACATGGTGATGATTAGGGGAGCAGACTTTGGAACATATGTAATCCTGACGGGTCTTTTGGAGGAGACCTTGGGAGGATTGTTGGAAATGGTGATTATTGAACCATCTTTACAGGAATTTCTGGTAAGAGTAACTTTTTCAAACAGGATTTCTTTGTTAGCCATCAGGCGCTGGACGCCCATCTTCAGTAACAAACAACCATTTGGTAGAGATGTACATAATTGACAAAATTCATCATAGCCTAGGAACAGGCCAGCTTGCAATATATTCTATTTAATAGTCAAAAGAGGAGTAGTTAAATCATTCACGGAGGAAACAAAACAATTATTATCAACAGTGTTGACACCTTTACCGTGTTTGGGCATTGGTGACGTTATTAAATTAGGTGTTTATGGGGGATCAAACTCAATCTCTTTCGCTTCGATAAGGTCTTATACCTTATTCTTCAATGCCCAACAATTGTTGGTATCATGCTCTGGGCTTTCAGAATGATAGGCTCATCGAGCATTCAGGTTGTAGCAAGGAGAAGCAATATTGGGGTTCTTGGGAGCTTCCTTTAGGGTCACCATATTGGACTTCAAAAGATGTGGCAAGACTTGGGACAAGGTCATGTTGATTCGGGTAAATCGTCTCATGGGCGCCTCTAGCTTGCATTGATAGTTTCGCTGCTAATTTGGTGCAGGATTGGAAATCATAACAGCCCCTACCATTGGGCGACGTTCAGTTTTGTTTTAATTTCTATGGTCATATGCAACACTGACCTCCTTCTTTCCCGTAAAGGGTTTCTTCATCGTGCTCGAGGATACATCCCTTTGAATTTTTCCACTTTTTATACCTGCTTCTACTCGTTCACCAGTCATGATTAGTTCGGTAAATCCGCCGAGGAGCTTACAATCAAATGGTTGAAGAATGGACCAGATAACGTTCCAAAGAACATATCCACCAATTCTCTGTCAGATAGAGGGGGTTGGACTCTTCCCGCGAGATCTCACCATTTTTGAGCATAGGTTTTGAAACCTTCACCAGCACCCATAGACATGCCTTGCAATTGTGTCTCAGTTAGAGCTAAGTCAACATTATACTGGTATTTCTTGTAAAAGGTGGCAGCCAAATCTTCCCAATTGAGAATATTGGTCCCTTCCAATTGATAGAACCAATCCAATTGCGTCCCTGACAAGATTTCTTGGAAGAAATGCACTCATAGGTTCCTATCCGTAGTATGGGGTTGAATCTTCCTGACGTATGACCTTAAATGCAGCTTTGGACAAGAGACTCCGTCATATTTAGAGAAAGTGGGGACCTTGAATTTATGCGGGATGACAACCCCTGAGACAAGTCGTAGCTCTTCAAAATCCAATCTGGGTACCCTCTAGATCTCCATAGCATTGAAGCGATCCTCCAACTGCCTATATTTATCGTCAGCTGGAGGATACTGCTATTCAGAGTAGCCCACTTCTTCCTCTTCTTCCGACTCTGGATGGTAATTTACTTCCTTGTTCTTTCCTTCTTGATTGTCTCCTTCACTTAACGAGGTTGCGAAATCTATAGTTCTCCTGGCTGGTCCTTTGGACCTTCTTCCCAGATTCAAAACACCGTCTGGTTTCTTTGCTTTATTTTTCTTCTCTTTGATCATCAAAGTTTTCAAATCCTCTTGTCCTTTTTCCAGAGCCAAGAACATTTATTAGAATTGAGCGTTCTGCGCTTGAAGATCCTTTACTATCTGTTCAATATCCATCTCACTGAAATAAACAGTAGAAAGATAAGGAGACCTGTTGTAAGAAACTTGTTTGTGTTATGATGAATGAAAATGCATATGCAAATGATTTCAAGGAAATTAGAGATTTAATGTTGTTTAGACAAAAAGGAAACACACGTTATATTAATAAATCCAAGTTTGAGTACATCATGCATCTTGGGGCTTACAATGCAAGAAATAAATACATAAATAAAGCTCCTAAGACAAAAAGGTTGAACGCATCCTCTTTGGCGCGATGTAGGCGTTCAGGCTCCGTTCTTCATGAAGCTGCTTGGTGAGTTCCATAACCTTCTTCTCACTGGAATAGAATTGGGCTTCGAAAATGTATCGCTCTTCCTTTAGCTAAACCCAACCCTTTTGCAAGTCTTCAAAAGAGGTAGGCATGTTTGGGTGAAGGACAGTATACGATACATCTCCTTCAGCAACAGGTTCTATGATAACGGGTAGGATGGAGGGGTAAAGCATTACGAGACTCTAAGCACGAGCTCATACCCACCTAAGATAAGCCTCAATGGGGATAGAGTTTTTGTGTCCTAATGTCTTATTATCCACCTTGTTTACTATCCTCCAAGCTCGTACAAACCTTTGACGGTAGCCTTGATTGTCACTCTCGTAGTCGAACACTACAGCTTGGATGAGTATATCATGAGGATCATCTCTTCGGGCATACCGAACCTGTCGTAAAGATAAGCAAGGGTTGTGAGTGATACCTCCCCTAATGCCAAGCAGAGGGACATTAGGGAACTCCCCATAATGGTCAATGATAAAAGTATCTTCCAAGGATTGAGAACACCAATAAATGTCAGAGTGGGTGAGGGACATCATCCTTTGAGACCATGTCAATCCTTGCTCGTTCTTCAATAGTGATCGAGGTAGATGAAAAGTTAACCACTTGTCGAGTAGGGGAATGCAACACAAAATATTACCTCTTTTCTTCATAGTACGAGTATGGAAACAATGTAAGATGTCTCCGAGCAAAGTGGGTATAGGATTACGAGAGAGAAAGATTTTGATGGCATTCTCATCTATGAATTGGTCTGGATTGGGAAATAGAACCAATCCATAGATTAGAAGGGCCAGGATATCTTCAAAGGCTTGAAAATCCATATTTTCCAAGAATGAACGAGCCTTCTCCAATAGAAACTTGGCTAGGAACCCTTTAACTCCGCTTCTTGTCTCCCAATTTGCTATAATGTCGGCTCTCTTCAGATGCAAGGCTTCGGTAATGACTTCAGGTTTCATAATCCCTTCTATACCGGCAAACGGTATTTGATCAAGCACGGGCACTCCTAATAGTAGAGAGAACTCTTTTAGTGTAGGCACCAACTAATAGTCAGGAAAGGTGAAGCAATGATTTATGGGATCAAAGAATTGGAAGAGCACACACATCATTTCTTCTTGGAAATTGGAAGTAGCCAAACTGAGGAGTCGACCATATTTCTTGGTAAAAGGATAATCTCCAAGCACACTTGACGCTAACTCTTGGAGTTGAGGATGTGCTTTCACGAAGCTGATCCGAATGGTATTCCTTCGGATAGGATTCGTGGCCTACAAAACAAAGAAAAGATAAATTCCTAAATCCTTGAAATGGTTAGTGAGAATGCTTATGATGTTATGATGTTTATGATGTTATGTACAAGTATGCAAAGCAAGCAAGTTATTATGTACACATAAAACAGACAAGTCCTTAGGTTTAGGCTTGCGTGGAGTTTGTAGGTAAGTACCCTTTTGAAGTTTAGTTATCTCAACCTGTCCTAGAAAGTAACTGGGTTCTAGGGGATCTCAAAATCATTGACCTTTCTTTTAGGCATTGTCTCAGCATAATCAATCTTTTCTTGCGGCCGAGATATCGCAAAAGTCCAATCTCAGTGAGTGTAGTATCGAGTATCAACCAATTTTTTAGCTTTCCACCAAAACCGACTATCTCGCTACTTCCTAATGGCCAAGTTGTTCAATTAAGGTTTTAAGGTCAGTTAGTTATTTATGACGCAGCTCAGCGGCCCCGTATTCTCCTCGATTCAAAACAAGGGATACCGGTACCAACAAATGCGTCACACTAACGTAGCCATTGTTTCAACCATATCGGTCTATGTCGTACAGTTTCCACAATCTATTGCTACTTACCTAAAAGGTTCCCCAGATCCGGGTAGTGGATCAAAACAAACCCAAACAAGGAACCATAATATAAAACAAGTAAGTTAAACAATGAAAAGCAAATAAAGGTGATTTAACCCTAAGGTAACCCCACTTTTAGATTTTCCCCAGCAGAGTCGCCACTGACTTTTCTTTTATCAAAAAGGAAAGGTTGAAAAGAACAGGAAAGACCTTTCGAGATTATTTCTTGAGTTCGGGGGGTAGGTTATGAAAAGGGAAGGTGTTATCACCCTTTTCATTCGTAGTTATCTACGGGCTCTTAGTTGCTTACCACATCACTTGCTTTTTGTTTGAAAGTATGTTTGTGATGTGGGTTTTTAAGAACGCGTACAAAGTGTTTTAACTTTTGAAAATGTTTCAAAGTGAAATTGTGGGTGTATAAAATGTTTTTATTGTGAGCAAGTGAGCAACCAAGAGAAACCTACCTACTCAAACTGTCTTAAACGTTCTTTTCCTCCTCCATTAAATGTTGTTATCTTACCATTGTTCTGTTAAGAAACCCCATCGTTGGATGTGAAGGGACGGGCATGGGACATTTTGTATAGTCATAGAAAGCAACCTATGGGACGTTTTAGCAATTTCGTTTAGGGACAAGATTGTTTACCGAAGGTAACATTGAGGGTCATCGAGGGATTAAAATCTTTTATCGAGGGTCTTTGCTAAAACACCCATATTCGAGGGACATGACTATTTTATGAAAGGCAACAAAGTGAGATTACCCTATAGGTGCTAGTGTGCAAGTGTGTTTGATTGCATGTATTTTGTCTTGCATTTAAAGGTTATCTCCTTATTGATTTTATCTTGCCATACACCCTAATTACTAACAATGTATGAAAGCAATAAAGTGTGGAAATAAATCCTAAGCTATTACATTAATTCAGGGGTGGGGGTACATGTTTACAAATGGGGATTGCAAGAATTTAAATCGTAATTATCTATTACAACCATATTGAATTGTACAACGTAAGAAAAAGAAAGGATTTGTTTTGAAAATGATTTTTTGTATTAATAAATTAAAAGAAAAATAATAATTAGTTAATAAAAATTAAATATTTTTTATGTCTTTTTTATATTAATAAAAATAGTATTAATGCTGGAAATAAATAAGAATAAGAAAGAAATGGAGAAATAACGAAAACAGGATCAACACGTTGCTGAAAACAAAACTGAGAGGGACCCGAAGTTCTGATGCTAGGCACGCTATAGTTCATAAAGAATCGTTAGAGGAAACCAAAAGTTTTGGGTTGCTGCGCGTTGACATCCAGAAAGAAACGTTAGAGGAAACCATAAGTTCTGGGTTACTGCGCGCTGAAGTTCTGAGTGTTGAAACAGTGAGAAAAAACTTGGAAATTCTGTGTATTATGTTGCAACGGTGAGAAGGACCTAGAAGTTTTGCATGCTGTGTTACAATAGTGAGAAAAACCTAGAAGTTCTGTGTTGTGTTAAAATAGTGAGAAAAACTTAGAATTTTTGTGTGTTGTGTTACAACAGTGGGAAAAACCTAGAACTTTTGTGTGTGTTAAAACAATGGGAAAGAAAAACTCAGAAATTTTGTGTTACACTTCACCTCCTTCCTTACATTAGCCAGAGCATCTACAACTTATTTAGTTCTCAACAACAACAAACAGAAAAATAAAAGCACGACAGTTTATAGATGTTCTATTCCTAATTCTGAGCCTAGTTTTCTTCAAGAAGTTCTGATCCATTATTTTTCCACTTAGGCAATGATATGGACAGTATCAACGCTATGATATCTACATATTTAATGATATTCTGAATGAAAAGATTCAAAGTCAGGATGACTTACCTTGAATCTGAAGCATGTGTTTGGGACTTGAACTACTGCCTTCGAATGTTCTGGGGTTAGTAAGAAATGGAACAGGAATGTTATGTTATTTTTCAAAGGGAAGAACAAAGGTATTGTTTTTTGAGAATTTTGGGTTTAAGAATGTTTGAATGTTTTCTTTTCTCTCTTTTTTGTATTTGATAACTCTCTCCTCCCAAAATCCATCCCCTTAGACGTGTGATGGAATAACTTATTTATAGATGAGTTTGTTGTGGTTTTGGGGGGAAAACAAATGGGATTTGAACCCTTTTGGCATAATGTTTCATTGCTTTTAAAATACAGCTTTTATGTTCTAATTTGGTGAAAATATAAGGTTTGAGAAAAATGCAGGCGTGGACTGGATCAACAGCAATTTGGAGCGTTGTGGCAGCTGGATGCAGGACTGTGTCATAGTAGTGCAGCTGACTGTTCAAAACGAGGTTTTGGGGCTTAGTGATGTTATGGTCAAAGAGTGGAAAGACCAGAGTGAGGTTTGAAGGGTGATATTCTGATCAAAGAATAGAACGTAGCCTCCATGTGCTGAAGAATGAGATTTGAAGGGTCCTATTTTGATCGAAGAACACAACTTCCATATGCTCTAATCGAAGAGTTATGTTCTGAATCATCTTTGCAAATTATGATTGCATATGCGTGAAATATGGCCCAGAAGTTCTGAAATTGTCATATTTTCTTAACACTTAAATTTTTTTACAAGTATTTAGAAATTTGATTTTTTCAAAGTAATTTCTGACTTTTGATTTCTTGATGAAGCAATTTCCTGTCTTGATGAAATATGATTGTTGAAATTTGATTTTGACCCAAGAGTCAAAGTTTGACTTTTCAGTGTGATTTTGACCATTTTATCCTTGTGAATGATTTTCTTGGAAAATTGTAATCCGAGACCTGAAACTTGACAAAAGAAAACCTGAGGGTCCAAGATGATCCTTTGAGAAATGAGAGGGAAAATTTTAGGATACAACAACAACTATCTCTACTTCCAACAAAATGCAGGTCCTTTGTTAATTCCCAAAACAAGATGGGCAAACTATTTGGATGACTAGACACAGATTAATTCCTGAAACAAGACAGGGAAACTATTTGTGAAAGCAAATTATAGATCAATTCCCAAAACTAGGATGAGGCGAATATCTACATGAATATGTTGAGGATTAACTCTCGAAATAGGACAAGGAAACTATCTATACAACCAAGTAAAGAGTAACTCCCGAAACAGGACGGGGAACCTATCTTTCTATCTACACAAACAAGTCGCAGATTAATTCCTGAAATAAGACAAGGAAACTATCTGTATGACCAGACACAAATTAATTCTTGAAACAAGATAAGGAAACTATTTGTGAAAGAAAATTGTAGATCAATTCCTGAAACAGGATGGGGGACTATCTACAGAGTCAAGTTGGAGATTAACTGCCAAAACAGGACGAGGAAAATATCTATACAACCAAGCAAAGATTAACTCCTTAAACATGACGAGGAAGCTATCTTTCTATCTTTATGGCCAGATTAAGATCCATTCTTGAAACAGGACGGGGTGACTATCTTTATCACCAAATGGTATGAACTCCCGAAACAGGACGGGTTTACCAACAAAAACATATCGTAGATCAATTCCAGAAACAGGACGGGGAGACTATCTACATGACAAACACTTCCCTTCAGAGACTGAATTCTGAAAAAACGTTTCCTTCAGATCTTCATTCTAAAAAGCATTTCGATCAGATCAAGTCAAGCGTAGACTCATTCTGGTACCCCTATCAACAGTTACTTCGGATGGCATCTTTAAACCCATCTCTGATGACATTCGGTCACCTCTCCGAATGGTATCTTTAAGCCCATGCAAGCAATATTATCAACCAATAGTGTTACCTCCTGCACATGCGAGTGCAAATTTCTGGGCACTTAAGTGTTCAATCCTCTTCTACCTTCAAGTCACGAATGGAGGACATGCCAATCTAAATCTTCAGGTCTAAGAAGATTGAACAGGGGACACTGTTGTACCCCAAAATTTTCCCTCCCATTTTATTCAAGACATCCTCCTAGGTTCTCAAGTGCTCAAGACTACTCAAGAATTGAGCAGATGAATCCTCCTCCTAAGCAATGGCCCACAACTAGGGTTTTTGTATTTATCAAGGAAGATTGGGTTTATAAGGCCTCAAGTGGTTTTCATGGTTTCTTATAGGTCTCCAAGGATGCTTATGTCAAGTTTCAAGCCTTGCATCACAATTTTTCTCAATCAATTACTTAGATGACTAAAAATCAACTATATTGGTAAAAAGTCAACTATGGACAACATACAGTCAAACCTCAAGATTTTTGGTCAACATTAACATTTTTAAGTGATATTCATCATTTGATAAAGGGTTGATCATGGATCCTCAAGAAAATCTCTTAAATCATCAAAAGAAAAAATTGCCAAATTAGGGTTTCCTTAGGAGAAGTCAACTGAACTTTGACCAAGCATAACTTTCACATGCTTCATCAGCTTTTCCCCAACCAAAGCTCATTTTGAAGGGAATTCAATTCTATACAACTTTTTATCTTTAAGCTCAAGTCCAAAAATAACATCATTTGAGATATATACACCAATACATTACAGGTCATTTCAAAAGTCAACAAATAGACACTTTTTGTCAAGGCAATTTATGTCAAGATAAAGTCATATCTTCTTACACAAGGCCCAAGTCCATAAACCTTTGACCTAATTTCCACTATATATTTTCTCATTTTCTTCATACAAAGCCACGAAAAAACCCTTGCCACAAACTTGTCAAAATATTAAATTTTATCAAGAAACCTATAAAGCTTGGAACCCTTGTTACAAACCCTTTCACTACAAAACATTCACTCCATTCTCTTCCAAAAAGCCTATAAAGTAAGTGTGGACCAAATTGGATGGTACACAACACATGAAAACACCATACATGCATCCTGATTTCATAACTTTGCAAAACTTCACATCTTTAATTTTTTATTTTAAACCATACTAAAGTTATTAACATGCTGTTGATTTGTCTCTGAACAGGTTTGAACCATCGTAATGGTCCCATGTATGCTAAAACATAGAATACCATGTTTGCTCTGATCTTCCTTGTTTACAGCATATCTCAAAAACCATGGATTTTTAGGCCACCAAAATACTTCTATTAGATTCACAACCCTTGATTTAGGGGGATAAGGTGTTTTTGGATTGTTAATTTTGTCTGTTTTGAAGGACTGATACAAGAAGGTCGCCGGAGAAGACGACCGGAGCTAGGGCTCTGGCGCATCTCTAGTACAAGTAGATGATTTATAACATATATTTATGGTTTGATATAGGTTAATGGATGTACAACCTCCCCAACAAGAGAAGCGCGCACGTTAAAGTCACTTGTGTCAAAGGGCATGGGCTCGATCCAGCCTTTTGCCACTTATTTATTTAACGTTTTCATATTTTGCAGGTTTATCATATAATGCACTGAAGCCTTATTCCATCACCAAGGCGCACTTGGCCTGGTGGTGAGTGTGTTACTGAAAATCCTCGAGGGCGTGGGTTCAACATCCACCCTTACCCTTTGGTTTATTTTCTATGTTTCTCACTCTTTTTTCACCCTTTTTTCTTTAACTTCACAAAATCTTTTACAAAACCTTTTTTCAAAATATTTTTTTAATAAACCCTAATTTAGGTTTTAGGTTTTTTTAATTAACCCTAATTACATTTTTTAGGTTTTTTCTTTAATCAATCAATTTAGGTTTTTAGGTTTTTTCACAAATTAATCTATTTTTTTAAAATTAAAATAAACTTAGATTTTAGGGTTTTGTTTTAATTTAATTAACCAATTTCTTTTAGTTAAAATCAATTAGGGTTTTTAGATTAAACATCAAACCTTTTACCGCTTCGCGTATTTTACTTTCGCGTTCCTTTTCCAATTATGTATCTGCTTATATTTTGTAATAGTTTAATTATGGTTTTACTTTTTCCCCCGATTGTATTGTTTGTACCCCCACTCTCGAAGCCTTGTAATAGCGTATAACTTTATTTTCCGCACTTTACTGCTTTTCATTATTGCTGTATTGCTTTGCTAGTAATTAGGTCTTCTAGGGAAAGATTAAAAACAATCTTAGAAAACCCTAATTCTGAAAGATAAAATAACTGAACCAAAACACTTTTCACACTCGCACCTCTAGGGTAACCTCCGTTGTTGCCTTTCGGAAAAAAAAACAGTCATGTCCCTCAAACGTAGGGAAGCTTTAGCAAAGACTCTCGGTTAAAAAGATCGTAGTCCCTTGATTACCCTTCGATGTTGCCTTTGATAAACGATCTTAATCCCTTAGGATAAATTGCTAAAGCGCCCTTACGAGTTTCCTTTATGAATGTACAATGACCCACGCCTGTCCCTTCACATCCAACGATAGGTATTCCTACTAACTAATGGTAGGGTAGTACTATCTATAGGAGGAGGAAAATAACACGAAAGACTTTTGAGTAGGAGATCGCTCGTAATCGCTTGCTCACAAAAACAAAACATCTTTTTCACAAACACTTCTTCTAAAATATTTTCAAAAACTAACACTTTGTACGCATTCTTACCTGATACAAGAATCATTACAAAGTTGTCGTACTTAGGCATTTTCAAACACGAACACAAAGCATTTTTTAACAAAGTGAGCTAGCAATTAAGAGCCCGTACATAACTACAGATGAAAAGGGTGCTAACACCTTCCCTTTTCATAACCTACCCCCCAAACTCACAATATCTCGAAGGTATTTCCTGTTCTTTTCACCCTTTCCTTATTGGATAAAAGAAAAGTTGGTGGTGACTCTTGTTATCCGCAACATTTGCAATAAAATGCAAAACCAAGTCAGTTCTCCCACCGTATTACATACGGAAAATTACAAGATGCTTTTATTAGATTTTTAATTTGATGCTTAAATTGAAAGAAATAAGCTCAAACATTTTTCTCACTATGTGTTTGATCAAAATATGTGCATGACTGGTATGTGACAAGGCAACTTGGCATCTCGTCATGGCTAGAACTTCTAACCTAATTTTCTCTTAAATGGTTCACTTTTGAGATTTTCAACCTCATTGACAAACTTTTAGGAATTTTCTCAAGATTTATGAATAGGTATCATTTGCCTCAAGCAGATTAACCAAACTCAAGTTGTGATTGGCCAAAGTTTGTACTATGGACACTTAGAAACATTTCAACATTCAAGTAACTTTATGAACAAGTAAACCCTAATTTCTTCAATTCCTTTGATTCAATGATGCAATTGGTTATGAAATATGAAATTAGGATGCTTGAATTGATGGTTGACAAAAAGTTCACTTGGTCAATTTTGACTCTGACTGAGTTTGACCAAAATGACCATTTTGCCCCTTGTGACCAATTGAATCCTTTCCAATCAAAAGTTAAACTTAATCTTTCAATAAAATATGCTCAATAACATATAGAAACACATGGAATCCATTTTGAATAAAAAAGTTGAAGAACTCCCAATTCAAATCCAAACCCTATTTTGCAATCTGTGTTAGAAGCATGATGATCAAACTTCAAAAACCCAATTCCACTGAGCCTTTTGAACAATTCATTGAACATAGTTTCCTCAAATGATAGTAAGAAGATAATGCTTCAAGAAATTAGCATAGACAAACCTCAAATCACACAATAAGTCAAAACCCTAATTCCATCAAATGATGGAGACAAATGAGTTTCTTCAAAACTTTGCATAACTTCAACTCTAGATAAACTAATGAGACTGATGAGATGTTCTAGGCCATGAGAAATTAATGGGACTTGAAACATCCAATGATTGAGGTAATGAGGCCCTTCTTGAACCACTTATCAATATAATCAACTTCCATAGCTTGAGGAGAACTTGACAGCCAAAACACCTTGATCCCATCACAAAGAAATGAATGTAATGCAATATTATGAATATGATGAATATGATGGAACATAAGCCTAAAACAAGAGGGTAAATTTTAGGGTTCAACAACAACTAACACGGAAGCGTTAAGCCTCGACACCTATAAAGATTGTTAGCTCTAAATCTATCTCTAGAATCCAAAACTAACAGATAATCCTCCTAGATAAGGATTTGAGCAATATATATCTATAACAACCCAAACCCCAAGCATTGATCAAAAACCTAAGATAACAATTAACACAGATTCTTAAAGCAAATTAAATATAACGCCATGGGCAAAAAATATACATGAGTTAAAAGTAAAATCATATACAAAACCAAACCAAGGATAAATACACAGAGAGGAAGAGAAATGAACCAAAAATCTCCCAGTTTGTCAGCACCGATTTATGATCAATCCTCCTCGGATCATCGGTATGCAAGCTCCAAAGTTGTTTTATAAACTCTCTCTACCAAAATGTGAAGGTTTGACGAGTTGGGATAAAAAATACCCCAAAAAAAATCTAAAAAATGTTTTTTTATCCCTTTTAACGTGTTTCTGTCCCGCCAATTTCATAGGGAGAAATAGGATTTGCGGGTGAAATACACAGAAGAAACAGCAGAAAATTATGCACTGTTTCAGCCATAACTTGAGAGTCGTAATGCCGATTTGCGCTCAGTTTGAAGAGTTAGAAAACTTATTCAATGTTGTTTCTAACAATGACAAAATATAAACCAAATTGATGACTTTTTAATTTGAACCTTATTCATTGATGAGTTGCTCAAAATCGCACGTTTGAAGCCGTGTCTTCGATAATTTATTGCTCATGCTCCAAATACGCATCAATACATATAAAATGAATGGAAAACTATCAAATGGTACACAAATACACAAAAACTAGATTAAATACAATTTTTATACATAATTATACAAAAAGCGGGGAATTATTCAAGGATATTAACAACAAAGAGTCGATAAGTTCAACAAAAAGTATATACAAAATACTAAAATTTTGCACTTATCAAGCTCTCCCCAACTTGAATCATTGTTTGTCCTCAAATAAAGTCAAATAACCCAAAGAACAAAGAATGGTAAATCAAAGAATCACGTATCAACAGGTTTTGAAAACGAAAAATAAATTCAATGGTTCAAATGAAAATTAGTACACACAAAGTAAAAACTCAAAACTAAACTACGACTATAACATTAGCACGACAAAAATGCTAAATAAAAAAAATCATTCCAAACATTCTAAAATAACACTAATTCGCAAATGAATCACACATAGAAAATACAATCATCGGTAGATGAAAAACACACAAAAATGGGGGTATTTTCACTCCTCCAACAATCTTGCAAACAATAGACTAAATTATGCATTCATCCAAAAATTTGCATTGAAAATATAAAAGCAAGAATCTCAAGGGCTTTTCAAGGTTGTAATGTGTCTTGATTAACAAACAAGTGATAAGTCATAAAGCTAATAGAAACAAAATCTTATCTAGACCTAAGGGAGTAACTACTTCCACAAAGATTCAAACAATAGAATTTCAATCAAAATTATTCTTTAGGAAAAATAATCTTTTTAGTCCTTTAAGTTTACCCCAAGGTCCATTTTGGTCCTTTATCTAAAAAAATTGTCAAACTGGTCCTATAATTCATTCAAAAGGACCATAGGAGTCCTTTCCGTCCATTTTGGTCCTTTTTGGTTCAGCCCATCCTTCTTTATTTCAATTTGTAACTCCATTATCTTATGTTTCAGCCCATCCTCCCTTTCCTTTAGATGATGTATCTCCATCTTTGCTCCATCAAGCTCATTTTGCAGCTTCTCCAATGAACCAAAAAGGACCAAAATGGACGGAAAGGACTCCTATGGTCCTTTTGAAAGAATTATAGGACCAGTTTGACACTTTTTTTAGATAAAGGACCAAAATGGACCTTGGGGTAAACTTAAAGGACTAAAAAGGGTATTTTGTCTATTCTTTATCACAAGTTTCACACCAACACATATCACTTATTAACACAACATTATTCCATACTCTTCTTTTATCTTTTTTTAAAGCTTTTCTCTTGTTTCCTTTCTTTTTCTATCACTTCTTTTTCACATTTTTTTGTTTCTTTTTCTTTTCAACCTCATATAAATCAACCAATAAATACACAACCATTTTTTCCCCAACTTGAATTCAACCAACATCTTAGTGAATACTCCATACTTTATAAGGCAAGGTAAAAATTCAAACCAAAACATGGTTCAAGGTTCAAGAAACAATGAATCAACATCTATGCAAAAAGGGGAACTAAACACTCATAACCAAGCATTTAGAAAATACAACATGGATATCTACAAAAATCTCAAAGGGGTTACTAATGATCACACACTCACAAGGTGAATTGACTATTTAGCTAGGTAGTTGTGCTCAAAATGAAACAAAAATGCCTTGATTCTTTTCTTGCATTCATACAATCAACATAAAACAAAAAATTAAGCATAATAAAATCCAGTTAAAAAAATAATTGTGGCCTCTAGCATATGTGAACAATGGAATTTTACTTCAAAAAAAGGGTAGGAACTAAAGTGATTCACAAATGAACAAGTACTACAAATAATGAACGACATAAAAATTGTAAAAAGTCTAAGTATAATGAATATGCTAAAGTATAGAAACTGATACACACATACCTCGAATGAGTATAAAACTTTAACAAAATAATTACCATGCATTCGCAAGTCGAAACAATCAAACTTGACAAGTCACCTAAATATTGTACAAATTACCGGACCAAAACATGAGTCCAAACAACAAAAAAGAATTAGAAAAATAATAATCCTACAAAATTTCAATGTACAAAATTTACAATATTTGCAAAGAACAAAACTCTTCAAGCTAAACACGACAAGCTTTTGGAAAGTACAAATTGACATAACAAAAAAAATACAAATAACAATATGAAAACCAGGTGAAAATGAATTAACAAGTTGAAAAGTGAAGATTTGAAATTCATAACATTTCCTTGTTTCAACTTGTAAAAACACAAATTACAACACACATAAACAAATACAAACAAACATGCTTGTTTTACGTCCTAAGTTCGATGCCTTTATTATGCAAGTTAGTAACCTCCTTTCGTCACACCATGGTATTGTCACCGCGAAACCTAAAGAAAGTTTTCTAACAATCACACAACAAACGTTACGAAAACAAGACAATTCATAGTAATACGTGAAAAAACATATATGCACAAATATCATATACAAGTTAATGTACAATTTCTATACAACATATACATGAATTACAAAACTCAAAAACAAAATAATTATCGCAATGCGAAAAAAATAGAACCAATCCTCGAAAATGGCACCATTTTGTTGCAGTGATAAAGCGGCTAGCAAAAAGTAAAGTATTATTTTTATCGGGTGATATTTAGGTTATATTGTATCGTGTCCACAAAGATTGGTTAATGAATTGTCGTTCGATAAATCTCTCTTTAATTAGTTTGGATTGAATTGATAAAACATAAAAACACAAAAGTAAATATGAACAAGAAATAATTCATTCTCTAGAGAGAAGAAATTTATCAAGCATGCATATAATCTACTTCTCACAAACTTAAACTTATCGACCAATTACACTCAACCTACAATACTCCTCAGAATCATCTAGCATCGCTCACTCCCTAAGTTATTTCTAACCCAAAGTATATAGAACTACTATATCATCTCGGCAACGATCTCTCAGCCAACCTGAACAACACATCAGACATCCATATTACTCGTATCGAAGATCTCTCAATCGACACAACCAACACATAAGCATTAAGCTTCGACACCCGTAAAGATAGTTAGCTCTAAATCTATCTCTAGAATCGAGAAACTAACAGATAATCATCCTAGATAAGGATTTGCGTAGTATATATCTATAACAACCCAAACCCCGAGCATAGAGAAAAAGGCTAAGATGACAATCAACACAGATTTGTAAAGAAAATTAAATATAACATTGTTGTACCCCAAAATTTGCCCTCTCATGTTTTCCAAGATCTTCCGATACATGGGTGGTTACAAACACTTTCTTAAGGAAAATAAAACTTTTGGAGATAATCAAGTGTCTTTCAATTGGCATCTGAACGAGGTACTTTGATTAGCATCTAAGCAAGCTTCGACTGGGTGCTGAACTTCCTTCGACGCAAGCCTGATTCACAAGCTTCGATTGGGTGTTAGGCCTCCTTCGATCAAGTTAAATTCACAAGGATTCAACTGTGTATTGGCTACTTCAGGCTTACCTTCGATTCATAAGGCAATACTACTACATGCCTGCTTCGATTCACAAAGTAGTAGTCCCCTGCAGACAAGCTTCGATTGGACATCTAAAGACCCAATTGACAAGCTTTGGTCTACAAGTTTCATTCCAGCAGTGGCCTTTTGCATGCAAGCTTCGTCTAGGAAAAGGCCTCGTCATGATTGCCTTAGACCCACTAGGCAAGGCCTCTTCATGATTGCCTTCAGCGCACTAGACAAATACTCCCTCTGTGCATGTCTTTAGCGCACAAGGAAAAGGCTCCCTCTTCAATTTGTTTTCGATTCACAAGGTCAAGATCCTTTCAACTGGCCCTCGATTCACAGAGTAATAGCCTCCCTTATGCTAGCATCCACAAGGCACTGGCTTCCTTTATGTTAGATTCGACTAGGTAGTGGCTCCCTTTGAAACGACATGCTTCGATTCCACCTCTAAAATATTCAACATACAGTTTTCTACATTTTGACACCTAGTGAGGTCCATTCGAAGGACACACAAATGGTTCCTTCAAAGGACATACATGTAGTCCATTTGAAAGATACATAAGTGTGGGAAACATGCTTGTTTGTCTTATGATGAGATGAGTCTTAGTCCAAGTTTCTTACTGGCCCAAAGGCCAACATGTTGCCAAGCCCAAGCCTCATACACTATGGCATTCGAAGGAGGTAACAAGGGAAGTTTCAATTGGTCAGAAAGGAGCTTTCGTTTGGGTTAGTTGACAAGTTTCAAACCAAGCTACCCAGACAAATAGGGGCTCAATCGAAGAAGCCCCAATGATGAGAATTGGAGCCATTCGAAGGAGGAAACCCTGGGCCAATCAAAGAGCAAAGATTGAGGGTATTTTAAGGAGTTAGATGTTTCCAGGATCACCCTAAAGCTCAAAGGTGTAGGAACTCATCAAAAAAGGCAATCCCTTAATGTGTCTGATTTTTCCTTCAAAGCCTAGTTAATGGTTGTCCCTTGCCATTTCTATGCCATGACCCTCTCTCCATCTCCTATAAATACACAACAATTCTACAAGCCAAGGACAAGGTACACGTGCACAGTACTACATACATACGCACAAGGACATACTACACGCAAATGCTGCCTCATAAGCCACACCAAAGTTATAAAAAAATATCATAAGTGATCCAAATCGAAGGAATCTTCAACAATGCTCTTGTTGTACCCCAAAATTTTCCCTCTCATTTATCAAGACTTTTCTCACAAGACTTCTTGGACTCAAGACAAGATTAGGGTTTGGTCAGCTCAAGATATCTCATCTTGCACTGATAACCCAAAATTAGGGTTTGAGTTTGCACAGGGGTTTTTGGATCACCAATGCTTCATGTGACTTTCATACATCATCTTTTACCCCTAATATTGCTCATGTTAAGTTTCAAGCCTTGAACCACATTTTTGGTCAGTCAATTAGACAGTTGACCTAAAAATCAACTGTATTGGGGGAAAATTCAACCATGGCCAATTTACAGTCAAACTTCATAATTTTTTATCCACATCAACATTTTAGACTTATATGCACCATTTTATCAAGTTTGGATCACAACTCCTCAAGAAATTTGATCAAATCATCAAAAGGGCAAAATGGTCAAAATTAGGGTTTTGACTGAGAAAGGGCAATTTCTAATTTTTAACCTAGCCAATGACCAATGGAGTTCAAGCATGATTTCAAGGGTTCAATGTCATCATCTTGACCTAAGTACATGGTTCAAAAGATCTCAAGTTCATTGGATTGACAGATGAAATTTGCAGTCAACAGATCAAAAGTCATGTACACTGAAAAGTCAAACTTTGACTTTTTGGTCAAAATCAAGTGTCAAGGGTCATAATTCATCAAGATATGTCAAAATGTGAAACTTGTTGACCAAGAAAACTATATTTGAAAATTAGGGTTTTAATTTGAAAATTTTCATAACTTAGAATTTTTCTAAGTATAAAAATTTTCTTATTTTTTCTCAACTTTTCACCACTTTTTCACCATGTTGCATTTTGATTCAAGAAAAGTTCCCAACATAAAAGTTGTAGTCCTCCATGAAATCTACAACTTTGCTTCATAAACGTTTCCCTAAAGATGCTTGGATCTCAAGTTATGAATTTGTGAATATAGGCCCATGAACTAAATAACTTAGTGAAATTTTGCCCTAATTTAGGCAGGTTTTGGACCCAACTTCATGATAGTTTTTCACCTAGTTCCAAGAGGTATCTCAAATTTCATTTCAAAGATGGATTATATATAACATTTCAAGCTTTCCAAAATGTCCAAGAACTCTCCAAGATCATTTTTGAGTAGGGAGAATCGAAGAGAGGAAGTTTGCATTTTCTCACTTTTTGTTCAAGCCATTTTCACATAGAATCAAGTTGCAAACCAAACCTATGCTGATTGTTTCTTGCTTTAAAGGTCCTAAGCTTGCTATACACTCCATAATTAAATGCATACTCAGTTGAGAAAGCCTTTATCTTTGCTTTTGAAGCTTTACACAAGATGTATTTTCATTTTGGGCAAAAAGGTTACATTGCCATTTTCATAAAGATGAACTTTTGCAACTTTGTAATCTTGAGCATTGGACCTGTCCCCTTGATACAATCAAACTCTACAGCTCTCAAGCAAGTTGTACAAACTCATACCAACCCTAAGCAAGCTGGTACAAGCATGTGAAGCATCGGTCTTATCACTTTGCTTCAAGTACAAGAAAGTTGGCAAAAAGTCTAGCATTGGCAGATCTCTTGGGAAGCTGACTTTAGATTATTTATATACTAATATGCAAACAATATGCAACACATTACACGTTTGGCTTGGACTTAGAACTCACTCAAACTAAAAAACACTCAAAATCTGCCTAAGCTTATAGTTTTCTACAAAAGTACAGCCAACTCTCATTTGGCTCGTGTGTTTTGTGTTTAATCAATTCAAACATCTTATTCACTTGATACCTAGACAATCCAAGCCATCACCCTGGTTCTGTAACCTCTGTTTCAGCATCTGCTATTTTCAACTTGGAAGCTTGCAGTTGGACTTGGTCAGGGAGTTCCAACCATCCTCAGAGCAAGATAAGCATTGGAATAGCTTCTGGGAAGTTCAAGGAAGCTCAAACAATCATCAGGCCTCCATTAAAGTCCCTACATTGCCCTACTCGATTCCAGCTGAAGGAGGTATTTTCTTAAACTCTATCTCTTATATAGGCAACCTCAAGCCACGATTTGTGAAGGAAAAATGTAGGCCTTATCATAACGAAGCTGTACATACCATTACTTTGCATTTATATTACTTGTGCTAAGAGAATTTGAAGATTGAAAACTCTGAAAAAATTAGGTCACGAATTAGGGATTCCAAAATTCTCTTTGATCTTTGATAGTCGGGTCACATAATTTATATGATTGGAATCGTTAGCTCAAATGCCACATTTTTCATGTTATGAGTTTTCATTTTTATGCAAGCATGAGGAAGATACATGTTGTACTGGAAACACGTGAAGAAAAGGACGAAGGACAGGGATGAAGTCTGGTTCTGGGCTTTTTGGCGCCTTGGCCTTTTTGTTTTTGCTATTTGCACCCCCTAACTTGCTACTGCACCCCCCTGACTTAACTATTTTATATTTTGGTATTTTTTATATTTTCATATTTAATAATTTTGTTTATTTTTCTGAATGATAAAAAATCCAAAAAAATGATTTCTTTATTTTTACACTTTTATTTTATTTTTTTATTATTTTTTTCACATAAAAAAAATAATTTATTTATTTGAATAAGATAGAATTTATTTTTCTTAAATAACTTGTAAATATAATTAAAAATACTTAATATTTTTATTATACATTTTATACTCATAAATACTTATTTTCTACACATTTAATTTTTAATATTTAAACATAATATTATTTATTATTTTTTATATATAAAAAATATACAAGTTAATAAATATAGAACATTATTTTCTTTTAATTAAAAACTAGGGTTTAAGCCCCTTCCAAAAAAATTGAATATTATTTTTTTTTCCTTTTTTAGGTTTAAATTAAATATTTTTCATACAAAAACAAGACATAAAAAAATCTTTTCTTTTACATACATATTGCATTGCATTTTAAATATTTGTATTATATTTATTTAAATTCGCGCATATTCGATTTGATTGTAATAATATATTTAGCTTTATATTTGTGCAAATCCCCATTCAAATTTGTATTCCCCCCTCCCATAAAAATTGTTGTAATAGCTTAGTATATTTACATTATGCAATTTATCGCTTTATATACCATGATTAGTAATTAGGGTTTGCATGACAAGAACAAAACAAAACAAATAGAAAAACCCTAAATACAAGACAAAAGCATGAAAATAATACACTTTGCACACAAGCACCCATAGGGTTTCTCCCACTTGGTTGCCTAAAATAAAATGGCCATGTTACACACACGAAGTATCTTGGCAAAACAAAACAAATATAAGATCATAGTCCCTCGATGACGCTATTCAAAAGTTGCCTTACAAAATGATCTTGGTCCCTAAAAAATGCTAAGATACTTGGCAACATTGCTATCATGGTTATACGATGACCCACACCCGTCCCGTTTACATCCAAAGATAGGGTTGCTTACCAAATCAATGGTAAGTCAACAATGTCAAAAGAATAGAAAATGCACAAGAAAGACATTTGAGTAGGTAGATAGCTTCTAAGTTACTTACTCATTTTCAAACAATCCTTGCTATTTTCAAAAACAAACATACACACATTTCAAAACATCTTACAAAATATTGAAAACATTTTCAAAAGACAAACATATTTGTATACATTCTTACGAACAAGAATCATTACAAAGATTGCCTAGACGAATGGCCTCTTTTACAAAACACCTTCAAAACCACATCAAACACCATTTCAAACAAAACAAAGAAAGCGATCTAAAGCAAGTAACTAAGAGCCCATGGAAAACCATGGATGAAAAGGGTGCTAGCACCTTCCCTTTTCATAATCTATCCCCCGAACTCAAGAAAACATCTCAAAGGTCTTTCCTGTTCTTTTTCACCTTTCCTTTTGGATAAAAGAAAAGCTGCTGGCGACTCTTGCTAACCGCGACATTTGCGACAAAACGCAAAACCTTCAAGTCAGTTCTCCCACCGTATCACAGCTCCACTCACTCCTTGAAGTTTGCAGGAGGCGTTCCCAAGCACTAGGAAGGCCCAACATACACTGGATAACCACTCACATAATCTATCCATTGGTAATTTACTTTCGATCTCAAAATAGATAAGCATGCAATTTTTAAATTCATGTTAATCATGCATTCATGTTATTGCTAATGTTTGTTATTTCTTTCATGCGTTGCATGCAAGATTAAGCACATGGGTGAGATCGTGCCATTGCTTGGGCACGATCTATATTTTCTTTCGAATCTCAGGATTCATGACGTTGCAAGATGAAATGGATTTTGATTCAGACCCAGGGGATTCGAATTAGGATGATACAACCATAGGTTATCGGATCCAAGACTAGATTCGATCCAAACCTGATTTTTGTTTTGTTTCTCTAATAGATTTTTTTTGCAGATCAAAGGAATGTATCAGGTACCTTCGACCAACTTCCTCATGGGATCGAAAGGAAGCTCTAGGCTCTTTTTCAATCCATGCCTGCATGCTACAACTTGCATAATCTCATGCACCATCCAGCCCTTTTGAATTTTGTTTTGCGTTTATTTAGTTTTATTTACTCAGCAAAATATTTATAAAAAAATCATCAAAAAAATTAGGATTAGATTTTATTAATTAAATTAATTTCTAAAATAATTAATTAATTAATTTTAACATCCTCTTTTGAAAAAAAATTAAAAAAAATTAGAATGTAGGTCTAATTATATTTTTCAATTTATTTTCTTTTCATAAAAAATCAAAAACAACAAAAAGATTTTATTCTTAGGATTTTAGACGTATTTTCAACTTCGCGCGTTGTTATTATTATAACTGTATATTGAGATGTAATAGATGATTAGTAGTATCTTTACTGCTTTTATTTATTTTTTCCCCATTTTTTAGAATTGTAATAATCCTCCTCCCCGAAGCTTTGTAATAGTGTAGAATTTATATTCCCGCATTTTATTTTATGTACAATATTAATTGTTAAATGTATAGCAATAGGATTGTATGGTAAGAATAAAACAAAACGCTAAGAAACCTAACACAAAAGACAAAAATAACTGAATACCACACACTTGCACATATACATCTCTAGGGTACTCCCACTTTGATTGCCATCGAAAAATAAAACAGTCATGTCCCTCGAAAATAGGGACGCTTTAGCAAAGACCCTCGAATCAAAAGATCATAGTCCCTCGATGACCCTACGGTGTTTCCTTTCGGTAAATGATCTATTCCATTAAACAAAATTGCTAAAGCGTCTCTATATCTTGCCTTTATGACTGTATGATGACCCACAAATGTCCCTCATACATCCAAACAACTATGTATTCCTACTCATTAATAGTAGGATAGCCTTGTCTAAAGGAAAGGAGGAAGAGAATAAACGTTTCGAGTATAAGTAGATAGTTCTTAGATACTACGCAAAAGAAAACAAATTTTCACACTTACACAAAAACAAAAACATTTTCAAATGCTTTATCAACACTCTTGAAGACTGATACAAGAGTTATCATAATGAAAATCGCCATACTAAGGCATTTCAAAATACACAAAGCACAAGGTATTTTCAAAATGATCTAAGCATCTAAGAGCTCGTAGATAACTACGGATGGAAAGGGTGCTAACACCTTCCCTTTCCATAATCTACCCCCTTACTCATAAAACATCTCTAAAGGTCTTTTTCTATTCTTTTCACCCTTTCCTTTATTTGGATAAAAGAAAAGTTGGTGGCGACTCTTGCTTACCGCAACATTTGCGAACACAGATGCAAAACCAGTATAATAGCCGGTTCTGCCACCGTATTATAGAACTGGCGACTCTGCTGGGGAAAATATTAAAAGTAAGCTTACCTTAGAGCTTAGTTCCTCTTTAATTTGCTTTAAATTATGTATTTGTATGCTTTATCTTTAAGGGCTTTCTTGGGTTTACTTGTAAAGATCCTACACCCGGATCTGTGGCACATTTTTAGGTAAGTAGCAATAGATTATGGAGACTGTACAGCGTAAACCGATATGGTTGAAATGATAGTTGTGTTAGTGTGACACTTTGGTTGGTATCGGTATCCCTTGTGTTAAATCGAGGAGAATACGGTGCCGCTGTGTGGTGTCATAAAGCACTAACAGACCTTAGAACCTTAGTTGAACAAACTCGACGATTAGAAAGTAGTGAGTTAGCCGACCTCTGTATAAAGCTGAGGATTGGTGGATACTCGATGCTACACACATTGAGATTGGACATTCGGGATATTTCGGCCGTGAGAAAAGATCGCTTGAGCTGAAACAATGTCTGATAAAGAAAGATCAGTGATATTGAGACTCCTTAGAACTCGATTACTTTTCTAAGACAGGTTGAACCAACTGTACTTCAAGAGGGTATTTTTCTATTAACCTCATGCAAGCCTAAACATAAGGTCTTGTGTGTGTGTACTTGTGTGTGATTAAATTGTTCAAACATAACATCGTGCATCATAACATTCATATTCATTTCACTAACCATTTCAAGGACCAAGGAAATTTATCCATGTTCTATTTTGCATATCATGGCTTCCGATCGTAGAAACACCATCCGAATTAGCTTTGTGAGAATACCTCTCCAACTCAAAGAGCTTGTATCAATGGTCCATGAGACTTCCTCATTCACCAAGAAATATGGCCGACTTCTCAACCTGGTTACCTCAAGCTTTGTGGAGAAGATAATGGGGGTATTATTTTAGTTCTTTGACCCCAAGCATCATTACTTCACATTTCCTAATTATCAGTTGGTACCTACCTTGGAAGATTTCTCTCAATTATTGGGTGTACCCATTCTGGATCAGATGCCTTTCATCGGTTTAGAAGAAGCACCAAAGCCAGAGGTCATTGCAGCAACCTTACATCTGGAACAGTCCGACATTATATCCAACTGGAAAACAAGAAGTGGAGTCAAGGGTTTCCTAGTCAAGTTCCTATTAGAAAAGGCTCAAGTGTTTTGGGATGATTTTGATTTCCAAGATTTTGAAGAAGTCTTAGCTCTTCTAATCTATGGGTTACTATTGTTACCCAATCCGGACTTGCTCATAGATGTGAATGATGTCAAGGTTTTTCTCTCCCGTAACCATGTGCGTACTTTACTCAGAGATATCTTGCATTCCCTCCACACTCGTACTATGAAGAGAATAGGGGTTCTTATGTGCTGCATACCATTGTTGTCTAGGTGGTTTATTTCACACCTTCCTCAATCAGTATTGAAGAATGAACAAGGTTTGGGTTGGTCGCAAAGGGAAATGTCACTTTCTCACTTGGATATTCTTTGGTACTCCAGGTCTATGGGAGATATTTCTATCATTGACCGCTGTGGGGAATTCCCAAATGTCCCACTCCTTGGTATTAGGGGAGGTATCACTTATAATCCTTCCTTGGCTCTACGACAGTTCGATTATGCTTGGAGAGATGGTCCCCATGATATGCTTATCCAAGGCCTTGTGTTCAACTACGAGGATGATGTTCAAGGGTATCGTCAAAGGTTCATACGAGCTTGGGGCATGGTAAATAAGGTGGATAGTAAGGCTTTAGGGCACAATAATTCCATCCATATGTAACCTTATATTAGATGGGTACGAGCTCGTGCCCAAAATCTTATGATGCCATATACGAACATCTTACCAGTGATTGTGGAATCGGTCGCCAAGGAGGATGTTCCTTATACAGTTCTCCATCCTGATATGCCCACTGATCTTGAAGAACTGCAGAGGTCTTGGATTCAGCTGAAGGAAGAATGGGATACCTTTAGAGATCAATTATAAACTAGTGAGAAGAGAGTGTTGGAGCTCACAAAGCAACATCACAAAGAAGAGAGTCTTAATGTCTACCTAAGCACGAAGAGGAAGCGCCGATGGGAGATGTGATTCTTAGATTTTAAGAGTTTTTATTTTCAATTGTAAGCCAAAAAGGCGATTGTAATTTGAATCTTATTAATAAAATCTTTGTTTCATTTTGGCTCGCATGTTTAAATTTCCTAAAGTCCTTGAAAACATCGCATACGCATATCATACATTTCATTGCATAAGCAGGTATTTGAAGACAGGTTTCTTATTCTTTTCGCTGTTTATTTCAGCAAAAGAAATGGCTCTTGAACAAACAGTGAAGGACCTTCAAGCTTAAAATGTTCAGTTCCAACAAATGTTCATGGCTCTGACGAAGGGGCAAGAAGGCAAAGGAACCAGCTGGCATCTTGAATTTGGGTAGAAGGTTCAGAGGACCAGCCAAGCAAGCTCTAGACTTCACAACCACATCAAATGAAGGGGAAAATCATGAAGAGAAGCCAACGGAAGAAAACAACAACCCAGGGTCTGAGGAAGATGAAGCTGACTATTCTGAGGAGCAGTATCCTCCTACTAATGATAAATACAAACAGCTGGAGGATTGACTCAATGCTATGGAGATCCAGAGGGTACCCAAGCAGGATTTTGAAGAGCTAGGACTGGTCTCATGGGTGGTCATCCCGCAGAAATTCAAGGTCCCCACCTTTGCCAAGTACGACGATGTCTCCTGCCCTAAGTTGTACATAAGGTCATATGTCAGGAAGATTCAACCCCACATTACTGATAGGAATCTGTGGGTACATTTCTTCCAGGAAAGTTTGGCAGGGACTCAGATGGAATGGTTCTATCAACTGGAAAGAACCAACATTCGTAATTAGGAAGATCTGGCTACTGCTTTCTACAAGAAGTACCAATATAACGTTGACCTCGCCCTAACTCATACACAATTACAAAGTATGTCTATGGGTTCCGGCGATGGTTTTAAAGATTATGCCCAAAAGTGGAGAGACCTTGCGAGAAGAGTCCAATCTCCTTTCCCTGATAGAGAGCGGGTGGACATGTTCTTGGGCACGTTATTTGGTCCATTATTTAACCATATGATTGGAAGCTCGTCTGCTGGGTTTCCAGAATTGATCTTGACTGGTGAACGGGTAGAAGATGGCATCAAGAGTGGTAAAATCTAGAGAGATGCATCCTTCAGTACAACAAATAAACCATTCTTTGGGAAGAAGGAGTTCAGTGTTGCCAGCCAGAGAAATCAAAGCAAAACTGAACATCGTCTGACGCTAGGGGCTGTTATAATTTCCAATCCTGCCTCAAACCATCAATGAAACAATAGGCGCAAACCAGATGCTCCCAGAAGACAGTTTACCCGGATCAATATGACCTTATCCCAGGTTTTTCCACATCTGTTAAAATCCAATTTGGTGACTCTAAAGAAAGCCCCTAAGAATCCCAATATTGCATCTCCTCGCTACAACCCAAATGCTCGATGTGCCTATCATTCTGAAAGTCTGGGGCATGATACAAATGATTGTTGGGCTTTGAAAAACAAAGTGCAGGATCTTATCGAGGCAAAGGAGATTGAGTTTGACCTTCCAGAGACACCTAATATAATAATTGTACCAATTCCAAAACATGGCCAGGGTGTCAATGTTGTTGACAACAACGTGTTTGTTTCCTCCTTGGATGAATTAGCTACTCCTCTTCTGACTGTTAAGGATAATCTATTGCGAGCCAGTTTATTTCCGGGATGTGGTGAAGATTGCCACTCATGTATGTCTCTACCAGATGGTTGTTTATTGTTAAAGATGGGCGTCTAACGCCTGATGGTTAACAAATAAATTATGTTTGGGAAGGTTCCCCTTGCAAGAAATTCATGTGAAAATGTCTCAATAATTACCATTTTCGACAATCCTCCCAGGGTCTCCACCAAAAGACCCATCAGGATTTCATTCATTCCCAAGTTTTCTCCCTTGATCATCACCCTTCCTGGGCCAATACAATATTCAGGAGCCCAGAGAGCTGTTCGTCGTGCTCGCACTGGGGGACCACCACTACGGATCAACAACCATGGAGTCAATGCTTTGGAAGACAGTGATAGCGACTGTGACATGGACAAGTGGATCTTCCCAACTATCAGCGGTGGACTCAGTAATTGGGAGGCCAAAGATTTTGTTCCTATTACTTTTATTCAAGAGTAATGTCTTTTTGTTTTTTGGGATATGTAATATTTGAACAATTGAAACTTTAAAGCCTTGTGTCTTACCCGAGGCACAATGGTCTACTTTGTGAGGGTTATATCTTCATATTCATATGTCATTAATAAATCATTGGACGTTTTGAATACAAATTTTACACTATCTGTTTTTCTTTTCTACCTTTTTACCTTATCAAAAACAGCTATGCTCTTACACACACCTACGTACCAAATTGCAGATCCACATCCACTCTGGATCCCATTGATAACGGTTCTGCTATTGCCAATTATGACTTTGAAAATCCGATCTACCAAGTCGAAGACGAAGGTGAGGAAGATTGTGAAGTACCAGGAGAATTTTCCAGACTGTTACAACAGCAAGAAAGGGCAATACAGCCTCATAAAGAGCTGGTTGAGACAGTGAACTTAGGTACTACAGAGGATAAGAAAGAAGTCAAGATAGGTGTCAATATGGAGCATAGTTTCAAGGAACGGTTAATTCAGATGCTACATGACTATGTTGAGGTCTTTTCCTGGTCATACGAAGACATTCCATGGCTTGACACTGATATTCTGGTCCATCGTCTGTCGACAAAAGAAGACTGCCCTCCCGTGAAACAGAAGGTTCGTCGTATGTGGCCAGAGTTGTCAGAAAAGATCAAAGCTGAAGTCATGAAACAATTCAATGTCGGTTTCTTAACTTTCACCTTTTATCCATAACGGGTTTCCAATGTCGTTTCAGTACCTAAGAAGGATGGTAAGGTACGTATGTGTGTGGATTATAGAAACCTGAATAGGGAAAGCCCCAAGGATGACTTTACGCTTCCCCATATCGATGTTCTGGTTGACAAAACCGCACAACATACGGTATTCTCCTTCATAGATGGTTTCTATGGGTACAATTAGATCAAGATGGCACCTGAGGACATGGATAAAACAACCTTCGTCACCCAGTGGGGCACTTTCAGTTATAGTGTTATGCCATTTGGGTTAAAAATGTCGGGGCGACCTATCAGCGTGCCATGGTAGCTTTGTTTCATGATATGATTCATCACGAGATAGAGGTCTACATTGATGATATGATAGCCAGGTCTCAGACTGAAGAAGAGCACCTCGTTCACCTGAAGAAGCTGTTTGAAAGGTTGAAAAAGTACAAACTGAGGTTGAACCCGAATAAGTGCACCTTTGGAGTAAGATCTGGTAAGCTCTTAGGCTTCGTTGTCTGCAGCAAAGGTATTGAAGTAGACCCTGCAAAGGATAAATCTATACAATAAATGCCAACTCCTTGCACTAAGAAGGAAGTCAGGGGATTCTTGGGACGCCTAAACTACATTTCCAGGTTCATTTCCCATATGACCACTATTTATGAGCCAGTCTTCAAGTTACTGAAGAAAGACCAAGCAGTGAAGTGGAATGACGATTTCCAGAATTCCTTTGACAAAATCAAATAATATCTTCAAGAGCCTCCAATTTTGATGCCTCCAGTTGAGGGAAGACCTTTGATCATGTACTTAACAGTATTAGAGAACTCAATGGGGTCTGTGTTGTGGCAGCATGACGAGTCTGGTCAAAAAGAGCATGCAATATACTACCTTAGAAAAAAGTTTACCAATTGTGAAACAAGATACTAACTGCTCGAGAAAACTTATTGCGCTTTGGCATGGGCTTCTTGCTGACTAAGACAGTACATGTTGGCTCACACTGCCTTATTGATATCTAAAATGGATCCTATCAAGTACATACTTAAAAAGCCCGCTCTCTCTGGAAGAATCGCAAGATGGCAGATGATCCTGACTGAATAAGACATTCAGTATACAACCCATAAAGCAATTAAGATAAGTGTATTAGCTAATCATTTAGCTCATCAGGCTGTGGATGACTATCGTTCCATGAATTTTGAGTTCCAGGACGAGAACATCATGTTAGTAACTGATTGTGAAGAACCTGGGCCGGATGAAGGACCTGAAGAAGGATCCCAATGTACTATGTTTTTGACGAAGATTCCAATGCACTTGGCAATGGAATCGGTGTTGTGATCATATCTCCCTAAGGCCGTCATACTCCTTTCACTGCCAGACTATGCTTCAATTGTACCAACAATATGGCTGAATATGAAGCATGTATCATGGGTCTCAAAGCTACTATCGACTTGGGGATTAAGTTCTTGAGTGTATTTGGAGACTCGGCCCTAGTAATCAATCAAATCAAGGGAGAATGGGACACAGATCATCCTAATCTCATCCCTTACAAAGAACATGTGTTGACAGTAATGCCATACTTTAAAGAAGTTACCTTTGAACATTTTCTACAAGAGGAAAATAACTAGCGGACACGCTAGCTACTATGTCATCCATGTTCAAGGTCAGGTGGGATAATGAAGCTCCTCAGATCACTATTGAGAGAATGATTGAACCAGCATACTGTCATGAGATTGATACTGAAGAAGTAGTGGAAAAACCTTGGTTCCATGAAGTCAAAAGATATCTTGAAGCCCAAGAGTATCCTGAGGGAGCTTCAGTCAACAATAAGAAGTTACTAAGAAGGTTCTCTGCCAAGTTCTTCCTCAGTAATGGAATCCTCTACAAGCGCAACCATGACTCTACCCTTGCTTTGGTGTGTAGACAAGAGCGAGGCAAAAAAGATTATGGCTGATTTAAACGAAGGTACCTTTGCCCCCCATTCTAGTGGGCACACAATGGCTAAAAAGATCCTACGGGCAGGATATTATTGGTCCACTATGGAAGCAGACTATTATCAGCATTCGCAAACTTGTCACAAATGCCAAATCTATGTTGATAAAGTACATGTGCCTCCGGTTCCTCTAAACGTCTTGACTGCTCCCTGGCCATTCACAATTAGGGGGATCGACATGATTGGAGAGATTAGACCTACAACCTCTAATGGACACCGCTTCATCCTTGTTTCCATTGATTTCTTCACGAAGTGGGTCGAGGAAGCTTCATTTGCTTCTGTCACGAAGAACGTTGTGGCTCGATTCATTAGACATAACCTTATCTATCGGTACGATATTCCAGAAAGAATCATTGCGGATAATGGTTCCAATCTCAATAACACTATGATCACCAAGCTCTGCATGCAATTCAAGATCCAGCATCATAAATATTCTCCTTACCGGCCAAAGATGAATGGCATTGTAGAAGCTGCTAATAAAAACATCATGAAGATCATCCAGAAGATGACGGTGACATATAAAGACTAGCACGAGATGTTACCATTTTCTTTTCATGGTTATCGCACCACAATTCACACACCAACAGGGGCAACTCCTTTCTCTCTAGTATATGGTATAGAAGTTGTCCTACCCATTGAAGTCCAGATCCCTTCCTTGAGAATCATGAGGGATGCAATTTTGAATAAAGACGAATGGGTTCAGACTCGACTCAACCATTTAAACCTGATTGACAAGAAAAGGCTCGCAGCTGTCTTCCATGGTCAGATGTACCAAAAACATATGATCAAAGCTTTTAACAAGAAGGTCAGACGTTGGGTATATCAGGCTGGTGATCTGGTAATCAAGCACATTATCCTGCCGCAAGGTGATCCCAGGGGAAAATGGACTCCCACATATGAAGGGCCATTTGTGATCAAGAACATATTTTCAGGTGGAGTCATGATCTTAACCACTATGGACAATGACAACCTTCCACACCCTATAAATGCGGACATAGTTAAAAGATACTACTCATGAATAAAGACCCACTAGGTTGACTGGCCTAGGAAAAAATAAGGGTATCCCGGTGAACCAAAAGGGTTCGGGCAAAAATTATGGATATAAACAAAAAAATATGTACACCCGGCAAGTCGAAAACCTGAAAAGGCGGCTTGGGCAAAAAAGGGTATCCCGGTGGACAGAAAATCTGAAAGCGAGGTCTAGGAAAAAGTCAAGAATTAAAAGCGTATAACTATGTCCTGTTGGATCACTTTACAACTAATTTTTGGTAACAACCATCAAGCTCAAGTGGTACTAATCAATCTAGTCAGCTTCGTACAAGCAGCAAAGAGATGAGACACTCAAAAGACATAAAGGCAATAGCAGAATGGGAACCCATTGAGATTATTGTACATAGCTATTATTTCTTCGTAGACTATTTTGTATTAGTTTCATTCTTATGACGACATTCTCTTACGAGGATGTCCGTCTCCTTGTACAAACACGCCTATTATAGGCACAAATTCTTCAAATCAATACAAAAACAATCCCTTTGAAAGTGTAAAACTATTTGTTTTCTTTTTTATCTTTCTGTTTTGTTTGCGAAAATGTCCAATGATTATTTTTGAACATATGCATTTGAATGTGATTACCGTTTAGAAATACGCATAAAAAAACAGAAAGACAATAGCTTTAAGAAACGGGACAATGTCTAAAGGCCATCCACAAAATCCCTGCAAGAAAATTTCTTCAGTAGGTACAGAAGCAGGGACATCCTACTATAAAGTCGCTGCCATATCCACATTATACAACCTAATGATATCAGGTGTTCTCACTCCACGACAGAGCAAAAATCTCCAATTACTGCTCCAAAAATTCCCCAGTGAAGTCGCCAAGCTTCTCAGGATTCCCCAACAGGATTTCACAAGATCCCCAAACATTGCACAGAGTTTTCCTTCCCCAACAAAGTTTATTTCTCTAACAATGGAAATCTATCTGCCAACATGTAACTTCAACATATTTGAAGACCAATATTCTTCATCCCCAGCAACAATCGAGGATTTATTTTCCCTAATTCTGCAAAACTACAATAGAACAACTAACGCGTTCATACATTTCATTCATACATCATTTCTACAAACATCATAGCATATGCAACACAAATGCATATATCACAATCTCATTTATTTTGAGAGCATCATGCAATTCATACATCATGTCATTGCATGAAACTGATTTTACCTTTTCAGGTTAAATTAGCAGACATACAAACACAATCAACTTATAAAGCAGGTCAAAGATTAATGCCCGAAACCATACGGGGAAACTATCTACACGACCAAGTGGTATGAACTCTCAAAGAAAGACATGTTTACCAACAAATACAGTATGCCATAGATTAATTCCCGAAACCATACGGGGAAAATATCTACGTGATCAACAAAACAAGTTCCAGATTAATACCTATAATAAGCCAGGAAAACTATTTGTGGACGACCGATTGTAGATTAATACCTGTAACAAGCCAGAAAAATTATCTACATGAGCAGATTGAAGATTAATACCTGTGACAAGCCATGAAAACTATCTTTATTTTTAAGGTCAGAGATTAATACCTGAAACCATCCAGGACAACTATCTCAACGACCAACAAAAGCAAGTTCTGGATTAATACCTGACACAAGATAGGATAGCTATTTGTGAACAGATGATTGTATATCAATTCCCGAAACCAGACGGGGCGACTATCTACATGATCATCCTAAAGCAACGTTACACAGGTTTCTTCTCATGATCTCCAGATGCAGTCTAACACAGACTCATCCTGAAGCAATCTTACACGGGTTTCTTCTCATGATCTCCAGATGCAGTCTAACACGGACTCATCCTGAAGTAGTCTTACGCGGGTTTCTTCTCCTAATCTCTAGATGCAGTCTAACACGGACTCATCTTGAAGCGATCTTCCAAGGATTCCTTCTAAATTTCCCGATGCAGTAAAACACGGAATCATCCTGAAGCATCTCTACACAGGCTTCTTCTAATACATTTCCAAGTAGCAGTTAATTTCATTCTCCCCAGCAAATTACTGTGAAGCCTGGACTTCAGCCAGAAAACAACCAACTTTCATCTCTCTAGTCCAAAGATAACTCTTCAGTAGAGCCTTGGACAACTGAAGTTCCTAGACTCTATTCCCCGCAGAGTTTTCCTCAAGTAAGAGAGCAACAGAAATCAACCTCCCCCAATGGACTCCTCATCAGACAGCAGGAACAGGAATTCCCCACAAAGGGACCTCTTATGAAGTTAGCACCTACTTTAGATGCCATCTTTAAGCCCATCTCCGACAACTCCCAATCATCTTTTCCAAATGGCATATTTAATCCCATTCCCCACACAGTCAATCATCACATCATGCGAGTGAAAATTTCTGGGTACTCTAGTGTTCAATCATCTTCCACCTTCAGATCGCGAAAGGAAAACAAGCCAATCTAAATCTTCAGGTTTAAGAAGACTAAACAGGGGCAGCTGTTGTATCCCAAAATTTTCCCTCTCGTGTTTTCCAAGATCTTCCTTTACATGGGTTGTTACAAACACTTGCTTAAGGAAAATAAAACTTTTTGAGATAATCAAGTGTCTTTCGATTGGCATCTGAATGGGGTACTTTGATTGGCATCTAAGCAAGCTTCGATTGGGAGCTGAACTTCCTTCGGCGTAAGCCTGATTCACAAGCTTCAATTGGGTGTTAGGCCTCCTTCGATCAAGTTCGATTCATAAGGCTTTGACTGTGTATTGGATGCTTCAGGCTTTCTTTCGATTCACAAGGTAATAACTTCCTACATGCCTGCTTCGATTGACAAAGTACTAGTCCCTTGCAGACAAGCTTCGATTGGACATCAAAAGAACCATTAAAGCAAGCTTTGGTCCACAAGTTTCATTCCAGCAGTGGCCTTCTACATGCAAGCTTCGTCTAGGCAAAGGCCTCTTCATGATTTCCTTCGACCCACTAGGCAAAGGCCTCTTCATGATTGCCTTCAGCGCACTAGACAAATACTCCCTCCGTGCGTGTCTTCAGCGCACAAGGCAAAGGCTCCCTCTTCAATTTGTCTTCGATTGACAAGGCTAAGATCCTTTCAACTAGCCTTCGATTCACAGAGCAATAGCCTCCATTTTTCTAGCATCCATAAGGAATTGGATTCCTTTGTGCTAGATTCGATTGGGTAGTGGCTCCCTTTGAAATGACTTGCTTCGATTCAACCACTAAAATATTCAACATACAGTTTTCCACATTTTTACACCTAGTAAGGTCCATTCGAAGGACACACAAATGGTTCCTTCGAAGGACATACATGTAGTCCATTCGAAAGATACATAAGTGTGGGAAACAGGCTTGTTTGTCTTATGATGAGTCTTGGTCCAAGTTGCTTACTGGCCCAAAAGCCAACATGTTGCCAAGCCTAAGGCTCCTACACAATTTCATTCGAAAGAGGTGACAAGGGAAGTTTCGACTGGCCAGAAAGGAGCTTTCGTTTGGGTTAGTTGAAGAGTTTCAGATTAAGCTACCCAGACAAATAGGGGCTCAACCGAAAAAGCCCCAATGATGAGAATTGGAGCCATTAGAAGGAGGCAATCCTAGGCCAATCGAAGAGAAAATATTGAGGGTATTCGAAGGAGTCAAATGTGTACAGGTTTACCCCAAAGCTCAAAGGGGTATGAACTCATCAAAAAAGGCAATCCCTTAATGTGTCTGATTTTTCCTTCAAAGTCTAGTTAATGGATGTCCCTTGCCATTTATATGCCATGACCCTCTCTCCATCTCCTATAAATACACAATAATTCTACAAACCAAGGACAAGGTACATGCGCACAGTACTACATACATACACAGAAGGACAGACTACACACAGACGCTGCCTCATAAGCCACACCAAAGTTATCAAAAAATCTCATATGTGATCCAAATCGAAGGAATCTTTAACAACGCTCCACTCTCTCCTTGAAGTTTGCAGGAGGCGTTCCCAAGCACTAGGAAAGCCCAACATACACTAGAGAACCACCCACACAATCTATCCGTTGGTAATTTACTTTCTATTTGAAACTAGCTAAGCATTCAATTTTTAAATTCATGTTAATCATACATTCATGTTATTGCTAATGTTTGTTATTGATTTCATGTGTTACATGCAAGATTAAGCATAGGGGTGAGATCGTGTCATTGCTTGGGCACGATCTATATTTTCTTTCGAATCTCAAGATTCATGAAGTTGCGATATGAAATGGATTTCCATTCAGACCCTGGGGATTCGAATTAGGATGATACAGCCATAGGCTGTCGAATCCAAGACTAGATTCGATCCAAATCTGATTTTTGTTTTGTTTCTCTAATGGATTTTTTTTGAAGGTCGAAGGAATGTATCAGGCACCTTCGACCAAATTCCTCATGGGATCAAAAGGAAGCTCTAGGCTCCTTTTCGATCCAAGCCTGCATGCTACAACTTTCATAGTCTCCTGCACCATCCTGTCCTTTTGAATTTTGTTTTGCGTTTATTTAGTTTTATTTACTCAGCAAAATATTTATAAAAAAATCATCACAAAAAATTAGGATTAGATTTTATTTATTAAATTAATTTTTGAAATAATTAATTATTTAATTTTAACATCCTCTTTTCAAAATAAATTCAAATAAATTAGAATGTAGGATTTATATTCCCGCATTTTATTTTATATACAATATTAATTGTTAGATGTATGGACATAGGATTGTATGGACAGAATAAAACAAAACGCCAGCAAACCTAACACAAAAGACAAAAATAACTGAATACCATACACTTGCACATATACACCTCTAGGATACTCCCACTTTGGTTGCCTTCGAAAAATAAAACAGTCATGTCCCTCGAAAATAGGGAGGCTTTAGTAAAGACCCTCGAATCAAAACATCATAGTTCCTCGATGACCCTACGGTGTTGCCTTTCGGTAAATGATCTAGTCTCTTAAACAAATTTGCTAAAGCATCTATATATGTTGCCTTTATGATTGTACGATGACCCACGAATGTCTCTCATACATCTAAACGACTGTGGCTACCTACTCACTAATAGTAGCATAGCCTTGTCTAAGGGAAAGGAGGAAGAGAACAAACCTTTCGAGTATAAGTAGATAGCTCCTAGATGCTACGCTAAAAAAAATTCACACTTACACAAAAACAAAAACATTTTCAAATGCTTTATCAACACTCTTGAGGACTGATACAAGAGTTATCATAAAGCAAATCGCCACACTAAGGCATTTCAAAATAATTTTCAAAACACACATAGGACAAGGTATTTTCAAAATGAGTTAAGTATCTAAGAGCCCATAGATAACTACGGATGGAAAAGATGTTAACACATTCCCTTTCCATTATCAACCCCCTTACTCAGAAAAAGTCTCAAAAGGTCTTTTTCTGTTCCTTTCACCCTTTCCTTTAATTGGATAAAAGAAAAGTCGGTGGCGGCTATTGCTTACTGCAACATTTATGAACACAAACGCAAAGGGGAAAAAATATGCATGACTTCAAAGTAAAACCATAAACAAAAACCCAACCAAAGAGAAATACACAAAGGCGAAGAGAAATGAACCAAAAATCTCCCGGTTTGTCACCGATTAATGATCGATCCATCCTGGATCATCCGTAAGCAAGCTCTGAAGTTGTTTTCTAAGCTCTCTCTACCAAAAATTGAAGGTTTGATGAGTTGGGATCAAAAATACCCAAAACATAACCTAAAAAAATGTGTTTTACCCCTTTTAATGTGTTTCTATCCTGCCATTTTCGCCGGGCGAAATACACCAGAAGAAACAACAGAAAGTTATGCACTCTGTCAGCCATAACTTAAGAACCGTAACTCCGATTTGCGCTTTGTTTGAAGGGTTAGAAAGCTTATTCAATGTTGTTTATAACAATGACAAAATATAAACCAAATTGATAATTTTTTATTCTTTTATTTTGAGCCTTATTCATTGACGAGTTGCTCAAAATCGCGCGTTTGATGCTGTGTCTTCGACACTTAACTGCTCACACTCCAAATATGCATCAATCCTATAAAATGAATGGAAACTATCAAATGGTACACAAATACACAAAAAATCGATTAATTACAATTTATACATAATTATACAAAAAGTGGGGAATTATTCAAGGATATTAACAACAAAGAGTTGATAAGTGCAACAAAAAGTATATACAAAATACTACAATTTTACACTTATCAAACTCTCCCCAACTTGAATCATTGTTTATCCTCAAACAAAGTCAAATAACCCAAAGAACAAATAATGAAAAATCAAAGAATTATGAATCAACAGGTTTTGAAAACGGAAAACAAATGCAATGGTTCAAATAAAAATCAGTATACACAAAGTAAACACTCACCACTATACTACGACTATAACATTAACACAAAACAAATGCTAAATAAAAAAATCACGCCAAACATTTTAAAATAATACTAGTTAACAAATTAATCACACCTAGCAAACACAATCAACGGTAGATGAAAATCACACAAAAATGGAGTATTTTCACTCCTCCAACAATCTTTCAAACAATAGACTAAATTATGTATTCATCCAAAAATTTACGTTGAAAATATAAAAGTAAGAATCTCAAGGGCTTTTCAAGGTTGTAATGTGGATTGATTAACAAATAAGTGATAAGTCCTAGAGCTAATTGAAACAAAAGCTTATTTAAACCTATGGGAGTAACTACTTCCACAAAGTTTCAAACAATAGAATTTCAATCAAACTTCTTCTTTATCACAAGTTTCACACAAACACATATCACTTATTAACACAACATTATTACATACTATTTTTTACTTTTCATAGATTTTCTATTTTTTCCTTTCTTTTTTTATCACTTATTTTTCACATTTTTTTCCTTTCTTTTCTTTTTCTTTTCAACCTCATAGCAATCAACCAATAAATACACAATCATTTTTCTCTCCAACTTGAATTCAACCAACATCTTAATGAATACTCCATACTTTCTAAGACAAGGTAAAAATTTAAACCAAAACAATGGTTGAGGGTTAAAGAAAACAATGAATCAACATATATGCAAAAAGGGGAACTAAACACTCATAGACAAGCATTTAGAAAATACTACATGGATATCTACAAAAAGCTCAAAGGGGTTACTAATGATCACACACTCACAAGGTGAATTGACTATTTATCTATATAGTTGTGCTCAAAATGAAATAAAAATGCCTTGATTCTTTTCTTGCATTCATAAAATCAACACAAAACAAAAGATTAAGCATAAGAAAATCCAGTTAAAACAAGAATTGTGGCCTCTAGCATATGTGAACAATGGAAAGCTAACACATAAAAAGGGTAGTACCTAAAGTGTTTCACAAATTAACAAGTACACAAAAGAATGAATAGAATAAAAATTATAAAAAGTCTAAGTATCATGAATATGCTAAAGTAAGGAAAGCGATAAACACATATCTCGAATGTGTACAAAACTTTAACAAAATCATTTCCATGCATTTGCAAGTCGTAACAATCAAACTTGATAAATCACCTAAATATTCTACAAGATAGCAGACCAAAAATTGAGTCCAAACCACAACAAAAGAATTAGAAAAATAATACTTATACAAAATTTCAATGTACAAAATTTACAATATTTACAACGAACAAAACTCTTCAAGCTAAACACGACAAGCTTTCGAAAAATACAAATTGACATAACAAAAAAAATTCAAATAACGATATGAAAACTTCGTTAAAATGAATTAACAAGTTGAAAAGTGAAGATTTGAAATTCATAACATTTCCTTATTTTAACTTGTTAAAACACAAATCATCACACACATAAACAAATACAAACAAACATGCTTGTTTTATGTCTTAAGCTCGATGCTTCTATTATGCAAGTTAGTAACCTCCTCTCGTCATGCCATGGTATTGTCATCGCGCAAACCTAGAGAAAGTGTCCTAACAATCACACAACAAACATTACAAAAATGAGACAATTCACAACAATACGTGAAAACACATATATGCATAAATATCATATACAAGTTAATGTACAATTTCTATACATCATATACATGAATTACAAAACTCAAAAAGAAAAGAATTATCTCAATACGAAAACAATAGAACCAATCCCCAATAATGACGCTATTTTGTTGCAGTGATAAAGCGACAAGAAAAAAGTAAAGTATTATTTTTATCGGGTGATATTTAGGTTATCTTGTATCGTGTCCACAGAGATTGGTTATTGAATTTTTGTTTGATAAATCTCGCTTTAATGAGTTTGGATTGAATTAGTAAAACATAAAAACACAAAAGTAAATATGAACATGAAAGAATTCATTTTCTAGAGAGAAGAAATTTATCAAGCATGCATATAATCTACTTCTCATAAACTTAAGCTTATCGACCAGTTACACTCAACTACAATACTCCTCAGAATCATATGGCATCTTTCACTCCCTAAGTTATTTCTTACCCAAAGTAGAGAGAACTACTATATCATCTTGGCGACGATATCTCAGCCAACCCTAACAACACATCAAACATCCATATTACTCGTATCGACGATCTCTCAACCAACACAGAAGCATTAAGCTTCGACACCCATAAAGATTGTTAGCTCTAAATCTATCTCCAGAATCCAGAAACTAACAGATAATCATCCAATATAAGGATTTGAGTAGTATATATCTATAACAACCTAAACCCCGAGCATGGAGAAAAAAATCTAAAATAAAAATCGACACAGATTTGTAAAGCAAATTAAATATAACGCCATGGGCAACAAATATGCATGAGTTCAAAGTAAAATTATATACAAAACCAAACCAAATAGAAATACACAAAGAGGAAGAGAAATGAACCAAAAATCTCTCAGTTTGTCACTAACAATTGATGATCAATCCATCCCGGATCATCCGTAAGCAAGCTCCAAAGTTGTTCTCTAAGCTATCTCTACCTAAAATTGAAGGTTTGATGAGTTGGGATCAAAAATACCAAAAATATAACCCAAAAAAAATGTGTTTTTACCCCCTTTTAAAGTGTTTATGTCCTGCTACTTTCGCCGGGCGAAATAGACCATAAGAAACAATAGAAAATTATGCATTGTATCAGCCATAACTTGAGAACCATAACTCCAATTTGCGCTTGGTATGAAGGGTTAAAAAGCTTATTCAATGTTGTTTCTAACAATGAAAAAATATAAATCAAATTGATGATTTTTTTTATTCTTTTATTTTGAGCCTTATTCATTGACGAGTTGCTCAAAATTGCGCGTTTGAAGTTGTGTCTTCGACACTTTATTGCTCATGCTCCAAATACGCATTAATACCTATAAAATGAATGGAAAACTATCAAACGGTACACAAATACACAAAAACTTGATTAAATACAATTTATACATAATTATACAAAAAGAGGGGAATTATTCAAGGATATTAACAACAAAGAGTCAATAAGTTTAACAAAAAGTATATACAAAATACTACAATTTTGCACTTATCAAACTCTCCCCAACTTGAATCATTGTTTGTCCTAAAACAAAGTTAAATAACGTAAAGAACAAATAATGATAAATCAAAGAAACATGATTCAACAGGTTTTGAAAACGGAAAACAAACGCAATGGTTCAAATGAAAATCAATATACACAAAGTAAACACTCACCACTAAACTACGACTATAACATTAACATGAAACAAATGCTAAATAAAAAAATTATGACAAACATTCTAAAACAATAATATTTGATAAATGAATCACACCTTGAAAACATAATCATCGGTAGATGAAAAACACACCAAAATGGGGTATTTTCACTCCTCTAACAATCTTGCAAACAATAGACTAAATTATGCATTCATCCAAAAATTTACATTGAAAATATAAAAGCAAGAATCTCATGGGCTTTTCAAGGTTGTAATGTGGATTGGTTAACAAACAAGTGATAAGTCCTATGGCTAATCGAAACAAAAACTTATCTAGACCTAAGGGAGTAACTACTTCCACAAAGTTTCAAACAATAGAATTTCAATCAAACTTCTTCTTTATCACAAGTTTCACACTAACACATATCACTTATTAAAACAACATTATTCCATACTCTTTTTTTTTCTTTTTCAAAGATTTTCTATTTTTTTCCTTTCTTTTTCTATCACTTCTTTTGCACTTTTTTTTTCTTTTTTTTTCTTTTTCTTTTCAACCTCATAGCAATCAACCAATAAATAAACAATAATTTTTATCCCTGACTTGAATTCAACCAATATCTTAATAAATACTCCATACTTTCTAAGGAAAGGTAAAAATTCAAACCAAAACAATGGTTGAGGGTTCAAGAAAACAATGAATCAATATCTATGCAAAAAGGGGAACTAAACACTCATAAACAAGCATTTAGAAAATACTACATGGATATCTACAAAATGCTCAAAGTGGTTAGTAATTATCACACACTCACAAGGTGAATTGACTATTTAGCTAGGTAGTTATGCTCAAAATGAAATATAAATGCCTTGATTCTTTTCTTACATTCATAAAATCAACATAAAGCAAAAGATTAAGCATAATAAAATCCAGTTAAAACAAGAATTGTGTCCTTTAGCATATGTGAACAATGGAAAGCTAACTCATAAAAAGGGTAGGAACTAAAGTGATTCACAAATTATCAAGTACACAAAAGAATGAATGGAATCAAAAGTGTAAAAAAGTATAAGTATCATGAATATGCTAAAATAAGGAAAGCGATAAACACATACCTAGAATGTGTACAAAACTTTAACAAAATCGTTACCATGCATTCACAAGTCACAACAATCAAACTTGACAAGTCACCTAAATATTCTACAAGTTACCAGACCAAAACTTGAGTCCAAACCACAACAAAAGAATTAGAAAAATAATACTCCTACAAAATTTCAATGTACAAAATTTACAATATTTACGACGAACAAAACTCTTCAAGCTAAACACGACAAGCTTTCAAAAAATACAAATTGACATAACAAAACAAATACAAATAACGATATGAAAACTGGGTTAAAATGAATTAACAAGTTGAAAAGTGAAGATTTGAAATTCATAACATTTCCTTGTTTCAACTTGTTAAAACACAAATCACCACACACATAAATAAATACAAGCACACATGTAAGTTTTACGTCCTAAGCTCGACGCCTTTATTATGCAAGTTAGTAACCTCCTCTAGTCATGCCATGGTATTGTCATCGTGCAAACCTAAAGAAAATGTCCTAACAATGACACAACAAACGTTACAAAAATAAGACAATTCACAACAATACGTGAAAACACATATATGCACAAATATCACATACAAGTTAATGTACAATTTCTATACAACATATACATGAATTACAAAACTCAAAAAGAAAGGAATTATCGCAATACGAAAACAATAGATCCAATCCCCAACAACGACGCCATTTTGTTGTAGCGATAAAGCGGCATGCAAAAAGTAAAGTATTATTTGTATCGGGTGATATTTAGGTTATATTGTATCGTGTCCACAAAGATTGGTTATTGTATTTTCGTTCGACAAATCTCTCTTTTATGAGTAATGATTGAATTAGTAAAACATAAAAACACAAAAGTAAATATGAACAAGAAATAATTCATTCTCTAGAGAGAAGAAATTTATCAAGCATGCATATAATCTACTTCTCATAAACTTAATCTTATCGACCAGTTACACTCAACTACAATACTCCTCAGAATTATCTAGCATCTTTCACTCCCTAAGTTATTTCTAACCCAAATTAGAGAGAACTATTATATCATCTTGACGACTCTCAGCCAACCCTAATAACACATTAGACATCCATATTACTCATATCGATTATCTCTCAACCGACACAACCAACACAGAAGCACTAAGCTTCGACACCCATAAAGATTGTTAGCTCTAAATCTATCTGCAGAATCCAGAAACTAATATATAATCATCCTATATAATGATTTGAGTAGTATATATCTATAACATCCCAAGTTAAATATAACGCCATGGGAAACAAATAAGAATGAGTTCCAAGTAAAATCATATACAAAACCCAACCAAAGAGAAATACTCATAGAGGAAGAGAAATGAACCAAAAATATATCGGTTTGTCAGCAACAATTGATGATCAATCCACCCTGGATCATCCGTAAGCAAGCTCCGAAGTTGTTTTCTAAGCTATCTCTACCAAAAATTGAATGTTTGATGAGTTGGGATCAAAAATACCCAAAACATAACCTAAAAGAATTTATTTTTACCCCTTTTAAAGTTTTTATGTTCTGCCATTTTTGCCGGGCAAAATAGACCAGAAGAAACAACAGAAAATTATGCATTGTGTCAGCCATAACTTGAGAACTGTAACTCCGATTTACGCTTGGTATGAAGGGTTAGAAAGCTTATTCAATGTAGTTTCTAAAAATGAAAAAATATAAATCAAATTTATGATTTTTTATTTTTTTATTTTGAGCCTTATTCAATGACGAGTTGCTCAAAACTGCGCGTTTGAAGTTGTGTGTTCGGCACTTAATTGCTCATGCACGAAATACGCATTAATACCTATAAAATGAATAGAAAACTATCAAACGGTACACAAATACACAAAAAATCGATTAAATACAATTTATATATAATTATACAAAAAGAGGGGAATTATTCAAGGATATTAACAACAGAGAGTCGATAAGTGTAACAAAAAGTATATACAAAATACTACAATTTTGCACTTATCAAACTCTCCCCAACTTGAATCATTGTTTGTCCTCAAACAAAATTAAATAACCCAAAGAACAAATAATGATAAATCAAAGAATCACGAATCAACAGGTTTTGAAAATGGAAAACAAATGCAACGGTTCAAATAAAAATCAGTATACACAAAGTAAACACTCACCACTAAACTACGACTATAACATTAACACGAAACAAATGCTAAATAAAAAAATCATGACGAACATTCTAAAACAATTCTAGTTCACAAATGAATTACACCTATAAAACACAATCATCGGTAGATGAAAAACACATCAAAATGGGGTATTTTACTCCTCTAACAATCTTGCAAACAATAGACTAAATTATGCATTCTTCCAAATATTTACATTGAAAATATAAAAGCAAGAATCTCAAGGGCTTTTCAAGGTTTTAATTGAGATTGGTTAACAAATAAGTGATAAGTCCTAAAGCTAATCGAAACAAAAACATATCTAGACCTAAGGGAGTAAATACTTCCACAAAGTTTCAAACAATAGAATTTCAATCAAACTTCTTCTTTATCACAAGTTTCACACCAACACATATCACTTATTAACACAACATTATTCCATACTCTTTTTTTTCTTTTTCAAAGCTTTTCTATTTTTTTGCTTACTTTTTCTTTTCAACCTCATAGCAATCAACCAATAAATAAACAATCATTTTTCCCTAACTTGAATTCAACCAACATCTTAATGAATACTCCATACTTTCTAAGGCAGGGTAAAAATTCAAACCAAAACAATGGTTGAGGGTTCAAGAAAACAAAGAATCAACATTTATGCAAAAATGGGAACTAAACACTCTAAAGAACAGCATTTAGAAAACACTATATGGATATCTAATAAAATATCAAAGGGGTTAGTAATGATCACACACTCACAAGGTGAATTGACTATTTAGCTAGGTAATTGTTCTCAAAATGAAATAAAAATGCTTTGATTCTTTTCTTGCATTCATAAAATCAACATAAAGAAAAAGATTAAGCATAATAAAATCCAGTTAAAACAAGAATTGCAGCCTCTAGCATATGTGAACAATGGAAAGCTAACTCATAAAAAGGGTAGGAACTAAAGTGATTCACAAATTAACAAGTACACAAAAGAATGAATGGAATAAAAATTGTAAAAAGTATAAGTATCATGAATATGCTAAAGTAAGGAAAGCGATAAACACATACCTCGAATGTGTACAAAACTTTAACAAAATCATTACCATTCATTCGCAAGTCACAACAATCAAACTTAATAAATCACCTAACTATTCTACAAGTTACCAGACCAAAACTTGAGTCCAAACCACAACAAAAGAATTAGAAAAATAATACTCTTACAAAATTTCAATGTACAAAATTTACAATATTTACAACGAACAAAACTCTTCAAGCTAAACACGACAAGCTTTCGAAAAATACAAATTGACATAACAAAACAAATACAAATAGCGATATGAAAACTGGGTTAAAATGAATTAACAAGTTGAAAAGTGAAGATTTGAAATTCATAACATTTCCTTATTTCAACTTGTTAAAACATAAAAAGCACCACACACATAAACAAATACAAACACACATGTTAGTTTTACGTCTTAAGCTCGACGCCTTTATTGTGCAAGTTAGTAACCTCCTCTCGTCGTGCATTGATATTGTCATCGCGAAAAATTAAAGAAAGTGTCCTAACAATCCACAACAAATGTTACAAAAATGAGACATTTCACAATAATACATGAAAACACATATATGCACAAATATCATATACAAGTTAATGTACAATTTCTATACAACATATATATGAATTACAAAACTCAAAAAGAAAAGAATTATCGCAATACAAAAATAATATAACCAATCTCCAACAACGAAGCCATTTTGTTGCAGTGATAAATCGGAAAGCAAAAAGTAAAGTATTATTTTTATCCGTTGATATTTAGGTTATATTATATCATATCCACAGAGATTGGTTATTGAGTTTTCATTCGACAAATTTCTCTTTAATGAGTTTGGATTGAATTGGTAAAACATAAAAACACAAAAGTAAATATGAACAGAAAAGAATTAATTCTCTAGAGAGAAGAAATTTATCAAGCATGCATATAATCTACTTCTCATAAACTTAAGCTTATCGACCAGTTAAACTCAACTACAATACTCCTCAAAATCATCTAGCATATTTCACTCCCTAAGTTATTTCTAACACAAAGTAGAGAGAACTATTATATCATCTTGGCGACGATCTCTCAGCCAACCCTAACAACACATCAGACATCCATATTACCCGTATCGACGATCTCTCAGCCAACCCTAACAACACATCAGACATCCATATTACCCGTATCGACGATCTCTCAACCGACACAACCCACACAAAAGCATTAAGATTTGACACCCATAAAGATTTTTAGTTCTAAATCTATCTCCAGAATCCAGAAACTAACAGATAATCATCCTATATAACAATTTGAGTAGTATATATCTATAATAACCCAAACCCCGAGCATAGATCAAAAATCTAAGATAATAATCGACACAGATTTGTAAAGAAAATTAAATATAACGCCATGGGATCAAATATGCATGAGTTCAAAGTAAAATCTTATACAAAACCCAACCAAAGAGAAATACACAAAGAGGAAGAGAAATGAACCAAAAATCTCTCAGTTTGTCAGCAACAATTGATGATCAATCCACCCTCGGATCATCCGTAAGCAAGTTCCGAAGTTGTTTTCTAAGCTATCTCTACCAAAAATTGAAGGTTTGATGAGTTGGGATCAAAAATATCCAAAATATAACCTAAAAAAAATGTGTTTTTACTCCTTTTAAAGTGTTTCTGTCCTGCCAGTTTCGTCGGGTAAAATAGACCAGAAGAAATAACAGAAAATTATGCACTGTGTCAGCCAAAACATGAGAATCGTAACTCCAATTTGTGCTTGGTATGAAGGGTTAGAAAGCTTTATCAATTATGTTTCTAACAATGAAAAAATATAAATCAAATTGATGATTTTTTATTCTTTTATTTTGAGCCTGATTCATAGATGAGTTGCTCAAAATTGCACGTTTGAAGTTGTGTCTTTGACACTTTATTGCTCATGCTCCAAATACGCATCAATACCTATAAAATGAATGGAAAACTATCAAACGGTACACAAATACACAAAAAATCTATTAAATACAATTTATAAATAATTATACGAAAAGAGGGGAGTTATTTAAGGATATTAACAACAAAGAGTCGATAAGTGTAACAAAAAGTATATACAAAATACTACAATTTTTCACTTATCAAATTCACCCCAACTTGAATCATTGTTTGTCCTCAAACAAAGTTAAATAACCCAAAGAACAAATAAGGATAAATCAAAGAATCACGAATCAACAGGTTTTGAAAATAGAAAACAAATGAAATGGTTCAAATGAAAATCAGTATACACAAAGTAAACACTCACAACTAAACTACGACTATAACATTAACACGAAACAAATGCTAAATAAAAAAATCATGCCAAAAATTCTAAAAAAATACTAGTTCACAAATGAATCACACCTAGAAAACATAATCATCGGTAGATGAAAAATACATAAAAATGGGATATTTTCACCCCTCTAACAATCTTGCAAACAATAGACTAAATTATGCATTCATCCAAATATTTACATTGAAAATATAAAAGCAAGAATCTCAAGGGCTTTTCAAGGTTGTAATGTGGATTGGTTAACAAACAAGTGATATGTCCTAAAGTTAATCGAAACAAAAACTTATCTAGACTTAAGGGAGTAACTACTTCCACAAAGTTTCAAACAATAGAATTTCAATCAAACTTCTTCTTTATCACAAGTTTCACACTAACACATATCACTTATTAACACAATATTATTCCGTACTCTTTTTTTTCTTTTTCAAAGCTTTTCTATTTTTTTCCTTTCTTTTTCTATCACTTCTTTTTCACATTTTTTTCTTTCTTTTATTTTTCTTTTCAACCTCATAGCAATCAACCAATAAATACACAATCATTTTTCTCCCCAAATTGAATTCAACCAACATCTTAGTGAATACTCCCTACTTTTTAAGGCGAGGTAAAATTCAAATTAAAACAACGGTTGAGGGCTCAAGAAAACAATGAATCAACATCCATGCAAAAAGGGGAACTAAACACTCATAGACAAACATTTAGAAAATACAACATGGATATCTATAAAAAGCTCAAAGGAGTTACTAATGATCACAAACTCACAAGGTGAATTGACTATTTAGCTAGGTAGTTGTTCTCAAAATGAAACAAAAATGCATTGATTCTTTTATTGAATTCATAAAATCAACATAAAATAAAAGATTAAGCATAATAAAATCCAGTTAAAACAAGAATTATAGCCTCTATCATATGTGAACAATGGAAAGCTATCTCATAAAAAGGGTAGGAACTAAAGTAATTCACAAATGAACATGTACACAAAATATTAAATGGCATAAAAATTGTAAAAATTCTAAGTATCATGAATATGCTAAAGTATAGAAAGCAATAAACACATACCTCTAATGAGTATAAACCTTTAACAAAATCATTACCATGCATTCGCAAGTTAAAAAAATCAAACTTGACAAATCACCTATATATTTTACAAGTTACAGGACCAAAACTTGAGTCCAAACAACAAAAAAAGTATTAGAAAAATAATACTCCTACAAAATTTCAACGTACAAAATTTACAATATTTACAACGAACAAAACTCTTCAAGCTAAACACGACAATCTTTCGGAAAACACAAATTGACATAACAAAACAAATACAAATAATGATATAAAAACCGGGTGAAAATGAATTAACAAGTTGAAAAGTGAAGATTTGAAATTCATAACACTTCCTTGTTTCAACTTGTTAAAACACAAATCACCACACACATAAACAAATACAAACAAACATGCTTGTTTTACATCCTAAGTTCGATGCCTTTATTGTGCAAGTTAGTAGCATCCTCTAATCATGCCATGGTATTGTCACCGTGCAAAGCTAAAGAAAGTGTCGTAACAATCACACAACAAACGTTACGAAAACGAGACAATTCCCAGCAATAATTGAAAACACATATATGCACAAATATCATATACAAGTTAATGTAAAATTGCTATACAACATATACATGAATTATAAAACTCAAAAACAAAAGAATTATCGCAATGCGAAAACAATAGAACCAGTCTCTGACAATGGCGCCATTTTGTTGCACTGATAAAGCGGCAAGCAAACAGTAAAGTATTATTTTTGTCGGGTGATATTTAGGTTATATTGTATCGTTTCCATGGAGATTGGTTATTGAATTGTTGTTCGACAAATCTCTCTTTAATGAGTTTGGATTGAATTGGTAAAATATAAAAACATAAAAGTAAATATGAACAGGAAAGAATTCATTCTCTAGAGAGAAGAAATTTATCAAGCATGCATATAATCTACTTCTCACAAACTGAAACTTATCGACCAATTACATTCAACCTACAATACTCCTCAAAATCATCTAGCATCGCTCACTCCCTAAGTTATTTCTAACCCAAAGTAGAGAGAACTACTATATCATTTCAGCGACGAACTCTCAGCCAACCTCAACAACACATCAGATATCCATATTAATCGTATAGATGATCTCTCAACTGACACAACCAGCACGAAAGAATTAAGCTTCGACATCCATAAAGATTGTTAGCTCCAAATCTATCTCCAGAATCCTGAAAATAACAGATAATCATCCTAGATAAGGATCTGAATAGTATATATCTATAACAACCATAACCCCGAGCATAGAGCAAAAATCTAAGATAACAATCGACAATGATTTGTAAAGAAAATTAAATATAACGCCATGGGAAACAAATATGCACGAGTTCAAAGTAAAATCATACACAAAACCCAACCAAATAGAAATACACAAAGAGGAAGAGAAATGAACCAAAAATCTCCCTGTTTGTCAGCACCGATTAATGATCAATCCACCCTGGATCATCCGTAAGCAAGCTCTGGAGTTGTATTCTAAGCGCTCTCTACCAAAAATTGAAGGTTTGATGAGTTGGGATCAAAAATACCCAAAAAATAACCTTAAAAATCTGGTTTTACCCCTTTTAACGTGTTTCAGTCCTGTCAGTTTTGTCGGGCGAAACTGGATTCACCGGGTGAAATACACCAGAAGAAACAATAGAAAATTATGCATTGTGTCAGCCATAACTTGAGAACCGTAACTCAGATTTGCGCTTGGTTTGAAGGGTTAGAAAGCTTATTCAATGTTTTTTATAACAATGACAAAATATAAACCTAATTGATGATTTTTTATTCTTTTTTTTAGCCTTATTCATTGACGAGTTGCTCAAAATCTCCCGTTTGAAGTTAAGTCTTCGACACTTTGTTGCTCATGCTCCAAATACGCATCAATACCTATAAAATGAATGGAAAACTATCGAACGATACATAAATACACAAAAACTCGATTGAATACAATTTATACATAATTATAAAAAAATAGGGGAATTACTCAAGGATATTAACAACAAAGAGTGGATAAGTGCAACAAAAAGTATATACAAAATACTACAATTTTGCACTTATCAAACTCTCCCCAACTAGAATCATTGTTTGTCCTTAAGCAAAGTCAAGTAACCCAAAGAACAAAGAATGATAAATCAAAGAATCATGAATCAACAAGTTTTGAAAACGGAAAACAAATGCAATGGTTCAAATGAAAATCAGTATTGTTAGAGCATAATTTGATTCTACAACCCTTGTAAGAGTTTTGATGATAACAAAAGCAAAGAATATTTGTGCTCCCTAAAATTATAATACGTTTTGTAGAGAAGTTCTAATGGAAGAAGATCAGAAGATAAATTACAAAGTTGTTTCTGCTGTGATTGTAAACACTCTTAAAAAGTTCTGATGAATAAAGATCAGAAGATACGCAAAAATGATGTTTCGACTCTGATGCAAACAGGATTTCATGGCTCTAATCTCCAAAGTTCTGAAGCAAGCAGCAACGGATACTTCAATGTTCTGAAGCGTTACAAATCAAAATTTTCCATTTCAAGAGTAATAGCTAGAAGGGAACAAGGATCTTTATTTTTGGAAAGCGCCTTAATTGTCATTGATCATGTTTCCAAATGTTCATCCATGCTTCGCCTATTTAAACAAGCCTTGAGGATAAATTGTTCATGATTTACAAACGCACCACAACGCTGCTATTATCTCTCATCCTCAATCTTTCAATATTCAAATTGTGTAAAACATCACTGTTCTGTGATATTCTTTAATTAGAAACACTACTGTACACTTTTATTCATACATTGCTTAATGAATTTCCTTGAGAAAAACCGGGTTGTGGTTATACTCAAGAATACTTTGGCAGTTGTCAAATTAAACTTGAAATCAAGATTGATTAGTGGATTAAGACTCGTTGGAGAGAGGAGAAATCACCTTGGCGGGTGGATTGGAGTAGTTTGAGTTCAAACAAACCAGGATAAAAATCACGTGTTCTTTTCATTAAGTTTTAAGATCCCAATTCAACCCCCCTTCTTGTGTTTATCCATTCTTCAATTGGCATCAGAGCGCCTGGTTCTGAGTACAAGCACTTAACTGTGTCATTAAAAGATACAAGCTAAGAAAAACACTATGGTGGGACCAAGTCAGAACATCAACAATGACTACCATGATGAGAAAGACAGAATCAGCGGAAAACCTCCAATCTTTGATGGAGAGAACTTTGACTACTAGAAAGAGAGAATTGAAATTTTCTTTCTGGCTCATGACGCTGATCTCTGGGATATGGTGGTTTATGGTCACATACATCTTGTTTGTTCGAAATATTTATGAAAAGTGTTTGTGAAATATGTTTTTGTTTTGAATAGTTTATGAGCAAGCCATTAACAGCAGTCTACCTACTCAAGGTCTTTCTTGTAATTTCCTCCTCCTTTAGATCGTGTTATCCTACCATTAGTTAGTAAGAAGCCCTATCGTAGGATGTGAAGGGACGGACATGTGTCATCGTACAATCACAAAAATGCAACTGGTAAGGACGCTTTAGCAATTATCATTGAGGGACTAGATTGTTTACCAAAGGCAACATCGAAAGGGTCATCGAGGGACTACGATCTTTGTTTTCGAGGGACTGTGCTAAAGTGTCCCCACTTTCGAGGGACATGAATTTTTTTTCTCGAGGCAACAAGGGAGGTTACACTAGAGGTGTAAGGGTGCGAAGTGATTTGCATTTAGTTATTCTTATCTTTGAAATTAGGGTTTGCTACTATTTTATTTTTATCTTGCCATACATGACCTAATTACTAATAGTAATATAGTAAACTAGGAAAAGAGTAAATGTGCAAAAAATAAAACCCTAGACTATTACAATGCTTTGGGAGAGGTACATAGGTAATAAAATGTAGAAAATAAAACCTATTTACTATTACAAACTGGGAAGCAATTACATAATCATAAGAATAAATGTGAGTAAAGAAATCTATGCTAATTGTAATACTGAGATAAAAGGAATTTGAAATTGTTTTGGCTATTTTTGATAAAAAAGATTTGATGATTAAACTAAAATTCCTAAATTAATTTTAATTAATTAAACAAAAAGAGTTGATTAATTAAATTAAAACCTAAAATATTTAATTTGATTGATTAAAATAAAGCCTAAAAACTAATTAGGGTTTATGAAAAAAAAAGGTTTTGCTTTGGTGAATTTAGGGTTTGTAAATGTAATAGTGATACGAAAATAATGCTTTTAAAAAAGAATTACTAGGGTTGGGTGTTGAACCCACGCCCTCAACCCTTTCAACAAACACTTTCACCACCAGGCCAGGTGCGCGCCTGTGTTTGAAAAGGGAAACCAACGCACTTTGTATACAAACCTACAAAAAATCATAAATTATGGAAAAATAGCAAAAGGAATAGATCGAACCCACGCCTTGATAGAGTAATGCCTTAGCGCGTGCATTTTAACCACTGCGGTGGTGATACATCCATTGTTTAAAATACAAACAAATAATTAAATAGTAAACATAATGAACTAGACCGGAGAGGCGTCAGAGCCCTTATTCTGGTCGTCTTCTCCGGTGAGCATCTTCTTTAAACCTGCAAAATAGGCATAGTTAGGAAATCGAAGATACCATATCCCCCTAAATCCAACCCTGTGAATTCAATGGGATGGTTATCTTGGGCTGAATCATGCTAGTTTAAGAGCTATAGCAAAATTTGCATGGATCGGCGTGGTAATGGCAAATCACAATTTGAGTAGTATGAAGGTCATGCGGTCTATTTTTCCTGCACTAACATACATCAGAAACATATTGATATAGTTAGTGTGCAATGAAACATAAAGGAAACTAAAATATGAATTTTGTAAAAAAAGTGTGAAACCGAGATGCATGCGTGCAGATTCTGGGGACTTTGGATCACTGTGTTTGATCCATTCTTACTCTATACCTCTTCAGGAATCGATTGGGGATAAAAGAATGCTTGGAAAATGCTGCAAGCTAGGGTTTGAAGATTTCCCTAGTTTGATAGTTTTGAGATTTTTTGGAAGTGGTTTTTAGCAGAAGGTTTTCGTGTCTTGTTTGTCCGAATGAGGTAGAATATATAACATGGAATTAGGTCAACATATTATGTCTTGGACTCTTGTAATAAGCTTTGTCTTATTTTATTTTTTATTTTGACCTTAAAATGAATAAAAATAAAAAATAATAAACCAAAGGGGGGTGTATGAACAAGTCTTAAGGTTCATATTAATTATAGAACACATTTAGTCTTTGAAGTAATAGCCCAATTGCCCAAAAAATCAAGTTTGCTCAATTTGAACTTCATGCATTTGCTCAAAATTTCCCAACATGCACTAATCATAACTCTCTCAATTTTTGTCATTTGAAGGTGATATTATACTTTTTGCAAAGCTCAAGATTCCCTCTACATTCCCTATTTTGATCATTTTTGCATTTGAAGAATTTATCTTGATGTAAATTGCCTTGACAAAAAATGTCTTTTTGTTGAATTTTGAAATTCCCTATAAAGTATTGGCTTATATCTCTCAAATTAATCATTTTTTAGACTTGAGCTTAGAGAGACGGAGCCATAGAGAATTGAATTTCCTTCAAAATGAGCTTTGTTTTAGGAGAATCTGATGAAGCATGTGAACGTTATGCTTGGTGAAAGTTCAGTTGACTTCTCCTTAAGAAAACCCTAATTTGGAAACTTTTTGACTTTTGATGAATTGAGAGTTTTTCTTGATGAATCATGATTAACCTTGATCAAATGATTAATATGACTTCAAAATCTTGATGTTGACCAAAAATCTTGAAGTTTAACTGTGTGTTGACCATAGTTGACTTTTTGTCTAATACAGTTGATTTTTAGTTATCTAAGCCATGAACTGAGCAATATTTTGATGTAAGGCTTGAAACTTGGCATGAGCATTATTGGAGACCTATAAGAGACCATGAAATCCACTTGAGGCCTTATAAACTCAATCTTCCTTGAGAAACACAAAACCCTAGTTGTAGGTTAATTGCTTAGGAGGAGAATTTGTCTGATCAATTATTGAGGAACCTTGAGATAATGAAAACCATAGGAGAATGTATTGTAGAAAATGTGAGGGAAAATTTTGGGGTACAATAGCTACCCATGTTCAATCCTCTTAAACATGAGGAGTTAAATTGGCACGTCTGCCATTCATGATCAAAAGGTGGAAGAGGATTGAACACCTAAGTGCTTAGAAATTTGCACTCCCATGTGCAGGAGGTAACATTGTTGGTTGATAATATTTATTGAATGGGCTTAAAGATGCCATTCGGATAGGTGATAGAATATCTTCGGAGATGGGCTTATAGATGCATCTAAAGAATGTTTTTTAGAATGAACCTCTAGGGAAGGTGCTTAGTAGTTGCTTGTCAAATTTAGTCTCTGAGGGAAATGCCTGTCATGTAGATAATTGCCCCGTCCTGCTTCAGGAATTGATCCATAGTCTGTTTTTGTTCGTAAACCCTTCCTGTTTCGGGAATTCATACGAACTGGTCATGTCGATAGTTTCCCCTTCTTGTTCCAGAAATTGATCTTTGAGTAGTTATAAAGATATTTTCCCATCCTGTTTTGGGAGTTAATCTTTGACCTGCTTTCTGTTGGAAAACCCCTCCTGTTTCAGGAATTCACATTGTTTGGTCGCATTGATAGTTTCCTCGTCTTGTTTTGGGAATTAATGTTGCACCTGGTCATATAGATTGTTGCCCCGTCTTATTTCGGTAATTAATCTGCGACCTGTTTGAGAATTGTTGACGATATTCGTCTGTTTGTAGACTTTACCTAAAAAGATAAAGTTAGTCTTTATGCAATGTCATGATGTATGTAATGCATTGCGTATATATGTTCTCAAAGTAAATGAGAGTGTGCTATATGCATTTTTTATGTATATGCTATGATGTTTTTTAAATGATGTATGGATGTAAGATATTGTTGAAGTGTAACGGTAGCTTCACATAACATCTTTTCTGGGGAAAATAAATCCCTGGCTACCGATGGGGATGAAGGATATAAATATTCAAACTTGTTTAGAATGTATCTGTTGGGGATTCCTGCTTTCTGTTAGAGGATACTCCGCTGGGAATGTTTGACTTATGCTTGAGGATAGAAGAGCTCAGGAACATTGGTCGTTCGTCGCTCTATTGGGTAATTTTAGTTCTTATATACCCTGACTGGGGATAACATATATTGATAATCTTCAGAGGTGTCGTATGACTGAGTTTCAAATATAAATGCTAACTCTTTTGGGGAGGAAAAAGTTGAATGGCATCTGGCGCAGTTTCAAATTCCATAGAAACTTTCTGGGGATAGTAGCCTTGACTACATTTTGCTGGGGAAGAGAGTTTTCTGGGAAAATGCAGTAATCAAAGAGATGAACTCTGCTTGGGAAATTAAATTCTGTTGGGGAAATAAACCCTACTGGGGAATAAACTTTGCTGGAGAAATATACCTGCAGAGGAAATAAGCCTTGTTGGAGAGGAGAACTCTGTAAGGGAATGTACAGTGTTGGAGAAATAAACTCAGATGGGTAATTATATTCATGTGAACTATGCTAAAGAAGTTTCCACTGTATGCTAGGGAAATGATCAAACTCCTTTATCCGCTAGGGGGAGCTTCTGGGGAGTAAGGTCATGTTAATAGCTCAAAGACGCCCCAATTTCTGTCTTGAAGGCTTATTAGACTTGCGGGGGAATGTATCTCTAACTGGGACGCGCTTGTGAAGGTAATTTTGTGGGGGACAATCCCATGGAGGTTGATCTATGAAGATTTGTGGACGACTTTAACGTTATCCCAACTCCTAGAGTGTTTAGTAAATGCTTATTCTTGTTTTTATGCATATATTTGTTAACAGTAATCATATTCATATGCATATGTTCATTAAATTTAGTTATTGGACGTTTTTGCAAACAAAACAAAAGATAAAACAAAATTTGAATTTTGCAATTGTATTTGTATTGATAATGTTCCTATAAACAGGTGGTTTTTGAACATAGAGACAGAAATCATAGTAAGAGGAAATTGTCGGATAATGAAAAGAGTATGGAGTAAAACAAAAGAAACATCTTTGTGGAAACGATCTCGTTGATTTTCAACTCTACTATTGCCTTTATATCTTCAAGCATATCATCCCTCACTGTCGAAAGAAGTTGGTTGAATTGGTTTATACTGTTTGAACTTGACGTTAGTAACAGAGCTTTATGTAAACGGATGATTCAACAGGACATATTCGTACGCTTTAATCCATAATTTTTGCCTGGACCGCCCTTTCGGGTTTTCAGTCCACCGGGATACCCTTTTTTGTCCAAGCCTCCCTTTCAAGTCTTCAACTTGCCGGGTGTACAATCTTTATATGTATATCTCTTATTTTTTCCCAAACCCTTTTGGTTCGCCGGGATGCCCTTATTTTTTCCTAGGTCGGTCAACCTAGCGGGTCATATTTATGAGTAGTATTTTTTGACTATGTTTGCGTTACAGGGTGCGGAAAATCTTCACCATCCATAGTGGTAAGTATCACAGCACCACTAGAAAAAATATTCTTGATCACAAATGGCCCTTCGAAGGTGGGGGTCCATTTTCCTCTGGTCTCACCTTGTGGTAAGATGATGCGCTTTATTACCAGGTCACCAGTCTGATATAACTGATGCTTGACCTTCTTGTTGAAAGCTTTAATCATACTCTTCTAATACATTTGACCATGATAAACAGTCGTAAGCCTCTTCTCATTAATCAGATTTAGCTGGTCCAACCTAGTCTGAATCCACTCGTCTTTATATAAATCTGCGTCTTTCATAATCCTTAAAGAAGGTATCTGAACTTCGACAGGTAGGACAACATTTATACTGTAGACTAGAGAGAACGAGGTTTCCCCAATTGATGTACGTACTGAAGTGCGATAGCCATGAAGAGAAAATGGTAACATCTCATGCCAGTCTTTATATGTCACTGTCATCTTTTGTATAATCTTCTTAATGTTCTTTATATGTCGATACAAAGAAGAGTTGTGGTGCTTGATCTTGAACTGCATGAAGAATTCCATGATCATAGTGTTTTTAAGATTGGTACCATTGTCCGTGATAATACTTTCGTGGATGCCATACCGACAGATAAGATCATGCTTAATGAAACGGGAGACAACATTCTTGGTGGCGGAGGCAAATGGGGCTGCTTCAACCCACTTGGTTAAATAATCAATAGCAACAAGGATGAAGCGATTCCGGTTAGACGTAATAGGCTTAATATCTCTAATCATGTCAATGCCCCACAATGCAAATTTCCAAGGATCATTCAATACGTTTAAAGGAACCAGAGGCACATGTACTTTGTCAACATATATCTGGAATTTGTGACAGGTTCTGGAGTGGTGATGGAAATCGGTTTCCATAGTCGACCAATAATAACCCGCTCTCAGAACCTTCTTATCCATAGTATACCCACTGGAATGAGTACCAAAGATGCCTTCGTGCATATCTTCCATAATTTTCTCTGCTTCCTTCTTGTCTACACAATAAAGCAGAGTCGGATCATGGTTGCGCTTGTATAAAATTTTGTTGCTCAGGAAGAACTTAGTAGAGAACCTACATAGAAATTTCTTGTCATTGATAGATTCCCCTTCGGGGTAGTCTTGGGCCTCGACGTATCTTTTTACTTCATGAAACCAAAGCTTCTCTTCTACTTCATCAGTGTCAACTTCATAGGAGTATGCTGGTTCGTCTAACTTTTCAATAGTGATTTGAGGAGGTTCATTGTCCCATATGACTTTGAACATAGATGACTTGATTTCTAATGTGTCTGCCAGCTGATTCTCTTCTCGTGGAATATGCTCAAAATTGATTTCCTCAAACTACAGAATTAATGTTAACACATTCTCCTGATAAGGAATGAAATTCGGGTGCTTCATATCCCATTCTCCCTTAATTTGACTAATTACCAGGTATGAGTCCCCATATATATTCAAGAACTTAATTCTTAGGTCAATAGAATATTTGATACCCATAATGCACTCTTCGTATTTGGCCATGTTGTTGGTAGAGTCAAATCAAAGCCTGGCGGTGAAGGGCATATGGAAACCCTCAGGGGAAATGATCATAGCACTAATTCCATTACCAAGCGCTTTAGAAGCTCCATCGAAAACCATAGCCCATCGAGATCCTGGCTCAGGTCCTTCATATGGTCTAGGTTTTGTATAATTTGTAACAAGCATAATATTATCATCTGGGAACTCGAACTTCATAGATTGATAGTCGTCTACGACTTGATGAGCCAAATGATTTGCTAGTACGCTTCCTTTGATAGCCTTCTAAGTGGTGTACTGAATATCATATTATTTCAAGACCATTTTACATCTGGATATTCTTCCGGAGAGAGCGGGCTTCTCGAATGTATTTTATAGGATCCATTTTAGAGATCAACAAAGTAGTATGGGTCAACATATACTGTCTTAGTCGGCGAGTAGCCTATGCCAAAGCGCAGCAAGTTTTCTTGAGCATGAGTATCTTGTTTCACGGTCGGTAAACATTTTTATAAGGTAGTATATTGCAAGCTCTTTTCGACCAGACTAACCATGCTAACCCATTAAACACCCCATTGAATTCTCCAACAATGTTAAGTACATGTGTGATACGGTGGGAGAGAACTGACCGTTTTTGGAATGTTGGTTCGCGTTTTGCGTTTGTTTTCACAAAATTTCGCGGTAAGCAAGAGTCGCCACCGTCTTTTATTTTATCCAACAAGGAAAGGAAAAAAAGCACAGAAAAATTCCTTTTTCGAGATGTTTCTCGGGTCCGGGGGGTAGATTATAGGAAGGGAAGGTGTTAGCACCGTTTCTATCTGTGGTTATCCACGGGCTCTTAGGTACTTGCTCAAAGTGTTTTCAAAAATTTTCTTTCTTTGTGTTTGTGGGTTTGAAAAGAGTTTTTGTTTTGAAAAGGAGTGTAAGTGTGAAATTTGTTTTATTTTGAAGGAGCAAGTACTTAAGAACCATCTACCTACTCGAAAAAGGAATCAATCTGTGATAATATCCTTTAGACAATGCTATCCCATTATTGATAAGTAGGTAGCACCGTCGTTGGAGTTTAAGGGTCAATTCGATTTAAGGGACGTGCGGTCACTAAAGCAATGTTAGGACACCTTAGCGGTAACCCTAATGTCTTAGATCATTTTTCCGAGGCAACCGTTTCGAGGAAACTATGGTCTTTGGACAAGAGGGCGACCTCTAAAACTTCCTATACTCAATGATTGCGTTCGAAGGCAACCAAATGAGGTGTACCTTAAGAGTGCGCATGTGCGAGTGTATTGTTTTTCAGTTTATTTTATCTTTGTACATGTCAATGGTTATCTATGCTGATTTTAGTTTTAACATTCGATCTTGTCATGCATTCCCTATTACCAAACATCTAACAGTTTATAAGTTGCGGAAATTAAATTGCGGAAATTAAACTAACTATTACAAGGCGTCGGGTATTTACATCGCCAAAAGCAACCCTTGAAATTAAAATGCGGAAAATAAATAAAGCGGTAAAAATAGTAAAGTCCTATTAAACTATTACATTCCAGGAAACAAATACAATATTGAATAAAAATGAAACGCGTGCGGGAAATTAAATCGGGCGAGTTTTTTAGGGTTTTGACCCTTTGTTATTCAAGAAAGGATTTTTTTTTTGGTTATTTTGAATTAAAAAGAAATTAGATCTAAGTTAATTATTAAATTAATAAACCAATTAATTAATTAAGAAAAATGATATTTTTTGGATTTTTGATATTTAAAGAAATAAAAATAATTTGATCAATGTTAATAAAACCTAATTATCTAAGTTGATTTTAATTATTACAAAAAAGATATCAAAGTTATTCCTAATTAAAACTAAATCAATTAAATTAATATTTATTAACCAAAATAAAATACTGAAATTTAATTTTAATAAAGAAAATATTTTTAGTTTTTAATTTTATGAGAAAAAAAAGTGATTTAATTGGTTAATGATAATAAAAATAATAAATATAAATAATTAAAGGAAATAATGAAAGAATGAAATAGAAAAAACTTAGGGGGGGGGGGGGGGTTTGAGCCCAATTTGGAGGCATGTTCAGCAACTTTGTGGCCCAATAGGCGCTGGCCTTGCTGACTTTGTTGAATCTCCACGCGCCCTTTGACTTGATCCTACCATAGGCCTTCATTCTGGACCACCAGATCTGGCCTGGGGCCATCTGGTAAGTAGTTGAGTGAGGGAGCATGATGTACCACGCAATTGGATCATCACTGAATAACCTGTTGAAAAATAATAATAATGCATATGGGGACCTGGGATTCGAACCCATGTCCTGTTGGTCACTGAACAACGTCTCTACCACTCAACCAGCGCGTTTCATTTGTTAGTGTAATGGATAATAAATATAATATGGGGAAAAACAATAATATGCCAGAATAAAAAAATAAAACGCGCGAAGTTTGAACCAGCCAACCAGGGGGAGACGCGTCATCATCTTCTTCGTTCAACCCTGAACATTCACCTGCGGATTTATATCCGCAGCTAAATTCGCATCTGCATCCTAAAATCCATTCTAGTCCATGGAAATTGATTCCAAGCACATGGTTGAATTCGTCTAGGCCTCCTGAACAAACCTATATCCCTCTTGATTCTTGATTTTGCTTGTAAAATAAATGCCCAAAAAAACGAACCACGAACCCTAGATTCGGCTAGGGGGTTACAGGCCAGATAAATGCAATTGGCTAATGCAGAATGCTTGTAAAATGGACGATAATCATGAATATGCAAAGATTTTGTGAGAAAAGTGTAAGAATAAGGACATTCGAATTCAAACGAAAAGCGGTTTTTTGGGATACTTACAGTGTGATTGAGAGGGTGTGACAACTTGCTTTTGATTGCAGGAGGTTCAGTGATTGTCCAGCAATGGATTAGTGTTGAGATTTGCCTTTGAATTTGCCTCTAAGAACGATTTCAGTTTCACACTTTTTCACCTTTTTTTCAAGTTTTGTTCTTGATGATTTTGCAGCCTCTTGGTCTCAAATTCGTGCCTTTGCATTGTATATGTAATATGGAGTGTATTAGGTCAACTTTTATGGACTGAATCCTTGCACATTAATGCTTGGAGATTGGATTTGATCCTCCATTGAAAACTTGCTTAATTTTCCAAAAATCCAATCTTTTTGCACATGGAATGATTGATACGAATTTGATCATGACATTGATGATGATTAGGTCCTGAAAATAGAAAAAGATCTCATGTAATCAAGTTTTGTGATTTTATTTGATTTAAATTGATTTAAAATGAAATAATTCAATAAAAAATCCAATAAAATAGAAAAATTGATAAATGGACACAAGGCTGAAGCTAGGACACGTGTGTAGTGTGACAAGATCAAATCAAGTGGAAAAGAATGGGCCTATTTGACAAAATTTGAAGTTTTGGGGATAGTTGACTTTTGGCAATTTTGCAAAAATGCCCAACTTCAACAATGCATAACTTCTTCAATTTTGAACTTTTGGAAGGGTTCTTGGACTTTTTAGAAAGCTTGAGATGTCCTATAACCAACCCTTTTGGTCTCATATCATTTTGATGTTACATGCTCAAGTTCTAAGCTTTGGCAAAAAAGGTGTTTTTGTTGACTTTCAAAAATGACCTATAATGTCCAAATTCATAACTTCTTGTGATAGCATTTTTTGATCTTGGGGTATGAATATGGATTGTAGGAAATTGCATCCTCTTCAAAATGAGATTTGGATGGAATATTTCTCATAAAGTATGAGAAAGTTATGCTTGGTCAAAGTTGAGTTGACTTTTCCTACAAAACCCTAATTTAGCAACTTTTGAGTCTTGATGAAATTTGAGCAATCCTTGATGAATCATGATCAACCCTTAATAAAATGATGAAATATCCTTCAAAATGAGATTGTTGACAAAAAATCTTGAAGTTTGACTGTATTTGGGTCACAGTTGACTTTTGCCCTAGCAAAGTCGATTTTTGGACCCCTTGAGCAATTGACTGAGCAAACTTCCTCTGCAAGGCTTGAAATTTGGCATGGATGATCTTGAGAGAATATTAGGACATTGGGGAGCACTTGAGGTCATTTGGATGCAAGGACCTTGATGCAACATAAAACCCTAATTTTGAGGTTGACTGCCTTAGGAGATAGCTTGACTGTCCAACTCTTGAGCAATCTTGAGCCACTTGGAGATTTTTCTTTCCATATTTTGAGAAATATGAGAGGGCAAATTTTGGGGTACAACAGCTTCCCCTGTTCAATCTTCTTAAACCTGAGGATATAGATTGGCTTTCGGGCCTTTCGTGATCCGAAGGTGGAAGATGATTGAACACTAGAGTGCCCAGAAATTTGCACTCGCATGAAGTGGTATCGGCCTTGTGATATCGGGAATGGGCTTACAGATGCCATTTGGAGACTGTTGATTGGTGGTCTGAACTTCGACTGGAATACGAATCAGGGATATCTTATCGTCGATCTAACTGAACCAGAGAAGGTCTTGGATTAACTTTGACTGGATCGGCATCAGAAAAAATCTTAGGATCGATTTAACTGGACCAGACAAGGTCTTGGATTAACTTTGACTGGATCGGCATCAGAAAAATCTTAAGATCGATTTAACTGGACCAGACAAGGTCTTGGATTAACTTTGACTGGATCAGCATCAGAAAAATTTTAGGATCGATTTAACTGGACCAGACAAGGTCTTGGATTAACTTTGACTGGATCGGCATCAGAAAAATCTTAGGATCGATTTAACTGGACCAAACAAGGTCTTGGATTAACTTTGACTGGATCGGCATCAGAAAAATATTAGGATCGATTTAACTGGACCAGACAAAAGTCTTGGAATATCTTTAACTAGAATACGAATCAGGGAGATCTTAGGGTCGATCTGACTGAACCAAAGAAGGTCTTGGATTAACTTTGACTGGATCGGCATCAGAAAAATCTTAGGATCGATTTAACTGGACCAGACAAGGCCTTGGATTAACTTTGACTGGATCGGCATCAGAAAATTCTTAGGATCGATTTAACTAGACCAGACAAGGTCTTGGATTAACTTTGACTGGATCAGCATCAGAAAAATCTTAGGATCGATTTAACTGGACCAGACAAAATTCTTGGAGTATCATCAACTGGAATACGAATCGGGGAGATCTTAGGGTCGATCTGAATGAACCAGAGAAGGTCTTCGACATGGCTAAGAACTTTAACTATATCTTTCCTGAAAGGTAAAGGTCAGCTGTATGCAATGCATGATATATATCAAGCAATGATGCTCTCAACATAAATGAGATTGTGTGGTATGATGCGTATATGCATGTATCATGATGTATGGAAATGTAATGTTTCTAGCTGGGGAAAATAAATCCCGGATAGCTACTGGAGAATAGAGTTGAATTCTTCGTTTCCGCTGGGGATGGTGAACGAAGGTGATTGCGAGAATAAACCTGCAGGAGAAGATAACTCTATTGGGGAATAAACTGATGAGGAGATTACCCTATGGGGAAGAGATGCTCTGCTGAGGATTCCATTGATAAATTCCGTCGGGATGAATTATCGTTGCTGGTGATATTGAATCCTGTTGGGGAATTGAATTCTTGTTTTGTGAAAGGAAAGAACTTCGCTGGGGATGATCTTTCAATTGCGACTTGCTGGGGATAAACCTGTTAGACTATTATGGGGACAACCCATTGAATTCTGCTGAGAATGATCCTTTGAACTTGGCTGGGGAGAGTTATTTTGTACTCCGCTGGGGATAATCTTCCAGAGTCTACTGGGGATGATGCTTCAACTCCGTTGGGGAAGCTTTCTCAGACTGTGCTGGGAAAATTTTAACTCCACTGGGGGGTATCTTGTATTATACCGGGGAACATTCTTATACTCTGCTAGGGAATATTAATATTGCCGGGGATGTTAAGCCTTTTCAGTGCTGATGGTAGATAAACTCTGCTTGGGGAGAGCATTGTTGATTCGTTCACGGTTGCAAGTCTCAGTTGGGGGAGAGTTACCATTACTGCCTTACTCTGCGGGGAGTGAAAGAATCTTAGTCATATTCTTCAGCTGAATTTACCTTGTACCTGGTGGAAAAGGAAACTATACAGTTTGGACAATTCTTATTGCCCCTGTTTCTGATGTTACCCGTAATCGTCTTTTATTTCGCATGTAAATATTTATGAGCAGCAATTAATATGAAATGCATATATCAAAAATGAACATTGGACGTTCTTTGCAAAACAAAACAGATAAAGGAAAAACAGTTTGAAATTTGTCTGAAAATGAATTTGTATTGACTTTGAAGTTTGGCCTGTAAATAGGCGTTTTTGTACAAGAGGATGACGTCCTAGTAAGAGAACGCCGCCGAGCAGATAGAATTTACACAAATTGTGAAAAACTAAACAAAACAACTATGTGAATAATCCCAGTGGATTCCAACTCTGCTATTGCCTTTATATCCTCGAGCATCTCATCACTTTGCTACTTGGTTAAAGATGAATCAAATTGATTAGTGTCGTCCGAGCTTGATAGTTGATACCGAAGTCTGGATGCAAGGTGATCCAATGAGACATAGTGTTACACTTTGATCCCTAATTTTTTCCTGGACCGCCCTTTCGGGTTTTCAGTCCACCGGGATACCCTTTTTTGCCCAAGCCGCCTTTTCAGGTTTTCGAATTGCCGGGTGTACAGATTTTTCATTTTCATCCCTTATTTTTGCCCGAACCCTTTTGGTTCACCGGGAAGCCCTTATTTTTGCCTAGGCCAGTCAACATAGCGGGTCTTTGATTATGCGTAGTATTTTTTCACTATGTCTGCATTGACGGGATGAGGAAGGTCGTCACCATCCATGGTGGTTAGAATCATAGCTCCTCCTGAGAAAATATTCTTAACCACAAATGGCCCTTCGTAAGTAGGGGTCCATTTTCCCCTGGGATCACCTTGAGGTAAGATAATGCGCTTGATTACCAGATCCCCAACTTGATACTCTTGTTGTCTAACTTTCTTGTTAAATGCCTTGATCATCCGTTTTTGGTACGTCTGACCATGACAAATAGCAATAAGTCTCTTTTTGTCGATTAGGTTCAACTGATCAAGCCGGGTCTGAATCCAATCATCTTCGCTCAAGCCCGCATCCTTCATGATTTGAAGAGAGGGTATCTGAACTTCAATGGGCAAGACTTCCTCCATGCCATATACCAAGGAATAGGGCGTTGCCCCTGTTGACGTCCGAGATGAGGTGCGGTACCCATGAAGAGAAAATAGTAACATCTCGTGCCAGTCTTTGCATGTCACCGTCATCTTCTGCACAATCTTTTTAATGTTCTTATTAGCCTCTTCTACAGCCCCGTTCATCTCCGGCCGGTAGGGAGAAGAGTTGTGATGCTGTATCTTGAATTGCTCGCAGAGCTCGGTGATCATCTTGTTATTGAGATTGGTACCATTATCTGTAATGATCCTCTCTGGTACACCGTATCGACATATCAGATTGTGCCGAATGAACCGTGCCACGACGTTCTTGGTTACGGTAGCAAAGGAAGCTGCTTCAACCCACTTCGTAAAGTAATCAATCGCTACCAGGATGAAACGATGCCCGTTGGATGCCGTAGGTCTGATCTCGCTGATCATATCAATGCCCCACATTGCAAAAGGCCAAGGAGATGTCAAGACGTTTAGAGGAACTAGAGGTATGTGCACCTTATCAGCATAGACTTGGAACTTGTGACATGTCCGAGAATGCTGATAACAGTCGGCTTCCATTGTCCTGCCCGTAGGATTTTCTTTGCCATGGTGTGTCCACTGGAATGAGTTCCGAAAGTACCTTCATGTAACTCCGCCATGATCCTTTCTGCCTCGTTCTTATCCACACATCGCAGTAAGGTTGAATCATGGTTACGCTTGTAAAGGATGCCATTGCTAATGAAGAATTTCGCCACGAACCTTCTTAGAAACTTCTTGTCATTAACAGATTCACCCTCGGGGTATTCCTGAGCCTCAAGGTATCTCTTCACCTCATGATACCAGGGTTTTATTTGTTACCTCTTCAGTCTCAATGTCACAGCAATGTGCAGGTTCGTCCAGTTTTTCAATGATGATCCGGGAAGCTTCGTTGTCCCAATTGACCTTAAACATAGAAGACATCGTAGCTAGCGCGTCCGCCAACTGATTCTCCTCTCTAGGGAAGTGTTCAAAGGTTATCTCTTCGAAATGGGGAAGCAACGTCAATACATACTCCTTGTAAGGAATCAGATTTGGGTGTTTCGTATCCCACTCGCCTTTGATCTGACTGATCACGAGAGCGGAATCTCCGAAGACACTCAAGAACTTAATCCTTAGGTCAAAAGCAGCTCGAAGACCCATAATGCACGCTCCATACTCCGCCATATTATTGGTGCAGTTGAAACATAGTCGGGTGGTGAATGGAGTATGAGAGCCTTTAGGAGATATGATCACGGCGCCAATTCCATTTCCCAAAGCGTTTGAAGCTCCATCAAAGTACATAGACCATCGGGATCCTTCCTCAGGTCCTTCATTCGGTCCAGGTGTCTCACAATCAGTTACCAACATGATATTCTCGTCCGGGAATTCGAAGTTCATAGACTGGTAATCATCCACTACCTGATGTGCCAAATGGTCTGCCAACACACTTCCCTTGATTGCCTTTTGGGTCGTGTATTGTATGTCGTACTCAGTCAAGATCATCTGCCATCTCGCTATTCTTCCGGACAAGGCAGGCTTTTCGAAGATATACTTGATTGGATCCATCTTTGATATCAACAAAGTAGTGTGAGTCAACATATATTGTCTCAGCCGGCGAGCAGCCCATGCCAAAGCGCAACAAGTTTTCTCGAGCAACGAGTATCGGGTCTCGCAGTTGGTAAACTTTTTGCTAAGGTAATAAATAGAATGCTCTTTTCGGCCAGACTCGTCATGGTGACCCAGCACACACCTCATTGAGTTGTCGAGTACTGTCAAGTATAAGATCAGAGGTCTCCCTTCAACTGGAGGCATCAGAATAGGTGGCTCTTGGAGATACTCTTTGATCCTATCGAAAGCGTCCTGGCATTCATCGTTCCAACGTACCACTTGATATTTCTTCAGTAGTTTGAAGATTGGCTCACTAGTAGCAGTCAGGTGTGAGATGAATCAGGAAATGTAGTTCAGTCGTCCCAGGAAGCCCCTGACTTCTTTCTCTGTTCTGGGAGATGGAATTTCCTGTATAGCTTTCACCTTTGCAGGATCCACTTGAATTCCTTTATCGCTCACGACGAAACCCAGTAGCTTACCAGATCTTACCCCGAAGGTGCACTTGTTCGGGTTTAACCTCAGCTTGTACAACTTCAGCCTGTCAAACAGCTTCTGCAGATGGTTCAGATGTTCTTCCTCTGTATGGGGTCTTGCAATCATGTTGTCAACGTATACCTCAATCTCGTGATGGATCATGTCATGAAACAAAGCAACCATGGCACACTAATACGTTTCCCCAGCGTTCTTCAGTCCAAAAGGCATGACCTTGTAGCAAAAGGTACCCCACTGAGTAACAAAGGTTGTGTTCTCCATGTCTTCGGGAGCTATTTTAATCTGATTATAACCGGAGAAACCATCCATAAAGGAAAAGACCTTATGCTGAGCGGTGTTGTCAACCAGAACATCAATATGAGGCAGAGGGAAGTCATCCTTGGGGCTCGCCCTGTTCAGATCCCTATAGTCAACACACATTCGAACCTTACTGTGATCGGTGGATCTGGAACTGACTGTTTAACGCTGGTTCGCGAAATGTCGCGGAAGCAAGAGTCGCCACCGTCTTTTATTTTCTCCAAATGGAAAGGACAAAAGCACAGAAAAATTCCTTATAGAGATTGCTCTCGGTTCGGGAGGTAGGTTATAGAAAGGGAAGGTGTTAGCACCCTTTCTATCCATGGTTATCCATGGGCTCTTAGATACTTGCTCATTGTGTTTTCAAAAATGGTTTGTTTGCTTTTCAACTGTGGGTTTTAAAAAGTTTCTTTGAAAATTCCAGTTCGACTCTTGTATCGGTCCTCAAGAGTGTTTGAAAAATTGCTTTCGAAAGCTTTTTGAAAAGGTGTCGGTGTGAAAAGTATTTTTTGAGTTGTTTTGAAATTAGAGCAAGTATCTACGAGAACCTACCTACCCTAAGGAATTCGTCTGTGTAAATGTCCTTTAAAATAGTGCCATCCCACCATTGAGAGGTAGGTAGCACCACCGTTGGAGGTGTTCGGGTTAATTCGAGGTTCGGGACATGGTGATCACCAGAGCAATGGGAAGACACCTTAGAAGCTACCCTCATGCCAGGTTCCCGGATCACGAGGACTTACTAAGACATCCTCTACTCGAGGATCACCTTTCGAGGCAAGGCAACAGTGAGGCGTACCCTAGGGGTGGTGTGTGCGATTTGTGTGTCGTTTTCATTTGCATTTATCTTGTCATGTTATTGGTGTTCTACGCGTTTGTTTTTATTTTATCATACATTCTTTCATGCTTTGTTTAACAGTTAAGATATTTGCGGGAAAAGTAAATCTAAAGCTATTACAAAGGGCGCGGGTCCACATCGCCAAAATTTCCAGAACCCGATTTGACAGAAAATAAATAAAGAAATTAAAAGTGCGAGAAGTAATTAAAATGTTACAAGGCCTTGGGAGAGATACATGAATATTTAAACGAAATAAAATAACATGAGAATTAATAAAAATTAAATTGAAACGAGGGCGTTGGACCCTTTTGCAAAATTAAATTATATGGAATTAATTAATTAAAAAAAGAAAAGGAATTATTTTTTTTGGTATTTTTAATATTTTATGTTTTAATATGAACAAGAGAATTAATTAAAATTAAAATAAAATGCAAACCCTAATTCTAGTGGCTTTTAATTTATAAAAAAATATTGAAGTTTTTGACCTAAATTAACCCTAAGTTATTTTCATGCAATTTAATTATAAAAAATAAAATATTTAATTATTTAATATATTTATGAAAGAAAAATAAAAAAAGGATAAAAATTATTACTTAAACCTATTTCTACATTTTTTAGATTTTATTATGAAAAGAATTAAAATTACAACCTAATTTAAAACTAAATAATTACATGCAAATTTATTTATGAAAATATTAGAGATAAAAATATTTATTATTTTAATTCTTTTCTGATTTTTTATGGTTTTTTATATTTATGAAAATAATAAAACTAACTAATTAAAACAATAATAAAAAATAAAGAAGTAAAAATAATAACAAATAAAAAAGTAAAGAAAGTAAAAGAAAAATATGGGCAAACCTGGGGGTTCAGACCCCAAATAGGAGGTGAAAATCCAAGAGTTCTGGCCCATTTAGCAAAGCCTGGTGGACTTTTTGAGTAACATGTGGCGCGTTGACTGGGACTCACCACGTGCCTGGGATCTGGACCTTTGATTTGATGCAACTGGACAGGTGGATGGCTGGATTATGGAGGAATATGATGGTCCTTAATATTATGCCTGCATGTGATTGTGAATTGAAAAATAACATGGGAAATAATGGAGACCTGGGGCTCGAACCCAGGTCATGGATGTTGCTACCACTATGCCTTGCCAGTTGTTCTATATGCGCGTTTTGATTAATAAACAAATAACAAATATTATAAAAAGAAAACAAAAGGTTAGTGAACTTTGCGCGCGAGATTCAAATAGCCCTATCACCTCACGCCACTTCATCGTCTCCTTCATTGGGTTTTTTATTTTCCTGAAATATACAAGCAAAGAGCAACGGTTTTCAAACGTTGCTGAAAGTACCATATGAAAAAATAGCGAATAGGCCATAAGGCCTCATAAATTGATCGCGAGATTTCCATTGTCTTCGTCCAGATGCGCTGGTTTGAATGGTGGTGGTCAAGGGTTCTAATTTTTCTTTGTTACAAAACCCCTAATCTGAAGCTCTGCAAACCCTAAAAATCAATCATGGCATAATCGCGTGTAGCACATAAAAATGCAATTAAATATATTGGTTAGCTTCAGAGTTTCATAAGGAACATGAATCAATGAATAAAATGTTATGAAAATGCATAGATTTGAAAATACGATTATGAATTTTTCATGAGATATTTCAAGTTCTGTATACCAATTCCTTAAGCTTTGATGGATGTTCTTGATTGGGACACGTTCAATGGACCTTTAGCAAGCTAATGAAACAAAAATTAGGTCTTGAATCGCCCTGGAAGTGAGTTTGCAGTTTTGAGTTTTAGACCAAATTTTCCAAGTTTGATAATGGCTTTTTTGAGCAGCTGCGCGTGTGTGAACATTAGGGTTCTCTTTTGGCTTTTGTATTGAGTCCATTAGGTCAAGAAAAGTAGAACAAATCCATTGCATTCATTGATTTTGAAAATTTGATTTTCAATATCTTTTTTCAATCTTTTCCATGTGTTTTTTGTTCTCAATCATACCAATCAATCCAAATCTTTCCATGTTGGGATATGCACGAATTATTGATGATATAATGTGCACAAAAAGATTGAAAAAATTAGGTTAGGCATTTTTCATATATTTAATTTGATTTAAATGAATTATTATAAATAAAAATTCAAATAAATAAATAAAAAATGAGAAAATACTTCCCTTTGGGCCAAGTGGTCGTGCACATGCCATGGATGATGATTTGTGGAGGAAAAATGGGCCCATTAGCAATTTTAGGTCATTTGAATCAATGTTGACTTTTCAAAATATCCAAAAATTTCCCAACTTCTACAAGGCATAACTTGCTCAATTTTTAATCTTTTCTCATGTTCTTGGACATTTTGGAAAGGTCTTTGAGTCCTATAACCAATGTATTTGGTCCCATGTCATTTTGATTTACCAATCTCAAGTTATGGCCTTTGACTTAAAGTCCCTTTTTGTTGACTTTTGAAAATGACCTGTAATGTTGAAATTGATAACTTTTTGTGAGAGCATTTCTTGGACTTGAAGTATGAAGATGAATTGTAGGAAATGTCTTTCTCTTCAAAATGAGCTTTGGATGGAATTTTTCTGATAATCCATGTGAAAGTTATGCCCTGGTCAATTTCAGTTGACTTTTTCAGCTGTCCAAATAAGGAAACTTTTGCATTTTGATGATTTTTGAGCCAAACTTTGAGAATCATGATCAAGCATTGATCAGATGATGTTTGTAGCTTCAAAATGATATGTTGACCAAAAATTTGAACTTTTGACTGTCAAATGACCATTTTGCCCCTACAGTTGACTGTAGTGCAATTAGGGTTTTGACTGTGCAATTTTGTGCTGAATGTCTTGAAACTTGGTATGAGGATGCTTGACCATATTTGTAGGCATATGAGACTTGTTTGGACCATTGAAAACTTCAACTTCTTGATCAGAACACAAACCCTAATCTTGATTGTATAGGAGACCTTTGCACTGTGCAACCCTTGGGGAATTTTGAAGCATGTCTTGGCAAATCTTTGAAGAATATGGGAGGGCAAATTTTGGGGTACAACAGTTGCCCCTGTTCAATCTTCTTAGACCTGAGGATGCAGATTGGCTGATGTGCCTTTCGTAATCCGAGGGTGGAAGATGATTGAACACTAGAGTGCCCAGAAATTTGCGCTCACATAGTGGCAGTGATGGTGGAATGGGCTTATAGATGCCATTTAGAGGTTGCTGGATAGGATGATGGGCTTATAGATGCCATCTGGATGTTGATCGCGTAAGAGATTCCTTGCGAGAACCTGCATACCTGCAAAAGAAACATGAGTACCTGACACGTTGCAGGAGCTGGTTTCCAGATGCTTGGTCTAGATGTGTCCTGCCTGGTTACAGGAGCTGAGTTTGGAGCTTCACAAGATGATGAATGAACCAGGGATGGTTACTACCTTAGCATGAATGGTAAGAGAACCTTGGGTGACTTTAACTTCAACAACGCTCGCTGAGAAAATCTTGGTGGGAATTATAATCTGAAAAGGAATTATCACCTCACTCACCGTCGGAGAGGGAACCATAGGAATATGAATTATCACCTCACTCACCGTCGGAGAGGGAACCATCTGAAAAGGAATTATCACCTCACTCACCGTCAGAGAGGGAACCATCTGAAAAGGAATTATCACCTCACTCATCGTCGGAGAGGGAACCATCTAAAAAGGAATTATCACCTCACTCACCGTCGGAGAGGGAACCATCTGAAAAGGAATTATCACCTCACTCACCGTCGGAGAGGGAACCATCTGAAAAGGAATTATCACCTCACTCACCGTCGGAGAGGGAACCATCTGAAAAGGAATTATCACCTCACTCACCGTCGGAGAGGGAACCATCTGAAAAGGAATTATCACCTCACTCACCGTCGGAGAGGGAACCATAGGAAAAGGAATTATCACCTCACTCACCGTCGGAGAGGGAACCATAGGAAAAGGAATTATCACCTCACTCACCATCAGAGAGGGAACCATAGGAAAAGGAATTATCACCTCACTCACCGTCGGAGAGGGAACCATCTGAAAAGGAATTATCACCTCACTCACCGTCGGAGAGGGAACCATCTGAAAAGGAATTATCACCTCACTCACCGTCGGAGAGGGAACCATCTGAAAAGGAATTATCACCTCACTCACCATCGAAGAGGGAACCATCTGAAAAGGAATTATCACCTCACTCACCGTCGGAGAGGGAACCATAGGAATTTATAATCTGATAACTTCTACTGAGTCTTTATCAGAAAAATCTGTTAGGAGTCGATTTAGCTGGACTAGAGAAGGCCTGGGACTGGATAAGAAATCTTTGGAGTCAATTAACTGAACCGGTCTAGGTCTTGCAATATGATTGAGAATTTCAACTGCATCTTTCCTGAAAGGTAGAGGTCAGTCATATGCAATGCATGATATGGATCAAGCAATGATGTTCTCAACATAAATGAGATTTGTATGATATAATGCGTCTATGCATGCTATAATGATGTATGTGATGTTTTATGAATGTATGTTTTCGTCTAGGAAAGTAAATCCTTGACGGGTGCCGGGAAGTCACTCCTGGGCTGATGTTGAAGAATAAGCTTTTTCTTCCGCTGGGTGATAGTTGCAAGAATATCGGTAGGAGAAGATGACTCCGTTGAGGAATAAATTTGGCAAATGGAAGATTCTGCGGGGAGAAAAATACTCTAGCGACCATGCTGGGAAGCAATACTCTGTGGGAAGAGGGATGCCTTGCTGAGTGTTGATGATAATTTGCTGGGGATATCCTTGTTGTTGGAAGTGTTGATGGACTTCGCTGGGGTAAGAAGACTTCGTCGAGGACGCTCTTTCTGTGGCTTTTGGCTGAGGATAACCCAGTTATATCCTGTTAAGGAAATAACTCTTTAAATCAAGCCGGACGACGCGTTTGCTCTGCGAAGGATAAGCTTCCAGAATTTACTGGGGATAAGCTTACTGCTTAGGGATATGGATTCTAAATTTCCTGGGGAACTAGATTAGATTTTCTTGGGGAAGTTTTGAACTATGTCGGGGAAGCGATTCCTTTGAATGTTGGTCTGCCGCCGGGGAACAATCTTTAGACCAAGACTGTCGGGGATGCTTGTTAGGAATATATGTATACTACTGGGGAATGTTGGGATCTGCTGGAGGATACCCAATTTCCTTGAGACTTGATAACTCTGCCTGGAGAAGAATGCACTGTTTTGCTGAATCACTCTCTGGGGGATTAATATGTACTGGTCATATTCTTTAACTGAACCTACCTTGGTACCTTGGAGGACAGAACAATTAGATTGCTTAGACAACTCTTTATTGCCCCTGTTTCTAGTGTCACCTGTAATAAAATCCCTTGTTTCGTATGCAAATATTTATGAGTTAGCAAACTATTGTCAATGCATATATCACAAATTGAACCTTGGACGTTCTTCGCAAAACAAAACAGAAAAAGAAAAACAATTGGCACTTTTGACTGAAAAGCATATGTGTATTGATTTTTGAATGGCCTGAAAATAGGCGTTTTGTGTACAAGAGGCTGACGTCCTAGTAAGAGGAACGCCGCCGAACAAGTGAGTTTATACAAATTTTGTACAAAAGAAAATAAAACAGCTGTGTGAAATGAATGATCCCACTGGGTTTCAACTCTGCTATTGCCTTTATAACTCCGAGCGTCTCATCACTTGATGACCTTGGTTGAAGGTGAAGCTGAATGATCGATGCCGTTCGAACTTGATGTAGATACCGGATTCTGGATGCAAAGTGATCAATGAGACATAGTATTACGCTTTATCCCTAATTTTTGCCTGGACCGCCCTTTCGGGTTTTCGATCCACCGGGATACCCATTTTTGCCCAAGCCGCCTTTTCAGGTTTTCGACTCGCCGGGTGTACAGATTTTTTTCATTTCATCCCTTCATTTTGCCCGAACCCTTTTGGTTCGACGGGAAGCCCTAATTTTTGCCTAGGCATGTCAGCCTAGCGGGTCTTTTTTTTTTATGCGTAGTATTTTTTTATTATGTCTGCATTGGCGGGGTGAGGAAGGTCGTCACCATCCATGTTGGTTAGAATCATGGCTCCTCCTGAGAACACATGCTTAACTACAAATGGCCCTTCGTACGTAGGGGTCCATTTTCCCCTTGGATCACTCTGAGGAAGGATGATTCGCTTGATTACCAGATCCCCAACTTGATATTCCTGTGGTCTGACCTTTTTGTTAAATGCCCTGATCATCCGTTTCTGATACGTCTGACCATGACAGATAGCAGCAAGTCTTTTTTCATCAATGAGGTTGAGCTGATCAAGTCGTGTCTGGATCCAATCATCTTTGTTCAGATTTGCATCCTTCATTATCCGGAGAGAGGGTATTTGTACTTCGATCGGTAAGACTGCCTCCATACCATAAACCAGAGAGAAAGGAGTTGCCCCGGTTGACATCCTAGCTGAGGTACGGTACCCATGTAGAGCGAACGGTAACATCTCGTGCCAATCCTTATAAGTCACTGTCATCTTCTGCACGATTTTCTTGATGTTCTTATTTGCTGCTTCTACAGCCCCATTCATCTTCGGTCTGTAAGGAGAAGAATTGTGGTGCTGTATCTTGAACTGTTCGCAGAGCTCAGCGATCATCTTGTTGTTCAGATTGGTACCGTTGTCTGTAATGATTCGTTCTGGGACGCCGTACCGACAGATCAGGTTATGTCGAATGAACCGTGCCACAACAGTCTTGGTTACCGTAGCATAGGATGCTGCCTCGACCCACTTTGTAAAATAATCAATCGCTACCAGGATGAAGCGATGTCCATTAGATGCCGTAGGCTTAATCTCACCGATCATGTCTATGCCCCACATTGCAAACGGCCAAGGCGCAGTCAGAACATTCAGGGGAACTGGAGGAACATGCACCTTGTCTGCATAAATCTGGCACTTGTGGCATGTCCTGGAATGTTGGTAGCAGTCGGCTTCCATTGTGGACCAGTAATATCCTGCCCGTAGGATTTTCTTAGCCATAGTGTGCCCACTGGAATGTGTACCAAAGGTCCCTTCATGTAGCTCTTCCATGATTCTTTCTGCTTCAGTCTTATCCACACAACGCAGTAAGGTTGAATCATGGTTTCGCTTGTACAAGATGTCGTTGCTAAGGAAGAACTTGGCTGCGAACCTTCTCAGGAATTTCTTATCATTGATTGATGCACCTTCAGGGTATTCCTGAACTTCCAGATATCTCTTTACTTCATGGTACCAAGGCTTCTTAGTCACCAATTCAGTCTCGAGATCACAACAGTATGCCGGTTCGTCCAGTTTCCAGATGATGATCCGGGGAGCCTCATTGTCCCATTTAACTTTGAACATAGAAGACATTGTAGCTAACGCGTCCGCCAGCTGATTCTCTTCTCTTGGAAAGTGCTCAAAGGTTATCTCTGTAAAGTGGGGGATCAAAGTCAACACACATTCTCTGTAAGGAATAAGGTTCGGATGTTTCGTATCCCACTCTCCTTTAATCTGATTGATCACAAGAGCGGAATCTCCGAAGACACTCAGAAACTTAATCCTTAGGTCGATCGCAGCTTGAAGACCCATGATGCACGCCTCATACTCTGCCATGTTGTTGGTGCAGTTGAAACATAGCCGGGCAGTGAGTGGAGTATGAGTACCTTGAGGTGATATGATTATGGCGCCGATACCATTTCCCAAAGCATTGGAGGCTCCGTCAAAGTGCATAGACCATCGGGATCCTGGTTCAGGTCCTTCATCCGGTCCAGGTACTTCACAATCTGTCACTATCATGATGCTTTCGTCTGGAAACTCGAAGTTCATTGATTGGTAGTCATCTACAGCTTGATGTGCCAAGTGGTCTGCCAATACACTTCCCTTGATGGCTTTCTGGGTCGTATACTGAATGTCGTATTCCGTCAAGATCATTTGCCATCTTGCAATTCTCCCAGACAGGGAAGGCTTTTCGAATATGTACTTTATAGGATCCATCTTTGAGATCAACAAGGTAGTGTGAGTCAGCATATACTGTCTCAGCCGGCGAGCAGCCCATACCAAAGAACAGCAAGTTTTCTCAAGCAGTGAGTATCGGGTCTCACAGTCGGTAAACTTTTTGCTAAGGTAATAAATGGCATGCTCTTTTCGGCCAGACTCGTCATGCTGCCCCAGCATACACCCCATTGAGTTGTCAAGCACTGTTAGATATAGTATCAGAGGTCTCCCCTCAACCAGTGGCATAAGGATAGGTGGTTCTTGGAGATACTCTTTGATTCTGTCAAAAGTAGCCTGACATTCATCGTTCCAACGTACTACCTGATCTTTCTTCAGCAGCTTGAAGATTGGCTCACAGGTAGCAGTCAGATGCGAGATGAACCGAGCAATGTAATTCAGGCGTCCTAAAAAGCCTCTGACCTCCTTCTCTGTCCTGGGAACTGGCATCTCTTGAATGGCTTTGACCTTGGCAGGGTCCACTTGAATACCCTTATCACTGACCACGAAGCCTAGCAACTTCCCAGATCTTACCCCGAAGGTGCACTTGTTCGGGTTCAATCTCAGCTTGTACCGTTTCAACCGGTCGAACAATTTTTGCAGATGATCTAAGTGCTCTTCCTCAGTCTGGAACCTTGCGATCATGTCGTCAACATACACTTCTATCTCATGATGGATCATGTCATGAAATAGAGCGACCATGGCACGTTGGTAGGTTGCCCCAGCGTTCTTCAACCCAAAAGGCATGACCTTGTAACAGAAGGTGCCCCACTGAGTAACAAATGTAGTCTTTTCCATGTCTTCAGGCGCCATCTTGATCTGATTGTATCCTGAAAAGCCATCCATGAAAGAGAACACTTTATGCTGAACTGTATTATCAACAAGGACATCAATGTGAGGTAAGGGGAAGTCATCCTTGGGGCTGGCCCTGTTCAGATCCCTGTAGTCGACACACATTCTGACCTTACCGTCCTTCTTTGGTACCGGCACCACATTAGCAACCCACTGAGGGTAAGAAGTCACTGCAAGGAACCCAGCGTCAAACTGTTTCATAACTTCGGCTTTAATCTTCTCAGACATCTCTGGACGCATCCGACGGACCTTTTGCTTAACTGGAGGGCAGTCTTCCTTAGTTGGCAAGTGATGGACCACAATATCGGTATCCAACCCGGGCATGTCTTCGTAGGACCAAGCAAAGATCTCCATATAGTCATGCAGCATTTGAGTCAACCGTTGCTTCACGCTGAGCTCTAGGTTGGCACCAATCTTTACCTCTTTCCTGTCCACCTCAGTACCCAAGTTTATGGTTTCCACTGGCTCTTCATGGGGTTGAATTGCCCTTTCTTCCTGAAGCAACAGTCTTGCAAGCTCGCCAGGCACTTCGCAATCATCTTCACCTTCGTCTTCGGCTAAGTTGATCGGATTTTCGAAGTCATAATTGGCAGTAGCAGAGTTGTTATCAGTGAGATCCAGAGTGGATTGAAACCTGTATGAGTGAGTGTGTGTGTAAATACAGCTGTTTTGAAATATATGTAAAGGAAAGAAAGACAGAAAAGGAGCACAATATTTGTAATGCGAAAATACGTCCAAGATTTTCATTCATGATATATGAAATGACAATTTATATGCCCTCACAAATGAAACCACGGTGCCTCGGGTAAGACACCGGGCTGTAGAGTTTATTTATTGTTTATTAAAAAATAACGAAACATAGGAATTCATTACTCAGTAACAAGAGAAACAGGGAGATTGTCTTTTGCGCTCCAATTGTTAAGTCCACCGTCGGTTGCCGGGTAAATCCAGCTATCAAACTCAGCTTCATCAACTTCCTCTTCGTCCCCAATAGCATTAACTCCATGAGCAGGCAGGGGAGCTGTCACTACGTTAGGCTTCTTAGATGCCTCAAACTGTACCTCCTTGGCGTCAATAAGGTCCTGCAGCTTGTTCCTTAATGCCCAACAGTCATCAGTGGCGTGCCCCGGGCCGTCAGAATGATAAGCACAACGAGCATTCGGGTTGTACTTAGGAGATGCAGTATTGGGGAACTTCGAAGCCTCCCTGACAGTCACCAAATTGGTGGATAGCAACTGTGGCAGGATCTGCGATAGGGTCATGCTTAACCGGGTAAACTCCCTCCGGGGTCTTTCAGCCTTTTGAGGATTGGTCGGCCGAGGAGCGGCAGCAGGCTTAGCAATCATTACCGCACTGACAGATTGGCGGCGCTCAGGTCTCTCTGATCTCCTGGAACCATACACGGCACTAGCCTCCTTCTTGAAGGGTTTCTTCTCAGAACTGGACGATGCACCCTTCGGAATTTTTCCAGACTTTAACCCAGCCTCAATTCTCTCTCTTGTTAGAATCAGATCAGTGAACCCTGCAGACGAATTCCCGATGAGATGGTTGAAGAATGGCCCAGATAGGGTCCCCAAGAACATGTCTACCAACTCTCTATCAGTCAACGGAGGTTGCACCCTGCCAGCCAGGTCTCTCCACTTCTGAGCGTACTCTTTAAAACCTTCACTTGCACCTAACGACATACCCTGGAGTTGAGTACGTGTAGGGGCAAGGTCGGCATTTTATTGATACTGCTTATAGAAAGCAGTAGCCAACTCCTCCCAGTTACGAACCTTGGTCCCATCCAGCTGATAGAACCATTCGAGATGAGTCCCTGAAAGACTCTCCTGGAAGAAGTGGATCCACAAATTCTTATCCGCAGAGTATGGTTGAATTTTCCGAACATAGGACCTTAGATGCAGCTTGGGACAAGACGCACCGTCATACTTAGAGAAGGATGGTGCTTTGAACTTGTGAGGGATAATCACACCAGTAGACAAACCCAGATCTCCGAAATCCAGCCCAGGTACCTGTTGAACCTCCATAGCTTTCAACCTATCCTCCAGTTGCTTGTATTTGTCTTCTGCAGGAGGGTACTGCTCTTCATCAAAATCAGTCTCGTTGTCGGAGACTACTGGACTAGGAACCCTTGCTTCTGCCTGAGGACTACTCTTGCCAACAGAAGAACCAGCCTCTTCCTGCTGCAGAGTATTGCCAAACCTTCGGCCCGAGTTGAACAGAACAGTTCTTCTCTTCTTCTTCTTCTCCTTCTTCAGGAGCATAGCCTTCAGCTCCTCCTGGCCTTGAGCCAAACCCTTGATTAATTCCTGAAACTGCGCATTCTGCGCCTGAAGAGCCTTGATGGAGGTCTCAGTTGATGAAGAGTCCGGATTCATGATGCTGAAATAAACAGCGAAGAACTGTAAGCAACCTGAAAAGAGAAAAAACCTGCTATGCACATGATGTATGAAATGCGTATGAATTATGTTTTCAAAGACAATCGGGAGTCAACTTTGTAAACAAAAAGGAACACACTTCATTAGATTCAACTTTGCAACTGAAATTATCCAACAGGTTGCCCTTAGGCGTTACATGAAAGGAAATACTGAAAGGAAATAAAACTGTAAGAACACATCTGGAGCTCTTTATTGATCCCACGGTCTCCTCTTCTCAGTACGGATGTAGGCATTCAGAGCTCTCTCATTCTCCAACTGTTTTGTCAGCTTATGGATCTTTGATTCCTGCTCGTTGAACTTTTCCCAGTAAGAATCCCGCTCTTCTCGCAGTTGCGACCAAGATCTCTTCAATGTCTCATAATCAGTAGGTATCTGAGGGGGGAGGACAATTGGAGTAACACCATCTTTGTCAGGACACTCAAGAATGACGGGTCTGACAGCTTCATACGACATACCTAACTTATGAGCACGGATGCGAACCCATTTGTAGTAGGCTTCCATAGGTAAAGAAGTCTTTGGCCCTAACTCTTGTGGGTCAGCTTTATGAACTTTGTCCCAAGCCTTGATGAACCTACGACGCAGCTCGTCACTATCCACCTGAAATTCAAAACTGATGTGAGGCACCAGCATCTCATGGGGACCTGTTCTTCTTGCTCTTCCAAACTGACGGAGTGCTAGACATGGATTGTAAGAGATCCCTCCTTGGGTACCAATCAGAGGAACATTAGGGTATTCCCCGCATCGATCAATAATAGCTATCTCATCCAAACCTCTGCAAGTCCAAATGATGTCTTTATCGGTGAGAGACATTAACCTATGAGCCCAACCTCTTCCTTCTGGATTCTTCAGTACGAACTTAGGGAGGTGCGAAATAAACCACCTCACCAACAAAGGGATACAACACCATAGAGTTCCTCGTCTTCGGGTAGTACGAGCATGAAGTTGTTGCAAGATGTCACCCAAGAGAGTGGGCACAGGATTCTGAGACATAAAGATCCTTATGGCAGTGGCATTGATGAAGTTGTCAGGATTAGGAAACAGAACTAACCCATAGATTAGGAGAGCCAAGATGTCTTCATATGCCCTAAAGTCCAGGTCATTCCAGAAACTGTTAGCTTTACCAATCAGAAACTTGGCCAAGAAACCCTTAACTCCGCTTCTAGTTACCAAGTTGTCTGTTACCTCTTGATGGGTCAAGGGAAGAGCTGCAGCAATATCCTCAAGCCTGAGGGTCTTTTCCCAACCAGTAAAGGGAGTCTGATCCAAGATAGGGATACCAAGCAAATCAGAGAACTCTTCCAGGGTAGGGACCAGCTGGAAGTCTTGAAAGGTGAAGCACTGGTACAGAGGGTCATAGAACTGGGTCAGAACACTCATCAACTGTTGATCCCGCTTTGCAGTGACTAAACTGAGAAGGGAACCATGCCTCTGAATGAAGGAAGTGGTATTTGGAATTCTGCTAACCAGCTCATCAAGCAGCTCAGGTGAACGAACAAAGTTGAACCGGGTAGTATTCCTTCGCACAGGCATCATGATGTCCTACAAAACAGAGCAAAGGTGAAACCCTCTTGTCTTTGAAATGGTCAGTCCTTATGCAGGATGCATGCAATGCTCATGATGTTATGATGTTATGATAAAGCACACCACATATAGATACAAAGGCAAACATGGTAAGGCACACAAGTCACACAAGGCAAGCCCCTAAAGTTTAGGCCAGCATGAGGTCTAGGTACTACCCTCTTTCAGTTTGTTGGTTCATACCTGTCCTAATCAAAAGTAACCCGGTTCTTAGAGGATCCCAATATCATTGACTACCCTCAATCGGTCATAACTCCAGCATCGCAATCTTTTCTTGCGGCCAGAACCATCACGAGAGTTTAGCCTCAATGGGCGTAGCATACTGCTACAATTCTAAAGGCCAAGTTGTGTCAATTAAGGTTCTAAGGTTGTTGGTGCTTAATGACTCCTTAGAAGACCCATATTCTCCTCGTTGCGACACAAGGGATATCGGTACAGACCAAGGTGTCACACCAACGTAGCCACTGCTTCATCTGTGTCGGTCTACGCCGGACAGGTCCCTCACAGCTTATGCTACCTAAACAGGGTATCCCCAGATCCGGGTTAGGATCTATGTAACTCCAATGCAACCCACAATAGTAAAGCAAGCAAATCAATACAATTGAAAACACAGTTATGACCTAGCCCTAAGGTACACCTCACTTTAAGTTTGTTCCCCAGCAGAGTCGCCAGTTCTGTGATCGGTGGATCTGGAACTGACTGTTTAACGCTGGTTCGCGAAATGTCGCGGAAGCAAGAGTCGCCACCGTCTTTTATTTTCTCCAAATGGAAAGGACAAAAGCACAGAAAAATTCCTTATAGAGATTGCTCTCGGTTCGGGAGGTAGGTTATAGAAAGGGAAGGTGTTAGCACCCTTTCTATCCATGGTTATCCATGGGCTCTTAGATACTTTCTCATTGTGTTTTCAAAAATGGTTTGTTTGCTTTTCAACTGTGGGTTTTAAAAAGTTTCTTTGAAAATTCCAGTTCGACTCTTGTATCGGTCCTCAAGAGTGTTTGAAAAATTGCTTTCGAAAGCTTTTTGAAAAGGTGTCGGTGTGAAAAGTATTTTTTGAGTTGTTTTGAAATTAGAGCAAGTATCTACGAGAACCTACCTACCCTAAGGAATTCGTCTGTGTAAATGTCCTTTAAAATAGTGCCATCCCACCATTGAGAGGTAGGTAGCACCACCGTTGGAGGTGTTCGGGTCAATTCGAGGTTCGGGACATGGTGATCACCAGAGCAATGGGAAGACACCTTAGAAGCTACCCTCATGCCAGGTTCCCGGATCACGAGGACTTACTAAGACATCCTCTACTCGACGATCACCTTTCGAGGCAAGGCAACAGTGAGGCGTACCCTAGGGGTGGTGTGTGCGATTTATGTGTCGTTTTCATTTGCATTTATCTTGTCATGTTATTGGTGTTCTACGCGTTTGTTTTTATTTTATCATACATTCTTTCATGCTTTGTTTAACAGTTAAGATATTTGCGGGAAAAGTAAATCTAAAGCTATTACAAAGGGCGCGGGTCCACATCGCCAAAATTTCCAGAACCCGATTTGACAGAAAATAAATAAAGAAATTAAAAGTGCGAGAAGTAATTAAAATGTTACAAGGCCTTGGGAGAGATACATGAATATTTAAACGAAATAAAATAACATGCGAATTAATAAAAATTAAATTGAAACGAGGGCGTTGGACCCTTTTGCAAAATTAAATTATATGGAATTAATTAATTAAAAAAAGAAAAGGAATTATTTTTTTTGGTATTTTTAATATTTTATGTTTTAATATGAACAAGAGAATTAATTAAAATTAAAATAAAATGCAAACCCTAATTCTAGTGGCTTTTAATTTATAAAAAAATATTGAAGTTTTTGACCTAAATTAACCCTAAGTTATTTTCATGCAATTTAATTATAAAAAATAAAATATTTAATTATTTAATATATTTATGAAAGAAAAATAAAAAAAGGATAAAAATTATTACTTAAACCTATTTCTACATTTTTTAGATTTTATTATGAAAAGAATTAAAATTACAACCTAATTTAAAACTAAATAATTACATGCAAATTTATTTATGAAAATATTAGAGATAAAAATATTTATTATTTTAATTCTTTTCTGATTTTTTATGGTTTTTTATATTTATGAAAATAATAAAAATAACTAATTAAAACAATAATAAAAAATAAAGAAGTAAAAATAATAACAAATAAAAAAGTAAAGAAAGTAAAAGAAAAATATGGGCAAACCTGGGGGTTCAGACCCCAAATAGGAGGTGAAAATCCAAGAGTTCTGGCCCATTTAGCAAAGCCTGGTGGACTTTTTGAGTAACATGTGGCGCGTTGACTGGGACTCACCACGTGCCTGGGATCTGGACCTTTGATTTGATGCAACTGGACAGGTGGATGGCTGGATTATGGAGGAATATGATGGTCCTTAATATTATGCCTGCATGTGATTGTGAATTGAAAAATAACATGGAAAATAATGGAGACCTGGGGCTCGAACCCAGGTCATGGATGTTGCTACCACTATGCCTTGCCAGTTGTTCTATATGCGCGTTTTGATTAATAAACAAATAACAAATATTATAAAAAGAAAACAAAAGGTTAGTGAACTTTTTGCGCGAGATTCAAATAGCCCTATCACCTCACGCCACTTCATCGTCTCCTTCATTGGGTTTTTTATTTTCCTGAAATATACAAGCAAAGAGCAACGGTTTTCAAACGTTGCTGAAAGTACCATATGAAAAAATAGCGAATAGGCCATAAGGCCTCATAAGTTGATCGCGAGATTTCCATTGTCTTCGTCCAGATGCGCTGGTTTGAATGGTGGTGGTCAAGGGTTCTAATTTTTCTTTGTTACAAAACCCCTAATCTGAAGCTCTGCAAACCCTAAAAATCAATCATGGCATAATCGCGTGTAGCACATAAAAATGCAATTAAATATATTGGTTAGCTTCAGAGTTTCATAAGGAACATGAATCAATGAATAAAATGTTATGAAAATGCATAGATTTGAAAATACGATTATGAATTTTTCATGAGATATTTCAAGTTCTGTATACCAATTCCTTAAGCTTTGATGGATGTTCTTCATTGGGACACGTTCAATGGACCTTTAGCAAGCTAATGAAACAAAAATTAGGTCTTGAATCACCCTGGAAGTGAGTTTGCAGTTTTGAGTTTTAGACCAAATTTTCCAAGTTTGATAATGGCTTTTTTGAGCAGCTGCGCGTGTGTGAACATTAGGGTTCTCTTTTGGCTTTTGTATTGAGTCCATTAGGTCAAGAAAAGTAGAACAAATCCATTGCATTCATTGATTTTGAAAATTTGATTTTCAATATCTTTTTTCAATCTTTTCCATGTGTTTTTTGTTCTCAATCATACCAATCAATCCAAATCTTTCCATGTTGGGATATGCACGAATTATTGATGATATAATGTGCACAAAAAGATTGAAAAAATTAGGTTAGGCATTTTTCATATATTTTATTTGATTTAAATGAATTATTATAAATAAAAATTCAAATAAATAAATAAAAAATGAGAAAATACTTCCCTTTGGGCCAAGTGGTCGTGCACATGCCATGGATGATGATTTGTGGAGGAAAAATGGGCCCATTAGCAATTTTAGGTCATTTGAATCAATGTTGACTTTTCAAAATATCCAAAAATTTCCCAACTTCTACAAGGCATAACTTGCTCAATTTTTAAGCTTTTCTCATGTTCTTGGACATTTTGGAAAGGTCTTTGAGTCCTCTAACCAATGTCTTTGGTCCCATGTCATTTTGATTTACCAATCTCAAGTTATGGCCTTTGACTTAAAGTCCCTTTTTGTTGACTTTTGAAAATGACCTGTAATGTTGAAATTGATAACTTTTTGTGAGAGAATTTCTTGGACTTGAAGTATGAAGATGAATTGTAGGAAATGTCTTTCTCTTCAAAATGAGATTTGGATGGAATTTTTCTGATAATCCATGTGAAAGTTATGCCCTGGTCAATTTCAGTTGACTTTTTCAACTGTCCAAATAAGGAAACTTTTGCATTTTGATGATTTTTGAGCCAAACTTTGAGAATCATGATCAAGCATTGATCAGATGATGTTTGTAGCTTCAAAATGATATGTTGACCAAAAATTTGAACTTTTGACTGTCAAATGACCATTTTGCCCCTACAGTTGACTGTAGTGCAATTAGGGTTTTGACTGTGCAATTTTGTGCTGAATGTCTTGAAACTTGGTATGAGGATGCTTGACCATATTTGTAGGCATATGAGACTTGTTTGGACCATTGAAAACTTCAACTTCTTGATCAGAACACAAACCCTAATCTTGATTGTATAGGAGACCTTTGCACTGTGCAACCCTTGGGGAATTTTGAAGCATGTCTTGGCAAATCTTTGAAGAATATGGGAGGGCAAATTTTGGGGTACAACACTTACCATCCTTCTTCGGTACAGGAACCACATTGGCCACCCACTGTGGGTAATAAGTAACTGCTAGAAAACTGGCGTCAAACTGTTTTATCACTTCAGCCTTGATTTTCTCAGACATCTTTGGGCGCATTCGGCGGACCTTCTGTTTCACTGGAGGACAGTCTTCCTTGGTAGGCAGGCGATGAACCACAATATCAGTATCCAAACCAGGCATATCTTTGTAAGACCAGGCAAAGATCTCAACGTAGTCACGCAGCATCTGAATCAACTGTTGCTTCACACTAAGCTCCAGATTTGTACCGATCTTAACTTCCTTCTTGTCTGTCTCTGTACCCAAATTTACTGATTCCACTGACTCTTCATGCGGTTGAATAGCCCTCTCTTCTTGGAGTAACAGTCTTGCAAGTTCACCAGGCACTTCGCAATCATATTCACCTTCGTCTTCGGCTAAGTTGATCGGATTTTCGAAGTCATAACCGGCACTAGCAGAGTCGTTACCAATGAGATCCAGAGTGGATGTTGACTTGTATATGTGAGTGTGTGTAAAATAGATGTTTTGCAATATATGATAAAAGAAAAACAAGGAGCGCAAGATTTGAAATGCAAGAAACGTCCAATACTTTTATTAATGATATATGAAAATGACACACATAAAGCCCTCACAAATGAAGCCACGGTGCCCCGGGTAAGACATCGGGCCATAAAGTTTAAAACATTGCCTGTTACATATTCAAAACAAAAAGTTCCATTACTGGGTAACAAAAGAAATAGGGATGAAGTCCTTTGCTGTCCAGTTTCTTGGTCCACCATCGGTCGTAGGATAGATCCAACTGTCGAACTCAGACTCTTCAACGTCGTCTTCAATGGCATTTACCCCTGAATTGTTGATGAATAGGGGAGGTCTTTCGATCCGTGCATTCCGAACAGCCTTTTGAGCCTCTGCAGTGAAACCCAAACCAAACTTGTTAGTCTTATGTGCAAAATCATGGAGTCGACCCCAATTTTCACGCCCACCTTTCTCAACAACAGCTCGGGCATCCCTGAAGGAAGCCATCTTTATAGGAGAATCTTCAACAACAGTCTCAGCTAATGCTAGTGTCTGGGGAACCTCTTCAAAATGCTGAAATGGGGTCTCAATGAACTCCCCATCCATCTTTACATATCGGAAAGAGTTGAGGTGGCTCACCGTGTACTCTTCCTCTCCTTGTACTGTCACAATCTTCCCTGTGACCGGGTACTTCAGCTTCTGGTGGAGCGTTGAGGTTACTGCCCCAGCTTTGTGGATCCATGGGCGACCCAACAAACAAGAATAAGATGGCTGAATGTCCATCACATAGAATGTAGAGTTGAAAACCTGAGAACCAACCTTAATCGGAATATCAACTTCTCCGTGCACCATCCTCTTAGACCCATCAAAGGCCCTGACGACGATGTTGCTTGGTTTCAGCTCCAACCCTTCATAATCCAACCGGTCTAGAGCTTTCTTAGGCAAGACGTTCAATGAGGAACTAGTATCCACCAATACATGAGCAAGAGTAGTTCCCCTGCATTCAATGGAGACATGCAGGGCATCATTGTGATTCTTCCCTTTAGCAGTCAAGTCGGCGTCAGAGAAACCCAATCCAATATCAGCAGTCAGATTGGCCATGCAATCTCTAAACTGATCAGCCGATGTCTCTTGTGGTACGTGTGCAGTCTTCAGAAATGTAATCAGAGCCTTGGCATGGGCCTCCGAGCATAGCAACAGTGACAACATAGAAATCTTGGACAGGGTTTGCCCCAGCTGCTCGACTACATTGTAGTCACTCTTTTTGATATTTTTCAGAATTTTTTCCATCTCTTGCTTAGAAGCTTCAATGGTAATCGTCTTTGGTGCCTCCGTCTGGGCAGGCTCACTGGTGATCCCTTTGCCCCGAGTGTCAGAGGACTCGGAGACAGGGGTAAGAATAGGAACTTGAGCAGGAATAGTAGCAGGTACACTGGCAGGTGTAATAACAACAGGTTTTCAGGCAGTTGGTGGAGAGATATCAGGTGAGAACAGTCTTCCGCTGCGGGTGACTTTAGCAGGTCCAACAATATTGCTGATGTCAGTATCAGCATCCAAATCTTGTTTAACTCCATGAAAATAAACATCAGCCCCGTAGTGCCAAGGGACGGCTTTATCAGAGGTGCAGGGGATGGGCCCAGGAACAGTAATGATCAATGGTGCGATTCTTGGAACAGATGTAACTCTAACAGGCTTCCTCGAGGGAGCCTTGGAAGAATTGTCGAAAATGGTGATAATGGCAACTTCTTCAGTATGAACTAAGGGAGCAACAGTCTTCTCAAACATAATTTCTTTACTATCCATCAGGCGTTGGACACCTGATTTCAAAAGATGGCAGCCGGTTGGTAGGGCAGAACACATACGACAACCTTTGTCACAGCCTGGAAATAAACCGGCTAGCAAAAGGTTCTTCTTCACAGTCATCAAAGGGGTAACAATGTCGTTCACAGAAACCACAAACGAGTCTTCATCTATAGCATTCACTCCATACTTGGGCATAGGAGCAATCACAACATTAGGTCTCTCGGGCGCCTCAAACTCAATCTCTTTTGCATCAATTAAGTCCTGTATTTTGTTCTTCAAATACCAACAATCATCTGTATTATGCCTCGGGCTATCGGAGTGAAAAGCACAGCGGGCATTAAGGTTATACTTTGGTGATGTAGTGTTGGGATTCTTCAGGGCCTCCCTTGGAATCACTAGATTGGTCTTTAATAACTGCGGCAGAATCTGAGACAAAGTCATGCTGAGACGGGTGAATTGCCTTCGAGGTCTCTCGTCCTTTTGTTGATTGTTGTGCTGAGCAGCACCAGCAGGTCTTGAAATAACAACCGCATTAACAGCTTGGCGGCGTTCAGGTCTACTCTGGCTTTTCGAACTGTAGACAGCACTGGACTCTTTCTTAAAAGGCTTTTTCTCGGTGCTTGATGAAGCACCCTTTTGTATCTTACCAGCCTTAATACCAGCCTCAATCCTCTCACCGGTCATAATTAGCTCTGTAAACCCATACGAAGAGCTTCCAATCAGATGGTTGAAAAATGGACCAGACAAGGTCCCCAGAAACATGTCCACAAGCTCCCGATCAGCCAAGGGTGGTTGCACTCTTCCAGCGAGGTCCCTCCACTTTTGAGCATAATCTTTGAAACCTTCGCCCGTTCCCATTGACATACCCTGGAGTTGGGTACGCGTGGGAGCGAGGTCGGAATTATATTGGTACTTCCTGTAGAAAGCAGTAGCCAAATCTTCCCAAATGCGGATACTGGCTCCGTCCAACTAGTAAAACTATTCAAGCTGAGTCCCTGAGAGACTGTCTTGAAAGAAGTGGATCCATAGGTTCTTATCAGCGGTGTACGGCTGAATTTTCCTTACATATGACCGGAGGTGCAGCTTCGGACAAGAAACTCCGTCATACTTAGCAAAGGCTAGTGCCTTGAACTTGTGGGGAATTACCACCCCAGATGATAGACCTAGATCACCAAAGTCTAGACAAGGCACTTTTTGTACCTCCATCGCACTCAACCGATCTTCCAGTTGTTTGTATTTATCCTCAGCCTAAGGATACTGGTATTCATCGAAGTCCGTCTCATTGTCAGAAACCACAGGGCTAGGAGCCCTCCTTTCTTCCTAATTATCTTTCCCTCCAGATGAGGTGGTCAAATCAACTTCATCCCGTAGCCTGTTTCCAAACCTGTGACCTGTGTTAAACAGAGTTGTCCTCTTATTCTTCTTCTTCTTCTCTTTCAGTATCAGGGTCTTCAGATCTTGCTGACCCTTAGCTAGATTCATGAACAGCTCTTGGAATTTGGCATTCTAGGCCTCTAGAGCCTTGATTTCTTGCTCAGTTGATGGTTTAACAGACATGATGAGTGCTGAAATTAACAACGAAGAAGATAAGAGACCTATAACGGGTACCTGTTATGAAGTGAATGGCATGAAATGCGTATGATATGATTTCAAAGACAATCGAGAGATTCAAATTCGTAAACAAGAAATGAAACACACTTTTATTAGATAAACTATGAAATTCAAATTGTTCAGCAGATGCCCTTAAGGCGTTACAAGAAAGGAAATACTGAAAAGTAAATAAAATTGGAAAGGAAATAATCAAAGGACAATCAGTTCTCCCATGGTCTCTTCTTGTCGGTGCGGACATAGTCATTGAGAATCCGCTCATTCTCCAGCTGCATAGTCAACTTCTGGATCTTCTGCTCTTGCTCGTTAAACTTTTCTCGGTAAGCATCCCGCTCTTCTCTCAGTTGCATCCAAGACCTTTTCAGTGCCCCAATGTCAGTGGGCATATGAGGATGGAGGATGGTTGGAAGAACCCCTTCTTCATTAGAAACTTCAACAATGATAGGCAGGATGGCTTCATACGGCATACCCAGCTTTTGGGCACGGATACAAACCCATATGAGATATGGCTCCATCGGAAGTGAAGTCTTTGGACCCAGCTCATGTGGATCAGATCTGTGAACTCTATCCCAAGCCCTTATGAATCTACGGCGTTGCTCGTCGCTATCCCCTTGAAAATCAAAGATGATACTAGGCATTAACAACTCATGAGGTCCTTCTCTTCTGGCTCTCCCAAACTGACGTAAGGCCAAGCATGGATTATAAGAAATTCCTCCATTGGTTCCTATCAGTGGAACATTGGGGTACTCCCCACATCGATCAATAATAGCCACCTCGTCCATACCATTGATAGTCCAGATGATGTCATTATGAGAGAGAGACATAATCCTATAAGCCCAGCCCATGCCTTCTTTGTTCTTCAGCACTGATTTAGGGAGGTGCGAAATAAACCACCTCGCCAATAATGGAGCACATCACATCAAGGTTCCCCGCTTTCGGGCAGTACGAGGATAAAGCTGATGAAGAATGTCACCCAAGAGAGTGGGTACAGGATTACGAGAGATGAAGATTTTCATCGCATTCACATCAACAAAGGAGTCAGGATTCGGAAACAATACCAAGCCATATATCATAAGAGCTAGAATATCTTCGAATGCCTTGAAGTCTAGACTATCACGGAAATAATTAGCCTTACCAACCAAGAACTTAGTCAGAAATCCCTTTGCTCCACTTCTAGTCTCCCAATTAGCCCTTACCTCATCCTTTGTCATATGAAGGGCTGAAGCAATCTCTTCTGGCCTAAGGATCTTCTCCCAACCAGTGAATGGGGTCTGCTCCAGAATAGAGATACCGAGCAGATCAGAGAACTCTTCTAAGGTGGGAACCAGCTGGTAGTCCTGGAAAGTGAAGCAATGGTACAGTGGATCATAGAATTGGACCAAAACACTTATCATCTGCTCGTCCAATTTGGAAGTGACCAAACTGAGAAGATACCCATGTCTTCTGATGAAGGAGGTAGTATCAGGCATCTTTACAACCAATTCTTTAAGCATGGCGGGAACCTGGATAAAGTTGATCTGGATGGTATTCCTACGCATGGGCATCATGACCTACAAAACAGAACAAAGATGAATCCCTCCTGTCTTTGAAATAAGTTAGTCCAATGCAAGATGTATGCAATGTTATGATGTCATGATGTCATGATGTCATGATAGCAAGCACACCACAAGTATCCATAAATAGAAAACATGGTAAAGGCACACAAGTCACACAGAGAGCCCTTAAATTTCAGGCTGGCAAGGAGCTTAGGTACTACCCTCTTTCAGTTCAGTTGGTTTAAACCTGTCCTAAAAATAGTAACTGGGTTCTAGAGGATCTCAATATCACTGACTACCCTCGATCGGTCATAATTCCAGTTTAGCAACCTTTTATTGTGGCCGGAATCATCGCGAGAGTTTAGTCTCAATGAGTGTAGCATACTGCTACTATTCTATGGCCAAGTTGGTCAATTTAAAGGTTCTAAGGTCAGTTGGTGCTTAATGACCCCTTAGATGACCCATATTCTCTTTGTTTCAACACAAGGGATATCGGTACAATCTAAAGTGCCACACCAACGTAGCTACTGCTTCAACCGTATCGGTCTATGCCGTACAGTTCCCTCACAGTTTATTGCTACTTACCTAAAGGGTATCCCCCAGATTCGGGTTAGGATCTATAGTAACTCTGATACAAGCCCACAAATATAAAGCATTCAAAGCAAACAATTGAAAACACAATGATCTAATCCTAAGGTACACCCCACTTATTAAGCGTCCCCAGCAGAGTCGCCAGTTCTGTGATACGGTGGGAGAGAACTGACCGTTTTTGGAATGCTGGTTCGTGTTTTGCGTTTGTTTTTGCAAGAGTCGCCACCGTCTTTTATTTTATCCAACAAGGAAAGGAAAAAAAGTACAGAAAAATTCCTTTTTCGAGATGTTTCTCGGGTCTGGGGGGTAGATTATAGAAAGGGAAGGTGTTAGCACCCTTTCTATCCGTGGTTATCCACAGGCTCTTAGGTACTTGCTCAAAGTGTTTTCAAAAATTTTCTTTCTTTGTGTTTGTGGGTTTGAAAAGAGTTTTTGTTTTGAAAAGGAGTGTAAGTGTGAAATCTGTTTTATTTTGAAGGAGTAAGTACTTAAGAACCATCTACCTACTCGAAAAAGGAATCAAGATGTGCTAATATCCTTTAGACAATGCTATCCCACTATTGATGAGTAGGTAACACCGTCGTTGGAGTTTAAGGGTCAATTCGATTTAAGGGACGTGCGGTCACTAAAGCAATGTTAGGACACATTAGCAGTAACCCTAATGTCTTAGATCATTTTTCCGAGGCAACCGTTTCGAGGCAACTATGGTCTTTGGACAAGAGGGCAACCTCTAAAACTTCCTATACCCAATGACCGCGTTCGAAGGCAACCAAATGAGGTGTACCCTAAGAGTGCGCATGTGCGAGTGTATTGTTTTTCAGTTTATTTTATCTTTGTACATGTCAATGGTTATCTATGCTGATTTTAGGTTTAACATTCGATCTTGTCATGCATTCCCTATTACCAAACATCTAATAGTTTATAAGTTGCGGAAATTAAATTGCGGAAATTAAACTAACTATTACAAGGCGTCGGGTATTTACATCGCCAAAAGCAACCCTTGAAATTAAAATGCGGAAAATAAATAAAGCGGTAAAAATAGTAAAGTCCTATTAAACTATTACATTCCAGGAAACAGATACAATATTGAATAAAAATGGAATGCGTGCGGGAAATTAAATCGGGCGAGTTTTTTAGGGTTTTGACCCTTTGTTGTTCAAGAAAGGATTTTTTTTTGGTTATATTAAATTAAAAAGAAATTAGATCTAAGTTAATTATTAAATTAATAAACTAATTAATTAATTAAGAAAAATGATATTTTTTGGATTTTTGATATTTAAAGAAATAAAAATAATTTGATCAATGTTAATAAAACCTAATTATCTAAGTTGATTTTAATTATTACAAAAAAGATATCAAAGTTATTCCTAATTAAAACTAAATCAATTAAATTAATATTTATTAACAAAAATAAAATACTGAAATTTAATTTTAATAAAGAAAATATTTTTGGTTTTTAATTTTATGAGAAAAAAAAGTGATTTAATTGGTTAATGATAATAAAAATAATAATTATAAATAACTAAAGGAAATAATGAAAGAATGAAATAGAAAAAACTTAGGGGGGGGGGGGGCAATTTCGAGGCATGTTCAGCAACTTTGTGGCCCAATAGGCGCTGGCCTTGCTGACTTTGTTGATTCTCCACGCGCCATTTGACTTGATCCTACCATAGGCCTTCATTCTGGACCACAAGATCTGGCTTGGGGCCATCTGGCACGTAGTTGAGTGAGGGAGCATGATGTACCACGCAATTGGATCATCATTGAATAACCTGTTGAAAAATAATAATAATGCATATGGGGACCTGGGATTCGAACCCAGGTCCTGTTGGTCACTAAACAACGTCTCTACCACTCAACCAGCGCGTTTCATTTGTTAGTGTAATGGATAATAAATATAATATGGGGAAAAACAATAATATGCCATAATATAAAAATAAAACGCGCGAAGTTTGAACCAGCCAACCAGGGGGAGACGCGTCATCGTCTTCTTCGTTCAACCCTGAACATTTACCTGCGGATTTATATCCGCAGCTAAATTCGCATTTGCATCCTAAAATCCATTCTAGTCCATGGAAATTGATTCCAAGCACATGGTTGAATTCGTCTAGGCCTCCTGAACAAACCTATATCCCTCTTGATTCTTGATTTTTCCTGTAAAAGAAATGCCCAAAAAAACGAACCACGAACCCTAGATTCGGCTAGGGGGTTACAGGCCAGATAAATGCAATTGGCTAATGCAGAATGCTTGTAAAATGGACGATAATCATGAATATGCAAAGATTTTGTGAGAAAAGTGCAAGAATAAGGATATTCGAATTCAAACGAAAAGCGGTTTTTTGGGATACTTACAGTGTGATTGAGAGGGTGTGAGAGCTTGCTTTTGATTGCAGGAGGTTCAGTGATTGTCCAGCAATGGATTAGTGTTGAGATTTGCCTTTGAATTTTCCTCTAAGAACGATTTCAGTTTCACACTTTTCACCTTTTTTTCAAGTTTTGTTCTTGATGATTTTGCAGCCTCTTGGTCTCAAATTCGTTCCTTTGCATTGTATATGTAATATGAAGTGTATTAGGTCAACTTTTATGGACTGAATCCTTGCACATCAATGCTTGGAGATTGGATTTGATCCTCCATTGAAAACTTGCTTAATTTTCCAAAAATCCAATCTTTTTGCACATGGAATGATTGATATGAATTTGATCATGACATTGATGATGATTAGGTCCTGAAAATAGAAAAAGATCTCATGTAATCAAGTTTTGTGATTTTATTTAATTTAAATTGATTTAAAATGAAATAATTCAATAAAAAATCCAATAAAATAGAAAAATTGATAAATGGACACAAGGCTGAAGCTAGGACACGTGTGTAGTGTGACAAGATCAAATCAAGTGGAAAGGAATGGGCCTATTTGACAAAATTTGAAGTTTTGGGGATAGTTGACTTTTGGCAATTTTGCAAAAATGCCCAACTTCAACAATGCATAACTTCTTCAATTTTGAACTTTTGGAAGGGTTCTTGGACGTTTTAGAAAGCTTGAGATGTCCTCTAACCAACCCTTTTGGTCTCATCTCATTTTGATGTTACATGCTCAAGTTCTAAGCTTTGGCAAAAAAGGTGTTTTTGTTGACTTTCAAAAATGACCTATAATGTCCAAACTCATAACTTCTTGTGAGTGCATTTTTTGATCATGGGGTATGAAGATGGATTGTAGGAAATTTCAGCCTCTTCAAAATGAGCTTTGGATGGAATATTTATCATAAAGTATGAGAAAGTTATGATTGGTCAAAGTTGAGTTGACTTTTCCTGCAAAACCCTAATTTAGCAACTTTTGAGTCTTGATGAATTTTGAGCAATCCTTGATGAATCATGATCAACCCTTGATCAAATGATGAAATATCCTTCAAAATGAGAATGTTGACAAAAAATCTTGAAGTTTGACTGTATTTGGGTCACAGTTGACTTTTGCCCTAGCACAGTCGATTTTTGGACCCCTTAAGCAATTGACTGAGCAAACTTCCTCTGCAAGGCTTGAAATTTGGCATGGATGATCTTGAGAGAATATTAGGACATTGGGGAGCACTTGAGGTCATTTGGATGCAAGGACCTTGATGCAACATAAAACCCTAATTTTAAGGTTGACTGCCTTAGGAGATAGCTTTACTGTCCAACTCTTGAGCAATCTTGAGCCACTTGGAGATTTTTCTTGCCATGTTTTGAGAAATATGAGAGGGTAAATTTTGGGGTACAACAACATGATTAGAGGTCATCCTTTAACTAGTGGCATCATAATAAGAGGTTCTTGGAGGTACTCCTTGACTTTGTCAAAGGCTATATGGCAATCTTTGTTCCACTTTACTACCTGATCTTTCTTCAACAGCTTGAAGATCAACTCACAAGTAGCGGTCAGATGGGAAATAAACCTGGCAATGTAATTCAGTCGTCCCAATAAACCTTTGACTTCCTTCTCAGTACAAGGGACTGACATTTCTTGAATGGCTTTGACCTTGGCGGGATCAACTTCAACACCTTTACCACTGACAATGAAACCCAGGAATTTACCAGATCTCACCCCGAAAGTGCACTTGTTCGGATTCAACCTTAGCTAGTACTTCTTCAGTCTTTCAAACAACTTGTGTAGATGGTCAAGATGTTCCTCTTCATTCTGGGATCTGGCTATCATGTCATCGATGTAAACCTCTATCTCGTGGTGGATTATTTCATAAAATAAAGCTACCATGGCATGCAGATATGTTGCATCGATGTTCTTCAACCCAAAAGGCATAACCTTAAAACAGAAAGTGCCCCACTGTGTGATGAAGGTTGTTTTCTCGATGTCTTCAGGTGCCATTTTGATCTGATTATAACCCGAGAAACCATCCATGAAGGAGAATACTTTGTGTTGAGCAATGTTGTCAAAAAGAACATCAATATGTGGAAGTGAGAAGTCACCTTTGGGGCTCGCCCTGTTCAAATCCTTGTAGTCTACAGACATATGCACTTTGTCATCTTTCTTAGGTATTGGCACCACGTTTGTAACAACCAAGAAACCTGCATTGAATTGCTTCATAACCTCTACCTTGATCTTTTTGGACATTTCGGGACGCATACAAAGAAATTTCTGCTTTATTGGAGAACAATCCTCTTTCATCAGCAGATGGTGAACCACAATATCAGTATCGAGCCATGGCATGTCTTTGTATGACCAAGAAAATATCTCAACATCATCATGCAACACCTGGATTAGCATTTTCTTGATACCGTTTTCTAGATTGGTACATATCTTGATTTCTTTCATGTATGCTTCAGTACCCAAGTTTACAACCTCAACCGGTTCTTCATGCGATTGTATAGCCTTTTCCTCTTGCAATAACAGTTTGGCTAGCTCTCTAGGTATTTCAAAATCTTCCTCACCTTCATCCCCGGCTTGGTAGATCGGATTTTCAAAGTCATAAGTGGCAATAATAGAATTCTCGTCAACGGGATCTAGAGTGGATGTGGATCTGTAATTTATTGTGTGGGTGTGTGTAAGAACACATTGCTATTTTTAAAGTTATAAAACTAAAAAGAAAGACAAAGAGCATAAAATTTGAATGCAAAACATCCAATTCTTTATTAAATGAAGATATGTTTATGAAATGACAACCCTTCACAAATGGACCATTGTGCCCCGGGTAAAGTCATTGTTTAAAATAGATTACATAACCAAAACTTTTAAAGCAATAAAATGGAAAGTAGCTATTACTCCTGACTAAAGGAGATTGAGATGATGTCTTGAGTATTCCAATTGTTGAGCTCATTTCTAATGTCAGAAAGATCCAGTTGTCAAGATCATAGTCACTGTCAGCATCTTCTATAGTGTTGACTCCATTATTGCTAACATGGAATGGTGGTCTTCCAGCACGAGTGCGACGAACATCCGTCTGAGCCTCTGCAGTGAAACCCAAACCAAATTTATCATATTTATACGGAATGTCAGGAAGCTAACCCCAAGTAGTATAACCACCTTCTTTTACGACAACTCTAGCATCCTTCAAAGAAGCCATTCTGGGAGGAACCGTGGTAGCCTTGGGAATAGAGAAAACATCTTCAATAGCGGTAAGAGGGATAACTTCAAAAGTCCGACAGGGGGTTTTAATGAATTCGTCGTCCATATCTACATATCTGAATGAGTTCAAATGACTTACCATATACTCTTATTCACTGTAGACTATAACAACCTTTCCTCTCACGGGATACTTCGGCTTCTGGTGTAGGGTTGAGGTAACAACGCCTGCCCCATGGATCCAGGGGCGTCCCACTAAACAAGAATAAGTTGGTCAAATATTTATCACATAGAAGGTATATTTGAAGGTTTGCGAGCCTACTTTGATCGGAATATCCACTTCTCCGTGTACCATCCTCTTTGAAACATCAAATGCTCTCACCATAATATCACTAGGTTTCAGTATAACCCCTTCACAATCAAATCTGTCAAGAGCACCTTTTGGTAGAACATTTAGCGAGGAACCAGTATAAACTAATACATGGGCTAAAGTAGTGCCCTTGCATTCAATAAAGACATACAGGGCCTTGTTGTGGTTTGTTCCCTCAGGAGTCAAGTCAACATCTGAAAAACCTAAACCATTATCTGTTGTTAGACTACCAACATAACTTCCAAATTGATCAGCGGAAATCTCTTGTTGTACGTGCGCAAATTTTAAGAACTTTACTAAAGCTTGGGCATGGGATTCAGAAGACAGTAACAAAGATAACATGGAGATTTTATAAGGGGTCTGCCCGATCTGTTCAACAATCTTGTAATCACTTTTCCTGATGATTTTCAATACCTCCTCCAACTCTTTCCCGGAGTATCTTCAACTGTAGCTTCCTTAGTTGCCTCTGTCTAGGCAGGCTCCTTCATTTTCTCTTTGCCCCGAGTCTCAGTAGTTGACTCGGTAGCGGTAACTCAAACTGGTGTAACAGCATTCTTTGGAGAGATTTCTGGGGAGAAAACCCTTTCGCTTATAGTAACTTTACTGGTCCCAGAAATATTGTCAATATTGGGATCAGCAGCTTCAGTGGCTTCATTCTTAGTAGTCGATAGTTCTTGCTTGACGCCATGGTAGTAGATGTCGGCTCCATAATTCCACGGGATAGCTTTATCTGAAGAATATGGAATAGGTCCAGGTGCAGTGATGATTAGGGGGGCAACTTTGGGTTTGGCAGTGATCCTAAATGGACCCTTGGAAGTGATCCTGATAGGAGTGTCTGATATTAAAGATACCTCTTCCAGCTCCAAGTCTCACAACAAATTCTCAATGGATGGAATCTTCTAAACCAGAATTAGGTGATTGTCTATTATATGTTGAATACCTTCTTCCAACAAATTAAAGCCATTGGGTTGGGTTGTGCAACAGTGACATCATTCAATACAACCCAGAAATAAACTGACTTGTAACATATGCTTCTTGATAATTGGGAGGGGGAGTAACCAATTCACTTACAGTAGAGACATACAAAACATCCTCAATAGAACTAATGCCTTCGTCGTGCTTAGGCATTGGTGCAGTAATCACGTTGGGAGTCTTGGGTGGATTAACCTTAATAACTTTATTGTCGATCATGTCTTGGATTTTGTTTTTCAAGGTCCAGAAACTATTGGTGTTGTGCCTGGGGCTATTGGAATAATATGCACACTTCCCATTTGGATTGTAACAAGGAGAGGAGGGGTTGAGACTCTGAGGAGGATCCCATAAGGTTATCGGCTATACTTTCAATAAGTGTTATAATGCCTGAGACAGTGGGATACTGATCTTGGTAAACTGCCTTCTAGGTGTATCTGACACACGCTCACTACCTCGTTGTTGTTGTACAAGCGCAGGATTGGAAATTAGCATAACTCCTAAAAATTGGTTGCGATCATTTATAGTACGACCCTTCTGGAAATAAACAACATTTGTCTCCTTATTATCGCTGAATGTCTTCTTCATAGTACTCGAAGACGCAGCCACTTGAATCTTTCCCACTCTTCATACAACCTTCGACATGTTCCCCAGTTAACATCAGCTCGGTGAAACCAGAGGAGGAACTTCCGATCATATGATTAAAGAAAGGCCCTGTTAGAGTTCCCATGAACATATAAACTAGCTCCCTATCATATAAAGGAGGTTGCACTCTTCCAGCTAGATCTCTCCACTTTCGGGCATGCTCTTTAAACCCTTCATCTGAGCCCATAGTCATACTTTGTAGTTGCACACGAGTTGGTGTAAGGTCAGTATTGTATTGATATTTCTTATAAAAAGCAGTAGCCAGGTCTTCCCAAGTGGGTATATTGGTTCCTTCCAACTGATAGAACCATTCTAGTTACGTTCCAGCTAAGCTCTCTTGAAAGAAGTGAACCTATAACTTTCTATGAGCAGTATGGGGTTGGATCTTCCGAACATAGGACCGTAGATTAAGCTTGGTACAAGAAACACCATCATATTTGGAAAAGACGGGGACCTTGAACTTGTGAGGGATAATAACCCCCGAGATAAGACCCAGCTCTTCAAAATCCATCCCAGTCACTCTCTGGAATTTCATAGCATTAAGGGGATCTTCCAACTGTTTGTATCTGTCATCAGCGGGAGGATATTGTTCATCAGAGTAGTCTTCTTCACCGGGCATTCTACCAGAACCAAGGTTGCTTCCCCCCTCAGCTTTCACACTCTTGTCTCCCCCCCCCCCCCTTGGTTATCATCTTCATCAGAGGAAATAACATAGTTCTGAGCTTGTTTAGGAGTACCTTTAAACCTTCTTCCAATATTGAGTATACCAGCCAGTTTCTTAGTCTTTTTCTTCTTGGTGATGAGCGCCATCAGTTCTTGCTGCCCCTTGGCTAAGTTCAGGAGCGTCTCTTGGAATTGGACGTTTTGAGCTTAAAGTTCTTTCACATTTTGTTTGAGAGCTATCTCTTACTAAAATAAACAACAAGAAGATGAGAAAACTTGTCTAGAAAGTACCTGTTATGTGATCATACGCATGATATGTAGATGCAAGTGCAATGTTTTCAAGGATCTTTGTGGGATTTAAATTTGTTAAAACAAAAGGAAACAAAAGATATTTTAGTAACAAGCTCAAATTATAATTTCCAGCTGAAACAACTGGCTGAAAATCATCAAACAATGAAGTCTCCATCAAACGTCTTTTATCCCACATGAAGGGAAAGGTAAACATCGAAAAAACCTAAGAAGGGAGAAGTTGCGGTCTTGCGACCGAGAGATCGGGCAATGGAGTCTGTTACGCGAGGGGAAGGTATTATCACCCCACACGCCCATAGTACTATACAGTATCCACTCTTGTTGTCTATCTTATGAGTGTGTTTAATCTATGCTTATTGTTTACTATACTACTGAGGAAGGATGCATGCAAAAGAAATGAGGAAATAATGTAGGGAAAATAAAGTTGTACTTGCTTGGGACCTACCCCAATTCCTACGTATCCTTTTTGAGGAATCAGAGCTACCGTAGTTCGGCTCACATGTTTATGTTGGTTTTGTGTTTTTTATGGATAATGTTAATTCTGCCTTCTGCCGCAGCTCGGCCTTTGGAGACTTATGCATTGGCACTGAAGTAAACTAATCATGTCCTTACATGAAAATGGTTTTAGAGAAAAGGTGCTTGAGCGCACAAAAAGGGTTTGAGTTGGTTTGTATTTTTGTTACCTTGAAAAAGGGTTTTAGTGTTATTAGCATGTTTTATGATTTTCTAAAGAAAAGGTTTTAGTTTTTGATGCAAGGATACAAAAAGGGAAGAAAAGAGTCTAAGGGGAGACTAGCCTATCTCTAACCTAATGTTATCATACAATGGTAGCCCTATGTTCAGGATTAACAAAAGGGAAATGTCTACCTAATGTTAGCATGCATGGTTCACAACATAAGGTCTAACTTGCATCCGAAAGGAGCAAGCGCATCCTAAGGGAACATGGTATGTACAAGGATAAAGTAAACAAGCTTGAAGAAGCACACACATAAAAAAGTAAGGAAAAGAAGAGAAGTTCTTTAGCCAAGGGGAGCGTATCACCCGAGACAAATAAGCGGGGGTAAGATGAAGAAACAAAAAGTGATGTCCAAAGCGACTGAACACCTAACCCAAATATAAGAGATCGAGGCAAGCGACAGAAAACGATATGAACGATCACGGAGTATCAACATCAGCCAATTCGAACTCCTGACAAAGCATGGGGGTTCGATTGCAGAACGATTCCCCACTAGACGACTCTATATACAAGAGCATGCACAACTCTGAAGCTTCATGGTGCACACGATCTAAGAATGACACGGACAAAAATGTGGGGGTTGATTGCTAACCCTCCCTGCTCGCATCCTTTTGAGGACTTCAAGAAGGGATGGGGAATAGTGCGGGCACAAATATAAACACACCTGCAGAATACCTACTCAAAGGTAGGGTTTTAAACAAACCACACACAAGTAGTAAACAGAATGCACACAATACGGAATTTCCCTAAACGAGTCTTTAAATAAACCAGAGAGGTTCCTGACATGATCTGCAACGCAGACCCCCGTCATACATCTCTACCCTACTTCTCATGGCATCAGAAAGCAGTAAAGCCCTATTTCTCATGATATCTAAAAAAGCGGTAAAGAAGTGCGATAAAATGCGGAACTGGAGAATAAAATAAAGTTTCCTTGAATTTCCTTGATGAACAATTAATATCTTAGCTTTCTTCAAAATCAAGTCTCTTTTATTTTCTAATATCACAACAAAAATCTAGCACCACATTTAACTAAAAATGGAATTGAAACAAAATATAGAAAATGAAGCTTTAGGAGGGTGTAAACTGGACCAGGGGTTAACATAGCAACAATGGCACTAAGCCCAACAACTAAATCCATAAGCATTTTTTTGTTTGTGCATCGGTTTTCACCAAAAAAACTGGTGAATTGGGCTTAAGGGATGAATATTTTGGTCCAGCTAAACCCATAGTTTTTTATTCAGCACTCTGAATTATTCAATCCAAATAACAAAAAAATTAAATGAATAATAATAATAATAATAATAAAATAGAAATAATAGAAGGGAGTAAGATAATGTCGTTGGCTGATCGTTGGGGTTCTCAAAATTATGCCTCTTGAACTTCCACGACATGAGAAAACAGAAGCTCTTCTCTCTCTTTGGTGAACGGCAACTCTGGTGAGCGCTTCTCAGCAGCGATGATCCATCTTCAAATCTAAATAACAATTAAAACCGTCTCCTCCTCCTATTTCTAAATTTGTCATCAATCTTTAACGGTTGTATCCCTAACCTTCAAATCTTAGCGTAAGCGAGAAAAACCTAGGGATTATGAAATCATATTTTGCGGTGATGATGATAAATTAATGGAAGAAACCACCGAGATCCTCCTTTACAAGCTACAAGCTACCACCAAATGTGAAGAAGATACCAAGGAGATGGAATATTTGTAGGGTCCCGAAGCTTACCAGCACCAGTCAGAGTATGAGCCGAGGAAGATGACGATCAGCGAAATTCTTTAATTTAAGGTATGTACTGTTGATTACTCTTGATATGTGATTCCTTCTGTCATTCTTCTTCTTTTCTTGTTTCCTTTTTCCGTATGTTTTCTTCTTCTCTCTTCTTCGACTCTTCTTTTACACTTTTCCTATTTCTATGTTATGTTGTTGTTGCGTGAATTATGCGTCTCTATTAAGCTATGCGGTAGCGTTGTAGCAGAGGAATGACGAGAGTAATGGTGTAGTTGCAGAGGGGTGAGAAAGATGAATGAGTTCAGAGGTGTGGAGAGAGAAGAATGTGATGAATGTGAAGAATGATTGAAGAGTGAGAATAGGAAGATTGAATGGTTCTGAGAGAAAAGGTTAAAGAAAGTGGTGAATTGAAACGGCTGAAGAAAATGGTTGAGGAATTGCAGAATAAAGAGGACGATGGAGGATGAGGCGTGAAGGTTTTGATTTTTGAAGAAGATCACCTCAGTCGAAACTTGCAGAGAGATTTTATAATTTTTTTGGGTGAGTTTTCACTGTTGATTTTCTGTTGGACCTTTTTTGTTAGAGCTGGAAGTTCTGTTTTGACAGTCGGGGTGGTTCTAAAAGTTAGTTGCAGTTTTTTCTAGTGCGGTTAGGTTTTCTGTTTGCAGTTAGGGATTTAGTGAGTTGTGAAATTGGTTAGGAGTTATGGTGAGTTATTTGGCGGTTAGTTGGTTAGGTAAGTTGGTTATAGGTTAGAAAAACAGTTATAGCAGTTGTGATGAGCTATTATTTATAGTGGTTAGAAAACAGTTAGGAGGTTGTTGAAATCAATTTTTGTTTTTCTACTGGAAGTTGGATTGGGAATTAGTTACAGTTAGGAGATGGTCTGAGATATTAGAAGATTGGTTGAAATATGTTTTTTCCTGTTATTATGAGCTGGATTTCTGGTTTTACTAATGAACTAGTTTTGGGCATTTTCGCAGGGACTTGTTACAGCAGGGCTATAAGGAGGCTATCTTACGGTTTCTTGTATGAGCAGGACTGAAGGAAGTGTGAAATAATGGATTAGATTGAAGCAAGGACTAGTGTGTATAATTGGCAAGAAAATGGACCAAGTTTTGTTTAAGTTGAAAACTATTATTGAATGGACTTTTACTTAGCTTTTGGGCTATTTTGGAACAAGGCATTAATTTTTCTTAGGATGCAATAGAAATTTGAACCTTTTGTAATGTTTCTTTGAAATGCTGGATTTTGGATGTAATGACAATGTTGAATGGAGTTTGAATCAATGCTTGGATGATACTTGAATTAAGACTTGAACAAAGCTTACTACTTGTTTTAGGTGAACAAAAACCTCCAAACTTGCATGCTTTAGCCAATTTTAAATCCATTAAATGAATCAACTTGAATCCAAGACATGAATCCATACTAATTCAATTCTTTAATCCCTATCAATCTTGTATAACAAACAATAAGAGAATAAACACGACTTGATCTTAATGAATTCACCACACCATCCTTATATCATGCCTTGCTATCCAATGAACATCCAGTGAAAATGTTGACAAACCCAAGTATGATAGGATATAAACCCTAATCTTCTTCCTGAGGTATATGCTGAATGAAAACACAACTTATCATCAAGCCCATAGTTCACAGTCTTCTCAGTCAAAATCATTGGTGAGAAAGAAATAAGTCTTCAATGGTCACCATCATAAACCCTAACTCCTCAGACAAAGGCTGATGAAGGAACACGTTGACGACCCTTGAATGGAAAGGGAAACCTCAAAGCCAGAGAAACCATAATTTTCCAATTCAATGCTTGGAGGAGAAATAGACGAATCAGCCTTATTCGATATGTGCATCTCAAAACACTATGAAACCCTTAGCTTGCACGATCATTAACCTTTTGAATCTCAAGTGCCTTATTGAATGTAAATGTATGCCATGTTAGTGACCTAATAAAATATATGCAGATGAATGCAAAATCTTACGCCAAATAAAAGTGAAAGGATAGGACAAATTTGGGGTATTACAGCTGCCCCTATTTAATCGTCTTAAACTTGAAAGTACGATTGGCGTGTACCTTTCGGAAGTTCGAGGTAGAAGATGATTAAATACCAATACCAAAAATTTATTCTAAAAGAAAGTGAGAATGTTTATTTTTTTGTGATATCTGTTGGGGAAAGAATTTTTTTATTTTCTAGGGAAGAGACGGAGATTGGAAGGTGACACGACGAGTGTTTAGAAATTAACACGACAAGTGTCGGAAGCTGACACGACGAGTGTTCAGAAGCTGACAAGATGAGTGTTTAGAAAGGTGACATGACGAGTGTTTAGAAAGGTGACACGACGAGTGTTTAGAGATTGACACGGTGAGTGTTGGTAGATAGCAAGATGTCAATGCAAGGACATGGGAGACTTTTAACGTGGCATGATGCATATACAAGGGAGGGACCTGACTTGTAACGCAGCATGATGCCAATACAAGGAAGAGGTCGAACTTGTAACATAGCGTGATGCTAATACAAGGAAGAGATCGGGCTTCTAACGTAGCATGATGCCAATACAAGGAAGAGATAGGACTTGTAACGTAGCGTGATGCCAATACAAGGAAGAGATCGAACTTGTAACGTAGCATGATGCCAATATAAGGAAGAGATCATACTTGTAATGTAACGTGATGCCAATACAAGGAAGATATTTGGATTGTAATGTAGCGTGATGCCAATACAAGGAAGAGATCGGACTTGTAACATAGCGTGATGCCAATGTAAGGAAGAGATCGGACTTGTAATTAGCGTGATGCCAATACAAGGAAGAGATCAAACTTGTAATGTAGCGTAATGCCAATACGAGGAAGAGATCATACTTGTAACATAGAGTGATGCCAATACAAGGAAAAGATCGAGCTTGTAACGTTGCATGATGCCAATACAAGGAAGAGATCAAACTTGTAACGCAGCATAATGCCAATACAAGGAAGAGATCGGACTTGTAACGTAGCATGATGCCAATACAAGGAAGAGGTCGAACTTGTAACGTAGCGTGATATCAATACAGAGAAGAGATCAAACTTGTAACGTAGCGTGATGCCAATACAAGGAAGAGATCAGACTTGTAACGTAACATGATGCCAATACAAGGTAGAGATCGGGCTTGTAACGTAGCGTGATGCCAATACAAGGAAGAGATCAGACTTGTAATGTAGCGTGATGCCAATACAAGGAAGAGATAAAAATTGTAACGTAGCATGATGCCAATACAAGGAAGAGACCAGAATTATAACGTAGCACGATGCCAATACAAGGAAGAGATCGGACTTGTAACATAGCATGATGCCAATACAAGGAAGAGACCGAAATTGTAACGTAGCACGATGCCAATACAAGGAAGAGATTGGACTTGTAACATAACATGATGCCAATACAAGGAAAGTATAGCACAGACGAGAGTTTGAATATATACAGACTAGTATCAAAAGAGGATACAGACGAGTATCAAGTAAAGGTTAAACACGAACGAGTGTTTAGGAGACTGACATGGATGAGTGTTTATGAGTTAATACAGAAGAGTGTTGGAAGACTGAATTATTTGTCAGACGGGAACTGGCTATAAGACGAGAACTGGGTTTAGAATGACAAGGTGTATTGATTTTGCTGGTAATTGTGAAGGTGAAGGTCACCAGTTGGGGGTTTGGGAGTGGTATCCTCTTGTGGGGACGTATTGCTATCTTTGAATGATTCAGGTATTTCATGTAAGGTACCTGATCTGGTTTATGCTTCGTATGCATGTTTGAATTTATTTTGCCGCAAAGATCCATTCTGATGAATCGGCTATGCTCTTTTGAGGATGAAATGTTATGCAATGATAACTATATGAAATGCAAAAATTGACTTCATGGGGATAAGTGAAGGCTCGTTGAGAACTATTGCTCATCATTGGGGATGCCAATACATACTGGCGTTGGAAACCCGCAGTACCAAAGATTACTCGGGATACTAGGAAGAATTTGCACTGGGGAGCTCACGATACCGCATATTATTGATGACTCTACTGAAGATTAAATAGCTGACGTATCGAGTCTTCAGGTACGCCATTGAATTTTGAATCGTATTGTTGGGGAAGAGATAATTTGGCCTGACTTCCCTACATCCCGAACCGCTTGGAGGATGGTAGAACTAAATATGCCGAAGAATGGATGTTGAACACCATGTGGATCTCTTTTAATATGTGCCCCAAGTTTACACTACACAGAGGAATTACCTCTTGAATCACTCAGGGATAAAAGATGGGCATGTACACCTATGCATGCCCCGGTTTAACTCTGTGACTGCCCCGGTTTACTCCACTGGGGATGCACTTGATTAACTCCAATGGGGATGCACTTGATTAACTCCACTGAGGATGCACTTGATTAACTCCCCTGGGGATGCACTTGCGCGTGCCGAGTCAAACGGTGACTCCAAACTTTCTGAATTCACTTAGGGAATCAGGTTTGAAATTGTCTATAACAGATGAAGGGAACTTCATGTGCTGGCTAGGTCGGGGCAGCCATTATGACTCTTTTAGCTCGATTGTAGTCGTCTCGTGCAACATAATTGGCTTGAACAACTTTGCAAGTACAGATGAGGAATGCCCCTGTCTGTGGGATTTCTGAAAGAATCTGTGTTGAATAGAAGACCGGAATATTCATCCCACAATATGATATAAGGTGGCCTGCCCCAATGTCTTGAGTCACGAAATAAACTACTCTTGATTAAAGCTTTCTTGGAGAGATTTGTCGAATCTTGACGTAACTGCCCCAGGTTGAATGAATTCTGAATATATTTCTCGATGTGATAGCCTCTGATCAATGGCATCTTGAAGAGATTTATCGACGTGATAGCCTCTGATTAATATTAGATGAAGAAATTTATCAACGTGATAGGCTCTGATTGATAGCTTTGAGAAAATTCCCCAGATTTGGCTGAGTGCAGAGAGATCGACTCTCGACTTGATTGCCCCAGGTTGGAAGAATATGCCAATTTCATCCCTAAAGGGTACTCAGACTGTGAAGCACCAAGATGCTTTCTCTGGACAGAATTACTGGTTAACATGCCCCTGGATAAGTCATTTCTCTTGTGGAAGTTGACTCTTGCTTCAACAAGTTATTCAAGCCTCTCTTCTCTGACAAGATTGAGCTCTTTACCGATTGTTCATTGTGTAAACTTACTTGATGTCAATCAGTTGTTTTGTATGCAAAATAATGTTTATTATGAGAATGATAATTCTAATGCAACACGTACATAAGTCTTGAAGTTTGAAAAACTTTGAATGGAATGATGTCACAACTCTGTTGTGAACGAGTCACTAGTTAGAGAGCAACATTTGCAAATTCTTTTTTATGAAAGATAATACAAGCATATGACGCCAACACAGATATTCAAACATACCTCTTAGGAGTCAGTTAAACGCTATCTCGTTGTAGCATGCTTTCAAATTGACCCATGCTTCAGTTAGGACTTTTATGGGTTGTAATGTGGCCTGGTTCATGGTTTAAGAAAAAAGGATTTAAGGCTCAAAATTATTTAGTGCCCACCCATTATCCATGATGTTCTCCATTCCTACATTCAGTTGACCCGATACAAGCATTCATCTCTTGTGAAGAGTTTGCGATGGTTAAGGAATCACTTTGGTTTCTTGGACACAACAGTCACTTCACCTTTTGCTTTTGGTGTCTGATCACACGATTTTGTTCTTCCGATGAGGATTTTTATTGGTAATCCTTTTCTTGCTTTCCCTAGCTTTTTCCTGGACAAATTCTTTTGAATTTCGATTTGGAAGTCCAGCGGGATGCCCTACCTTTTTCCTAAGCGACTTGTTTTCAAGTTTCGACTTAGCGGGGCTTTTTGTTTCTTTCTTATTCATAATTTCCATTTTGAACAAGTTGTTGATCTTTGCGTCGTCTTCGATTTGTTGGAAGTGACCGTGACTGTCTGATTATTTGGTAGATGAGGGATAGCCATTGTTGTATCGTCATTTGTTGACCTCCTGATGTGTAAGGGATACCCATTGTGATATCGTTAGTTGATGCACGTTGCTGATAGATGAGGGTTAACCATTGTGGTTTTGACTTTCCTAAACCTTTTGATGGATAACCATTATTTTATCCTTGGATGCACACTCTTGATGAGTTTTGAATGCCTGATCAGATTAACTGAACATTACCCGCCCCAGGGTTAAAATTAGGGTTTTTCTAAACAGAAAAGAAACTCCTACTCCGAAGGCTCAGAGGGGTTAACGAGGGTCTATCTCCCTTATATCTCCGGTGTTTAGGAATAGAAACAAGGCTTGTACATCGTTAGTAGGGTCTTATTCAAAAGCATACCAACCAGATATTTTTTGCGTTTTTATATCATCGTCATCCTCCCTCAAATCTTTACCTAAGCATAAGACTTGGAATCTTGGCATCAATATGCAAGTAAAACATTTAAAGAGTGGTAACTAATGGATGAATAAAAAAGAAAGGAACACTTCAAGACAAGCATACTTATTGCATTAAGATTTTCATTTAGAAATAGACAAGTTTCTACATGCAAGCAATGTTTAAACAAACAAACAAGAATGCAAATGAAAGTGCAGTAAAGAAACCAATGATTGCCATCACCAAGGATACTTGACTCCGTATGGGTTTCTTGATTCTGACGACTTCTACAACCTTGATGCTTAAATGGGCGAGATGATTCCCCTTCTAATCTGATATGAACACAATAGTCTTTGAATTGAGCTCGTCTTAGACCTCGTCTCTGGATGACATACCATCTTCAATTGAATGGCTGGGTGCCCCAGAATAATATGCATAGAATATCCTTTCAGGAGAACAAATGAATGATTTACCAGGAATATCAGTATAAACCGCATCATCGAGCATATTGCGCCATAAAGAAACAATATATTTCATCTTCTATCAGAACAACAGAAACATCCACTTGGTAAGAAATAGTCTGACAGTTGGAAAAATAGGAATTAGACTTTTGGAAGAGACGCCAGACAGGTGATGGGCTTTATACTTCAACCCCTTTACAGTTTTCAATATCAAAATCGGGTGCCTCGGAATAGGGGATACATCTACTATGTGTATCGCAATCAGAAGAGATGTTTGTGGGAAGAGGATCCCAAAGATCAGATCTTTACCAATTGAACTTCCACCATGCAAGGGAATAAATCGATGTAATGAATTGGGATCAGATGATATTCTCATCAGGCTTCTTCTGTCTTTGCTTAGAAGATTTTAGGGGACAAAGACTTGTTGTTATCAAACAGATTAGGGAACACGGAGTTATGGAGAGTGCCCCTGATTGAATAGTCGGATGCCCCAGCGCGGTAACCACATCTGACGTTGGTATCATGATCTGGAAGGTAATTTATAGACGGTACCGAAGTATGGGGTATAACCCACTGAAGCTCAAACAAGTGTGGAAACCAATGAGAATGAAGCACTGATATAAGATCAACTCTTCTTCAGGCATATTCTACTCTCGTTGGTAAACCAAATTTCTCGAATTCACACGATAAATGGGAACCATCTATTGATAAGATGTTCCAAGAATTCAAGATCATGTAGCACTCCATGGTCGAAAGAAATTCCCAAAAGATGAGGAGAAGATAGAACCTCTACTGTGACAGTAAGTGTGAGATTGTTGACATCATTATCAGATCTTTCATAACCTGGCTCACCTGAGCCTGTGATCAATTATATTATTTCTCAAAGAATTCCTGACCACGGGCCAAAGCTCGTATGTATACCATAATCAATCCCATCAAGATCTTCATCGGTCAATCCCCACGGAGTCATCCCATACTGATCTTTGAACATGTGAAGCAAGAAATTAAGTCTGAACCTCTGGATAGAGCACCGGGTCTGAATAAGAATCCACAATCTTCGAATACCTGTTATGGATGCATGAATGTGCTGAATTACATGCTTTGGTTTTTAATTTACGCAAGTCAAAGATGGAATATTTTAGCACAAGACTTACAAATATGATTATCTGGAAATAACCGAACATGTATGTTAAGCATGTGGTTAACCATGTTATGTATGCAAAGGCATGGGATCAATTATGTTCAAAGCTCCATCATTTCTGAATATGATTGTTACATTATTCTGAATCATATGAATATCACCAGATCAAAGGTCGTACATAGCTTATGCATACATAAGAACCAAGTACCATGTAGATCTTCCATTGTACGAGATCAAAGTTTCTGGAACACCGGATACTGTTGAACTTTTTCTGAACGTGCTGGGAATACAAAGATCGAAGGCCCGAATGAACCTCCAAGTAAACAAGTCAGGAACTCATAAAATAAATCCGAGCACTCCATAGTCACCAACAGAAATCCAGAGCATAACCATTAGAATTAATAGTCACCGTCTCATCATAGTCACCATCTGAACCTGTGATAATAATTCCCATCCCACTCACGGGTGAAGACTAGGTCAAGGTAAGGTTAGGTAACTCAAAATTGAGGGTACTTCCGAAAAACTATCGCTGTATCACCTACGTGAAAATGTCCAAAGCGACTGAACACCTAACCAAGATATAGGAGATCGAGGTAATCGATAGAAAATGATATGAACGATCACGGAGTATTAGCATCGGCCAATGCGAACTCCTGACAAAGTGTGGGGGTTCTATTGTAAAACCCTTCCCCACTAGACGACTCTATATACAAGAGCATGCACAACTCCAAAGCTTCGTGGTGCATCACGAGCTAAGGATGACACGAATGAAAATGCGGGGGTTGATTGTTAATCCTCCATGCTCGCATCCTTTTGAGGACTTCAATAAAGGGTGGGGATTAGTGTGGGCACAAATATAAACACACCTACAAAATACCTACTCAAAGGTAGGGTTTTAAACATACCACACATAAGTAGCAAACAGAGTGCACACAATATGGAATTGCCCTAAACGGGTCTTTAAATAAACCAGAGGGGTTCCTGGCATGATCAGCAATAGAGACACGCGTCATACATCTTTATCCTACTTCTCGTGGCATCAGAAAGCAATAAAGCCCTACTTCTCATGATATCTAGAAAAGCGGTAAAGAAGTGTGATAAAGTGCGGAAAATAAGAATAAAATAAAGTTGCGATGATAGCGAATAGAGAAAGTCCGTTGCCTCTACAAAACCACGCAAGCGATAAGAAAACTCTACATAAAGCTTCCTTGAATTTACTTGATGAACAATTAATCTCTTAGATTGCTTCAAAATCAAGTCTCTTTATTTTCTAATATCACAACAAAAATCTATCACCACATTTAACTAAAAATGGAATTGAAACAAAAAATAGAAAATGAAGCTTTAGGAGAGTGTAAACTGGACCAGGGGTTTAATATAGCAACAATGGAACTAAGCCCAACAACCAAATCCATAAGTTTTTTTTGTTTGTGCATCGGGTTTCACCAAAAAATCTGGTGAATTGGGCTTAAGGGAGGCAGATTTTGGTCTAGCTAAACCCATAGTTCTTTATTCAACACTCTGCATTAGTCAATCCAAATAAAAAAAATTAAATGACTAATAATAATAAAATATAAAGACTAGAAGGGAGTAAGATGGTGACGTTGGCTGATCGTTGGGGTTCTCAAAATTATGCCTCTTGAACTTCCATGACATGAGAAAACATAAGCTCTTCTCTCTCTTTGGTGAACGACGCCACTGGTGAGTGCTTCTCTACGACGATGATCCAACTTCAAATCAAAATAACCATTGAAATCGTCTCTTCCTCCTCTTTCTAAAATTTTCATCAATCTTTAACGATTGTATCCCTAACCTTCAAATCTTAGCGTAAGCGAGAAAACCCTAGGGATTATGAAATCATATTTTGCAGGATACCAAGGAGATGGAAGATTTGTAGGATCCTAAAGCTTACCAGCACCCGTCAGAGTATGAGCCGAGGAAGATGACGATAAGCGAAATTCTTTGATTTAAGGTATGTACTTTCGATTACTCCAGATATGTGATTACGTCTGTCATTCTTCTTCTTTTCTTCTTTCTGTTTTCCGTGTGTTTTCTTCTTCTCTCTTCTTCGACTCTTCTTTTACACTTTTCCTATTTCTCTGTTATGTTGTTGTTGCGTGAATTATGTGTCTCTGCTAAGCTATGTGGTAGCGTTGTAGTAGAGGAATGACGAGATTAATGGTGTAGTTGCAGAGGGGTGATAAAGATGAATGAGTTCAGAGGACTGGAGAGCGAAGAAGGTGATGATTGTGAAGAATTATTGAAGATTGAGAATATGAATATTGAATGATTCTGAGAAAAAGGTTAAAGAAAGTAGTGAATTGAAACGGGTGAAGAAAACGTTGGAGGAATTGCATAATAAAGAGGACGATGGAGGATGAGGAGTGAAGGTTTTTATTTTTGAAGAAGATCAACTCATTCGAAAATTGAAGAGAGATTTTCAGATTTTTTGGGTGAGTTGTAACTATTTATTTTCTGTTGGATCTTTTTTGTTAGAGCTGGAATTTCTATTTTGACAACCGGGGGTGGTTCTGAAAGTTAGTTGCAGTTTTTTCTAATGCAGTTAGGTTTTCTGTTTGCAGTTAGGGAGTTGAGTTATGAAACTGGTTAGGAGTTAGGGTGAGTTATTTGATAGTTAGTTGGTTAGGGAAGTTGATTATAGGTTAGAAAAACAGTTATAGCAGTTGTGATGAGCTATTAGTTATAGTGGTCAAAAAACAGTTATGAGGTTGTTCAAATCTGTTTTTGTTTTTCTGCTGGAAGTTGGATTAGGAATTAGTTACAGTTATGAGATGGTCTGAGCTATTAGAAGATTGGTTGTAATCTTATTTTTCCGGTTATTCTGAGCTGGATTTCTGGTTTTACTTATGAACTGGTTTTGGGAATTTTCGCAGGGACTTGTTACAGCAGGGCTATAAGGAGGCTATCTCACGGTTTCTTGTGTGAGCAGGGCTGAAGGAAGTGTGCAAGAATAGTTTAGATTGAAGCAAGGACTAGTGTGTACTCTTGCATTCCCTTCACACTCGTACCATAAAGAGAAGAGGAGTTCTTATGTGTTGTATATCGTTGCTGTCTAGGTGGTTTATGTAAGAACAATATTAGTTCTGACCTATCTCAGAGTTTTGATGATATCAATAAATTATATTTTAGATAATTTATACTTTGATGAATGTATTTGAATGTTTCAGATAATGTTCAGACATAAGCATTCTGATGTGCAAAGCTAAAAATTATATGAAGAAGTTCTTTAATGAAAGAACCTTTTTGTTTTAAGCGCATCTGCTGACTCTGGTAAGACAATTTTGTTTATATATATCTTCTAAAATTTAGCAGGATTCCTTGCTTAGAAGATCACTTGAAAGCAAGTGGTGTTCAGAAGTTATTTAAAAGCAAGCGCTGATCAAGTTCATAGAAAGCAAAGCACTGCCTAGAAGATAAGTAAAGCATGTTCTGAATACAAGACATTGAAGCAAGTTCTGAATGAACGTTAAAGCCAACTTCTCTTGTCAAGCAAAGGAAACATGTTCTTACAAGTTGTCGTTTGCTCATTAATGCAAAGACGGCTGCAAGCACTCAAGTGTCTAAGCTAGTTTCTTGGAAAATGGAATAGTGCAAAGAAACACACAAGCATTTAATGCTCTCCACTTTTCTGAAGGCAGCAACGGTCATTTTGTTCTTACTATATATAGAATGACATTTATTGTAAGCCAACCAACTAATCATATTTCAAAAAAAGAAGCAAGAAACTACGTGAAAAATTCTGGGCTCACATACTCTTTGTTCACACATTTTGTGCAATTAATTCTAAGTGAAAAAATCACAGTTGTGATATAGCTTGATTAGAAGCAAATTTTATTTCACTATCTGTATGGTTAAACTCTTGTAATTGTTCCTTGAGAGACCAAGTTTGGTCAGATTTTGCATCTGATATTGAGAAACATGAAGCAGAAAACTCTGAACTCTTAGAAAATAATTTTAAACTTAAAGAAAAAATTCAAAATGTTCAAAAAATTTCTAGTTCAGAATCCGTCTCTAGTTCAAAAGATATTCTGAAATAATATGACTATAGTTTTCAAACTTTCTTAGCTAAAAGCATATATAGAAGCAAAATGGCTTCAATGATCTATAGAGTTAGTGGGAAAAACAGAAGAGGAATTGGATATGAACCTCCCAAAGGGAAGGAGACATACATACCAAAACCTGTTGCTAAAATGACTTTCACTTACAAACCTCTGAATAAACAATTCAAGTTTGGACACTCACATGATATAAAATATACATCACATTCTGGAAACTCTTATGCTAACCCAAAAGGACCCAAAAAGATATGGGTGCCTAAGGATAAAATAATATTTGTTGCAGATGTCCTTAACAGCTCAATTGAGACACCAGTCATGGTACCTGGACTCTGGGTGCTCACGACACATGACGAGAAAAAGGTCTATGTTCCAAAGCCTGGAACTTAAAGCTGGAGGAGACGTGAAGTTTGGAGGTAATCAGAAAGGGAAGATTATTGGTTCCGGAACCATTGGACACGTTAACCTTCCTTCTATCTCTAATGTTTTAATAGTAGAAAGATTAGCTCATAATCTATTGTCCATAAGTCAATTAAGTGACAATGGTTATGACATTATCTTCAGTCAAAACTCCTGTAGAGCTGTAAGTTAAAAGGATGGATCAATCCTCTTTTCTGGCAAGAGAAAGAACAACATTTACAAAATTGATTTATCAGATCTTAAATCTCAGAACGTTAAATTCCTTTTGTCTGTTAGCAATGAGCAATGGGTATGGCACGAAAGATTGGGACATGTCAGTCTTAGAAAAAATCTCTCAACTAAATAAATTAAATTTAGTAAGAGGACTTCCCAATCTGAAGTTCAACTCAGAAGCTCAGTGCGAAGCATGTCAAAAAGGAAAAATTTCAAAACCTTCCTTTAAATCCAAAAATGTTGTCTCTTCCTCTAAGCCATTAGATTTACTTCATATTGATATGTTTGGGCCAGTTAAAACTGCATCCATCAGAGGCAAGAAGTATGGATTAGTCATTGTTGATGACTTCAGCAGATGGACATGGGTAAAGTTTTTAAAACACAAGGATGAGTCACATTCTGTGGTCATTGACTTCTGTACTCAAGTGCAAAAGGAAAAAGATTTTAAAATCATAAAAGTTAGAAGTGATCATGGTGGTGAATTTGAAAATCATTATTTTGAAAAATATTTTAAAGAAAATGGTATTTTTCACAATTTTTCTTGTCCTAGAACTCCTCAACAAAATGGAGTTGTAGAAAGAAAGAATATAACTTTACAAGAGATGGCCAGAACCATGATCAATGAAACTAATATGGCTAAGCATTTTTGGGCAGAAGCTGTGAACACAGCGTGTTACATTCAGAATAGAATGTCTATAAGACCTATTCTTAAAAAGACTCCCTATGAATTATGGAAAAACAGAAAGCCCAACATTTCATATTTCCATCCTTTTGGATGTACTTGTTTTATTCTGAACACTAAAGAAACTCTGAACAAGTTTGATTCTAAAGCACAAAAGTGTTTTCCGCTTGGATATTCTGAACACTCAAAAGGCTATAGAGTATACAACATAGAAACTCTGATTGTTGAAGAATCAATCAAAGTCAGGTTTGATGATAAGCTTGGCCAGCAACAGCCAAAGCAAATTGATTTTTCTGTGGGTACAGAAGATCATCCCTCAAACTCTGAATCTTCAGAAGTAAAGAAAGACTCAGAAGCAAAGGAAGACTCAGAAGATCATCCTCTTGACAATGCTCTAGACAACCTCAGAATCTCTGATCAACACACTCAGAAAAGGTTTCCTAGAATCTCTTCAGCTCACAAAGAAGACGTAATCATTGGAAGAAAAGAAGATCCCATCAGAACAAGATCCTCTCTCAGAATCAATGAAGAATCATTGTTTGGTTTGGTTTCTCTGATTGAGCCAACTTCCATTGATGAAGCTCTGGAATATAATGATTGGATCTTAGCAATGCAAGAATAACTCAACCAAATCTCTAGAAATGATGTATGGAATCTAGTTCCAAGACCCAAAGGATTCAACGTTATAGGAACCAAATGGGTTTTCAGAAACAAACTGAACGAGCAAGGAGAGGTGATCAGAAACAAAGCACGACTGGTTGCACAAGGTTATAGTCAACAGGAAGGAATTGATTATAGTGAAACCATTTCCCCAGTTGCCAGGTTAGAGTCTATAAGATTATTAATTTCTTTTGTTGTACAAAATAACATTTCATTATATCAAATGGATGTTAAAAGTGCATTTTTAAATGGTATATTGAAGAAGAAGTTTATGTCCATCAAACTCCTGGTTTTAATGATTCAAAACATCCAGAACATGTTTTTAAATTAAAAAAGTCTTTGTACGGTTTAAAACAAGCTCCCGGAGCTTGGTATGATCGTTTGAGTAATTTTCTTTTAGAAAAACATTTTACCAGAGGGAAAGTGGACATAACTCTTTTCAGAAAGACTTTTAAAAATGATATTTTAATTTGTAAAATTTATGTTGATGATATAATTTTTGGAACCTCTAATATCTCCCTTGGAAAAGAATTTGCTGAGACCATGCAGGCAGAATTTGAAATGAGCATGATGGGAGAATTAAAGTTCTTTCTGGGAATTCAAATCAACCAGACTCCAGAAGGTACTTACATACATCAGACGAAGTATGTTAAAGAACTTCTGAAGAAAATTCAAATGTCAGAGAGCAAAGATGCCAAGACACATATGCATCCAACCTGCATTCTGGGAAAAGATGAGGTAAGTATGAAGGTAGATCAGAAGCTATATAGAGGTGTGATCGGATCCCTTCTCTATCTGACTGCATCTAGACCTGATATACTATTCATCGTGTGTTTGTGTGCTAGATTCCAATAAGAGCCTAGAGAATCTCACTTAACAACTGTTAAGAGAATTCTTAGGTATCTGAAAGGTACTACTAATCTGGGTTTGTGTTACAGAAGATCACAAGATTACAGTGTAAGTCTCAAAGTGCCTAAGAGGGGGGGGGGGGGTGAATTAGGTCTTATAAAATTTATTCGGTTTTATGAGAATGCTTGGTAGTAATTTTTGGTTAAGTGTCTGAAGGTTTTGTTTAAATCTTTATCTTTTCCTGATTATGGTGATGAAAGCGATAAATGCGGAAAAGTAAAGAACACGGTGATATATCCTGGTTCCCCTCATAATCCGAGAGTACTCCAGTCCCCTTTCCAACACGAAAGAGATTTCACTATAGTTAGAATGATTGTACAGCCTATGCTTACTATCTAACCTATAGGGTGATCAAAGGTTCTTAACACCTTTAAGACCAAACAAACACTAATGTGAATGAAGAACAATCCTCTTCAAATCACAACACTTACTTCCAACAATCCTGGATAGTAAGGGAAAATCTTTAAGTAATACAATGATTTAGTTTGAAGTATATGGAGAGCTTTATCAATCTTCAATTGATCTTCTTCTTCAAGATAAAAACAATTCTCAACAATGTATATAAATGTTCACAATGTATGAATGAAACTTGTAATGATAATGAAAGTGTATATGGCAAGTTTCACAAAATTATGAACACATGAAAGTATAATTTCAAATGTGAGTAAATGAGAAAATTGTTAATGAAAAAGTATATTTGTTAATTTGAAAATTGAAGTATTGAATATATATGTTTGAAATAAGAAAATCTGCATTTTATAAAGTTACAAGAACCTCTTCATTCATGCCAATTCATATGAAAAGTTGCAATGCATTCATGAAAAGATACCACTTGAAAAGTGTTCAAAAAACAAAGTAAAGGCTGCACTGGTTTGCTAGGAACCGATTCCAACACTGACAGAACCCGGTTCTTAGTGAACGTTATAAGTTGGAATTCAAATTTATCACGCAGGAACCGGTTCCCCTATTGGTACAACCCGGTTCCTGGTACAAAATCCAGGGACATGTTTTTTGAGAAAAGCTGGAACCCGGTTCCCTGTTAGGGAGGAACCGGTTCCTAAAGGTTTATTTTCAAAAATAATTTTTGAAAGATATTTCAAACAAAGTTTTTCTTGATGTTAAAGTTATGGAATATGTATATGTTGATGAATGCATATTGTGAACATCTATATTCAAGATTTTAAGAATTATTTATACCATATTGACATTTGATGATTTCTTCAATAATTCTTCAATAATCTTCAAGACTTTTATTTGATGTTGATAAGCTTTTTGCACATCCTTTGAAAGTTGATGTCCATGTTGTCTTCATCAAAACACATGCTTTAAATATGACTTGAGAAGCTTGCAATTACATTGTCCCCCTTTTTGATGATGACAACCAAGTCTTGAAAACGATTTCTTGAAATGTTCATGTTGTTTTGTGTAGCAAACATGTTAAGCAAATGCAAGGCTCCCCCTAAATTGTATGCTCCCCCTAAGTCCATGATTCTTTGAATTTTGGAGAGAGTTTGATATTTATTTGGGCCTGCAATTTCTTTGAAACAAAACAACGCACATGCATACTCTTCTCCCCCTTTGTTAACATTAAAAAGGATGGGGAAAAAAGTGAAATAGATACATATAAAAATTAAGACGTGTATAAAAACACAACCATATATTTAAAGTACGAACAAAACACATTGTATGTGTGATCGGTGGATCTGGAACTGACTGTTTAACGCTGGTTCGTGAAATGTCACGGAAGCAAGAGTCGCCACCGTCTTTTATTTTCTCCAAATGGAAAGGACAAAAGCACAGAAAAATTCCTTAAAGAGATTGCTCTCGGTTCGGGAGGTAGATTATAAAAAGGGAAGGTGTTAGCACCCTTTCTATCCATGGTTATCCATGGTCTCTTAGATACTTGCTCATTGTGTTTTCAAAAAATGGTTTGTTTGCTTTTCAATGTGGGTTTTAAAAAAAAGTTTCTTTGAAAATTTCAGTTCGACTCTTGTATCGGTCCTCAAGAGTGTTTGAAAAGTTGCTTTCGAAAGCTTTTTGAAAATGTGTTGGTGTGAAAAGTATTTTTTGAATTTGTTTTGGAATTAGAGCAAGTATCTAGAGTTGTCTACCTACCCTAAGGAATTCGTCTGTGTAAATGTCCTTTAAAGTAGTGCCATCCCACCATTGAGAGGTAGGTAGCACCACCGTTGGAGGTGTTCGGGTCAATTCGAGGTTCGGGACATGGTGATCACCAGAGTAATGGGAAGACACCTTAGAAGCTACCCTCATGCCAGGTTCCCGGATCATGAGGACTTACTAAGACATCCTCTACTCGACGATCACCTTTCGAGGCAAGGCAACAGTGAAGCGTACCCTAGGGGTGGTGTGTGATTTGTGCGTCAGATTCGTTTATTTTTGTCTTGTCATGTCATGGGTGATCTACGCGTTATTTTTATTTTGACATTCATTCTTGCATGCAATTTGTTAACAGTTAAAAAGTTGCGAGAAGTATAAAGTTCCTAAACTATTACAAAGGCGCGGGTCCACATCGCCAAATTAAATCCAGGACCCGATTTGACATAAAATAAATAAATAATGTGCGAGAAGTAATTTACATGGCTTCGGGAGAGATACATAAGTATTATAATGAAATAAAATAAATATGCGAATTAATGAGAATTAAACGGAACGAGGGCGTTGGACCCTTTTTGCGAAATTAAAATTACATGGCATTAATTAATAAAAATGAAAAGGAATTATTTTTTTGGTATTTTTAGTATTTTAGGATTTAATAGCAAAAAGGAGAATTAATTAAAATAAGATGCAAACCCTAATTCTATTTTATTTTAATTTTTTTAGAAAACATTAGAATTTAACCTAAATTAAACCTAATTTTTATATACAAATTTAATTATAAAAATAAATAAAATAAATAATATTATTATAAAAGAGAAAAAAAAGGAATAAAAACATTAATTAAACCTAATTCTATGTTTTTTATGTTTTTTATTAAAAGAATTAAAATTGCAAACCTAATTTAAAATTACATTCAATTACATGCAAATTTATTTAAGAAACTACTAAAATTATTTATTGTATTTTTAATCTTTTCTGATTTTTTATTGGTATTTTATATTTTGTGAAAATAATAATTAATTACTAAAACAACAATTAAAAAGAAAAATAAAAAATAGAAGAAATAAAGAGAATAGGAAGAATTGCAAACCAAAGGGGGTTCAGATCCCAAATTAGGAGGTATTGGACAGCAATCCAGGCCCATTTAAATTGATGGCCTCTTTGACTTTTCAGGACGCGTGTACACGCGTTGACAAGGGTGTATGGTGCTCTCCAATCCAGGGCCTTTGATCTGATGAAGCTGGACGCGTGTACGCTCGATGGAGAAGGTGTATGGTGCGCTTCAACCTGGGCACTACACGTGAAGATCAATTGAAAAATAATGTTGAGAATTTTGAAGACCTGTGGCTCGAACCCAGGTCATGTGCTTTGCCAACCCTCACGCTTGCCATCTGATCCAAATGCGCACTTTGTATATATAATAACGAATAAATAATAAAAATAAAAATTGGTTAGTGGCATGAAAAACATAAAAAACGCGCGCTGATTTAAAAAGACCAATCATGGGTGGCCACGAATTCATCTTCTTCACGTGTTTTATTTTTTCCTGAAACAAGAACACATTGGCCACGGTTTTTCATGCGTTCTCTTAGGCAGCTTTAGGGAAAATAGCGATTATCCCTCAGACACTCATAAATTGAGCGCGAGGGTGGGCTTGTAATCGTCTGAACACGCTGGTTTGAATGGTGGTGGTCAGGGGTTCCAATTTTTCCTTGTTACAAAACCCCTATTCTGAAGCTCTACAAACCCTAAAAATCAGTCATGGCGAAATCGTACACAATGCATAATAATTCAATCAAAACATTGGGTTAGCTTCAGAACAAAGTAATTAACATGAATCAAACTTTAAAATTTTCAAAGAATGCATGGATTGATATGCATGACTCTGAAATTTTTCATGCACAGGTCCGGTTCAATATACCAATTCTTTAAGCTTTGAGGAATGATATTGATTGGAACACGTTCAGTAGTCTTCAAGGAAGCTAATGGAATGGAAATCGTGCCTTGAATCAACCGGCAAATCAGTTTTCAGTATTGAGTTTTTTAGAGAAAATTTCAAGTTTGTTTCCCAATTTTCTCAGCAGCTGCGTGTGTATTATGATTAGGGTTGTGTTCCATACTTATGCAAGAGTGAATTAGGTTAAAAATATGGATCCAAATATCTTGCATTCATGATTTTGGAAGTTTGATTTTCTAAGATTTTTTCCAATCTTTTTCCATGTGCTTTTTGTTCTCAATCATGCCAATCAATCCAAATCTTTCCATATTGGTACAAGCACGAAATCTTGAGAGTAAAACATGCACAAAAAGATTTAAAACTTTAGGTTAGCATTTTTCATACATTTATTTTGATTTAAATGAATTATTATAAATAAAAATTCAAATAAATAAATAAAAAATGAATAAAGACTTCCCTTTGGGCCAAGTAGTCGTGCATATGTCATGGATGATGAATTATGGAAGAAAAATGGGTCCATTAGCAATTTTAGGTCATTTGAAGTAATGTTGACTTTTCAAAATATCCAAAAATTTCCCAACTTCCACAAGGCATAACTTGCTCAATTTTTAAGATTTTCTCATGTTCTTGGACATTTTGGAAAGGTCTTTGAGTCCTCTAACCAATGTCTTTGGTCCCATGTCATTTTGATTTACCAATCTCAAGTTATGGCCTTTTACTTAAAGTCCCTTTTTGTTGACTTTTGAAAATGACCTATAATGTTGAAATTGATAACTTTTTATGAGAGCATTTATTGGACTTGAAGTATGAAGATGAGTTGTAGGAAATGTCTTTCTCTTCAAAATGAGCTTTGGATGGGATTTTTCTGATAATCCATGTGAAAGTTATGCCTTGGTCAATTTCAGTTGACTTTTTCAGCTGTCCAAATAAGGAAACTTCTGCATTTTGATGATTTTTGAGCCAAGCTTTGAGAATCATGATCAAGCATTGATCAAATGATGTTTGAGGCTTCAAAATGATATGTTGACCAAAAATTTGAACTTTTGACTGTCAAATGACCATTTTGCCCCTACAGTTGACTGTAGTGCAATTAGGGTTTTGACTGTGCAATTTTGAGCTGAAAGTCTTGAAACTTGGTATGAGGATGCTTGACCATATTTGTAGGCATGTGAGACTTGATTGGACCTTCAGAAACTTCATTTTCTTGATCAGAATCAAAACCCTAATTTTGACTGTATAGGAGATCTTTGACTGTGTAACCCTTGGGGAGATTTTGAAGCTTGACTTGGCAATTTCTTGGAGAATATGGGAGGGCAAATTTTGGGGTACAACAGTTTCCCCTGTTCAATCTTCTTAGACCTGAGGATGAAGATTGGCTGACGTGCCTTTCGTAATCCGAAGGTGGAAGATGATTGAACACTAGAGTGCCCAGAAATTTGCGCTCACATAGTAGCAGTATGATGATGGAATGGGCTTATAGATGCCATTTAGAGGTTGCTGGATAGGATGATGGGCTTATAGATGCCATCTGGATGTTGATCGCATAAGAGATTCCTTAGCGAGAACCTGTATACCTGCAAAATAGAAAATGATTACCTGACACGTTGCAGGAGCTGATTTTCAGATGCTTTTGTGTAGATATGTCCTGACTGGTTACGGGAGCTGGGTCTGGAGCTTCAAAAGATGATGAATGAACCAGGGATGGTTACTACCTTAGCATGAACGGTAAGAGAACCTTGGGTGACTTTAACTTCAACAACGCTCGCTGAGAAAATCTTGGTGGGAATTACCATCTTCGCAGGATCGGGAAGAGAACCATAGGCAATTATAATCTGAAAGGGAATTACATCTCACGCACCGTCGGGGAGAGAACCATAGGCAATTATAATCTGAAAGGGAATTATCACCTCACTCACCGTCGGAGAGGGAACCATAGGAAATTATAATAATGGATTTATCACCTCACTCACCGTCGGAGAGGGAACCATAGGAAATGGAATTATCACCTCACTCACCGTCGGAGAGGGAACCATCTGAAAAGGAATTATCACCTCACTCACTGTCGGAGAGGGAACCATAGGAAATTGAATTATCACCTCACTCACCGTCGGAGAGGGAACCATAGGAAATGGAATTATCACCTCACTCACCGTCGGAGAGGGAACCATCTGAAAAGGAATTATCACCTCACTCACCGTCGGAGAGGGAACCATAGGAAATGGAATATCACCTCACTCACCGTCGGAGAGGGAACCATATGAAAAGGAATTATTACCTCACTCACCGTCGGAGAGGGAACCATGGGAAAAGGAATTATCACCTCACTCACCGTCGGAGAGGGAACCATAGGAAATGGAATTATCACCTCACTCACCGTCGGAGAGGGAACCATAGGAAATGGAATTATCACCTCACTCACCGTCGGAGAGGGAACCATCTGAAAAGGAATTATCACCTCACTCACCGTCGGAGAGGGAACCATCTGAAAAGGAAATATCACCTCACTCACCGTCGGAGAGGGAACCATCTGAAAAGGAATTATCACCTCACTCCTCGTCGGAGAGGGAACCATGGGAAAAGGAATTATCACCTCACTCACCGTCGGAGAGGGAACCGTAGGAAAAGGAATTATAACCTGGGATAACTTCTACTGAGTCTTTATCAGAAAAATCTGTTGGGAGTCGATTTAGCTGGACTAGAGAAGGCCTTGGACTGGATAAGAAATCTTTGGAGTCGATTAACTGAACCGGTCTAGGTCTTGAAAGATGATTGAGAATTTAGCTGAATTTTTCCTGAAAGGTAAAGGTCAGTCATATGCAATGCATGATATGGATCAAGCAATGATGTTCTCAACATAAATGAGATTTGTATGATATAATGCGTCTATGCATGCTATAATGATGTATGTGATGTTTTATGAATGTATGTTTTCGTCTAGGAAAGTAAATTCTTGACGGGTGCCGGGAAGTCATATCCTGGGCTGATGTTGAAGAATAGATTTTGCTCCTGCTGGGGATGATAACTGCAAGAATACCGGTAGGAGAAGATGACTCCGTTGCGGAATAAACTTGGCGAATGGAATGACTCTGCGGGGGGAGAAGTACCCTGTCGATCTTGCTGGGAAGCGATACTCTGTGGGGAGAGGTACTTTGTTGAGTGTTGATAATAACTTGTTGGGGATACTCTTGTTGTGTTGTGTTGATAACAATTTGCTGGGGATACCCTTGTTGTTGGAAGTGTTGATGGACTTCGCTGGGGTAAGAAGACTTCGTCGAGGACGCTCTTTCCGTGGCTTTTGGCTGAGGATAACCCAGTTATATCCTGTTAAGGAAATAACTCTTTGAATAAAGCCGGGAGACGCGTTCGTGTTCTGCGAAGGATAAGCTTCCAGAATTTACTGGGGATAAGCTTACTGCTTGGGGATATGAATTCTAATTTTCCTGGGGAAACTGGATTTTCCTGGGGAAGTTTTGACATGCTGGGGAAGTGATTCCTTTGAATGTTGGTCTGCCGCCGGGGAACAATCTTTAGACCACGACTGCCGGGGATGCTTGTTAAGAATGTCTGTATGCTACTGGGGAATGTTGAGATCTGCTGGAGGATACTCAGCTTCCTTAAGGTTGATAACTTTGCTTGGAGAGGGTGTATTGCTTGCTGGCTCACTCTCTGGGGAATTAAGATATGCCGGTTATGTTTTTTAGCTGAACCTATCTTGGTACCTTGGAGGATGGAACAATTAGATTGCTTAGACAACTCTGTATTGCCCCTGTTTCTATAGGAGAAGGCACCTGTGGGGGCTGATAGTTGTTGATAGACCAAGCTTCTTTTGGTAGGCAGGTGACAGGATGACAGGACATAGTCGTACGCTTTGATCCCTAACTTTTGCCTGGACCGCCCTTTCGGGTTTTCAGTCCACCGGGATACCCATTTTTGCCCAAGCCGCCTTTTCAGGTTTTCGACTTGCCGGGTGTACAGATTTTTTCATTTCATCCCTTCATTTTGCCCGAACCCTTTTGGTTCGTCGGGAAGCCCTTATTTTTGCCTAGGTATGTCAACCTAGCGGGTCTTTGATTGTGCGTAGTATTTTTTCGACTACGTCCGTGCTTTCAGAATGTAAGGAGTTGCCCCTGTTAGAAGTGCTTTGTCATGCCACCAGAAGGTATTTGATCAGGCAAGATTCGTTGTTGGAATGCCCCAAGTGACTCAGGCGGAGATTTGCCCCAAGCTATTTGGCCTTTGAGAGATTCTATGAATCTTGATTGGATTGCCCCAGATAATGGACCATGGTCATGTCTGCCCCTTGATTGGAGGTACTTCTGTTCATTAGGCATTCGTCGTGCGAATTTCTATGCTGTTCAAACAAAAAGTCATATGCAAACAAAGTTATGTTAAAAATGCAAAGCTTATGTCTGTCTTGAAGATTTTGAAAATGCATTCTTTTTTCATAAAACAAATGAATGTTTGTAAAACGTGATGTCAACACCGTATTTACCGTAGGCCTTAAGGAGTCAGGATACCTTTCGTAACAGTATGCTTTCGAACTAACCCATGCTTCAGCTAGGACTTTTAAGGGTTATAACGTGGCTTGGTTCACGGTTTAAGAAACAAAGGATAAAGGCTCAAATTATTTGTACCCGCCCGCTCTTCATGATGTTCTCCAAACCTAAACTCAGTTGATCATACGTTAGACCTTGTTTGAGTCTTTGCTCTGATGTTCCAATGATGATTCAAATATTGACAGTATATTTTGATTAGGCAGTCATTTCCTTTTTCGTTGAGGGTTTGTAGGACCTTTTTCTTTTTTGACTTCGTTATCCCTATTTTTTTTGCCTGAACTGTTTCCTTTTGGGAATTACAGTCAGCGGGATGCCCCAGTTTTGTAAGTCTCCTTCATAGGTTTTGACTTAATGGGTTTTCATTTTTGAGAAGTAATGACTGCCTTTCTTTATTGATTATTCGGAACCATCACTGTCTTTCTTTTTTTGTTGTAAGGACCTCTTTGGTGCCATTTGTCATGCACTTGGATCAACTGAGAGAACTACCCTGCCCCAGGTTATGATAAAGGGTTTTAAATTTCGAAAAGAAAAACTCCTACTTCTTTGGCTCAGAGGGGTTGACGAGGGATTATCTTCCTTATAACTCCAGTGTTTAGGGATTGAAACAATGCCTGTACCTCATCAGCGGGGTCTGTTCAAAAGCATACTGTAGATTGCGGTATCGTTTTCGTCATCCTCCCTCAAGAGGCTTAGAATTATTGATTGAGAGTTGACATCAGAAAAAATATGAAAATAATTTGCGTATAGTGAATACGAATATATTGATTCAAAATAGACATAAGCGATGCATTAATGAAATAACAATGTTTTACATGAATAAATGTTTGAACAATCAAAGCACAACACAACTTGAACATTCGAATGAACAAAAGTTTCCTAGTCTCAGGGCTTGTCACTTCAAATGGTGCCTCCTGTAGGGATGGTAGAAACACTCAGCCTGGCCGTCTTGGGTGAATTCCACAGCTCCTTCCTCAATCAGATCCTGGATCTTATTTTTCAGAGTCCAACAATCCTCTGTAGCATGCCCCGGGCTGTCGGAATGATAAGCGCAGTGAGCGTTGGGATTATACCTTGAAGGTGTCCTGTTGGGATTCTTAGGGGGATCCTTTAGAGTTACCAAGTTCAACCTCAGCAGTTGTTGTAAGGCTTGAGGCAGCGACACGTTGAGCTTGGTGAATTGCCTTTTGGGCTTGTCTGGCTGAAGCTGGTGAGGTTGATACTGAATTGGTGATACTGAAGCCATATGAGGAGCTTTCTCCTTGCCTCTTTGTCTCAAAGACGGTCGAACGATGACTAGCTTTTTACCCTTAGACGTTTGCCCCAGTTGGTTATCCTGAAGCAGTTGGTTGACGAGAAACCGGAGCTCATCTTGTCTTTGAGCTAAGCTTTGAATGGCATTCCTCTGCCCCAGCATTTGGGCTTTCATTGCATCCATCTCAGCTTGTAGGTGTTTCAACCTTTCATCCTCAGCACTGTTCCTGACAAAGGTCCCCATGAGAAGTGTCCTTAGCTCCTCCTGCCCCTTGGATAGAGTCAGGAGGATTTCCCCGAACCGAGTCTCTTGAGCAAGAAGGTCCTGGTTATTTGGTTGGAAGGCCATTGCTGAAATAAACAGCGAGAAATGGTAAGTGACCTGCAACAAAGATACCTGTTATGCAATGAGGTGTATGACATGCATGCAATGTTTTCAAGGACCTCGCGGGATAAATAGAGAAACTTGTTAGAGTTGAAAACTGGTAACTTGATTGAAGGTACTTCATATTGTTGAGAGTCCTTCTTCAAGAGTCAAAGGCTCACCATATCTAGTGGGTCGTAGCCCCTGACAACTTTGCCTAGAGGAAAATAAATCCCCTTTTCCCCTTGCTAGATGTTTGACTCATCATGATCTGCATCACAAGCCCTTGAGATCCTTGAAATGGGTTAAGGTATATGCAATGGTATGATGTTATGTTATGCATGGGGTAATGTAGGTAACCCTGTTATGAGTCCTAATTAAGGACTGCAAACCAAAACCTGCAAGAAACCTAAGTAAAACCTGTCATGAGTCCTAATTAAGGACTAAATAAAACCTGCAAAACACTCAGTAAACCCTGTTATGAGTCCCAGTTAAGGACTATAAACAAAACCTGCAAGTAGTTCATGTGTCAGATAACAAGCATGCAAGTAGGCAAGTACGAAGGCACACAAGTCACACAAGAGAAGCCCTTAGGGTTTAGGCCAGCATGAGGTCTAGGTATTACCCTCTTTCAGTTTGTGGGTTCATACCTGTCCTATCAAAGTAACCGGGTTCTTAGAGGATCCCAATATCATTGACTACCCTCAATCGGTCATAACTCCAGCATCGCAATCTTTTCTTGCAGCCAGAACCATCACGAGAGTTTAGCCTCAATGAGCGTAGCATACTGCTACTGTTCTAATGGCCGAGTTGTGTCATTTAAGGTTCTAAGGTCTGTTGGTGCTTAATGACTCCTTGGAAAACCCATATTCTCCCCGTTTCAACACGAGGGATATCGGTACAGACCAAGGCGCCACACCAACGTAGCCACTGCTTCACCCATGTCGGTATACGCCGGACAGGTCCCTCACAGCTTATGCTACCTAAACAGGGTATCCCCAGATCCGGGTTAGGATATATGTAACTCCCATGCAACCCACAATAATAAAGCAAGCAAGGAAAGCAATTGAAAACACAATGATCTTAGTCCTAAGGTATACCTCACTTTAAAGATAGTCCCCAGCAGAGTCGCCAGTTCTGTGATCGGTGGATCTGGAACTGACTGTTTAACGCTGGTTCGCGAAATGTCGCGGAAGCAAGAGTCGCCACCGTCTTTTATTTTCTCCAAATGGAAAGGACAAAAGCACAGAAAAATTCCTTAAAGAGATTGCTCTCGGTTCGGGAGGTAGATTATAGAAAGGGAAGGTGTTAGCACCCTTTCTATCCATGGTTATCCATGGGCTCTTAGATACTTGCTCATTGTGTTTTCAAAAAATGGTTTGTTTGCTTTTCAATGTGGGTTTTAAAAAAAAGTTTCTTTGAAAATTTCAGTTCGACTCTTGTATCGGTCCTCAAGAGTGTTTGAAAAGTTGCTTTCGAAAGCTTTTTGAAAATGTGTTGGTGTGAAAAGTATTTTTTGAATTTGTTTTGGAATTAGAGCAAGTATCTAGAGTTGTCTACCTACCCTAAGGAATTCGTCTGTGTAAATGTCCTTTAAAGTAGTGCCATCCCACCATTGAGAGGTAGGTAGCACCACCGTTGGAGGTGTTCGGGTCAATTCGAGGTTCGGGACATGGTGATCACCAGAGTAATGGGAAGACACCTTAGAAGCTACCCTCATGCCAGGTTCCCGGATCATGAGGACTTACTAAGACATCCTCTACTCGACGATCACCTTTCGAGGCAAGGCAACAGTGAAGCGTACCCTAGGGGTGGTGTGTGATTTGTGCGTCAGATTCGTTTATTTTTGTCTTGTCATGTCATGGGTGATCTACGCGTTATTTTTATTTTGACATTCATTCTTGCATGCAATTTGTTAACAGTTAAAAAGTTGCGAGAAGTATAAAGTTCCTAAACTATTACAAAGGCGCGGGTCCACATCGCCAAATTAAATCCAGGACCCGATTTGACATAAAATAAAGAAATAATGTGCGAGAAGTAATTTACATGGCTTCGGGAGAGATACATAAGTATTATAATGAAATAAAATAAATATGCGAATTAATGAGAATTAAACGGAACGAGGGCGTTGGACCCTTTTTGCGAAATTAAAATTACATGGCATTAATTAATAAAAATGAAAAGGAATTATTTTTTTGGTATTTTTAGTATTTTAGGATTTAATAGCAAAAAGGAGAATTAATTAAAATAAGATGCAAACCCTAATTCTATTTTATTTTAATTTTTTTAGAAAACATTAGAATTTAACCTAAATTAAACCTAATTTTTATATACAAATTTAATTATAAAAATAAATAAAATAAATAATATTATTATAAAAGAGAAAAAAAAAGGAATAAAAACATTAATTAAACCTAATTCTATGTTTTTTATGTTTTTTATTAAAAGAATTAAAATTGCAAACCTAATTTAAAATTACATTCAATTACATGCAAATTTATTTAAGAAACTACTAAAATTATTTATTGTATTTTTAATCTTTTCTGATTTTTATTGGTATTTTATATTTTGTGAAAATAATAATTAATTACTAAAACAACAATTAAAAAGAAAAATAAAAAATAGAAGAAATAAAGAGAATAGGAAGAATTGCAAACCAAAGGGGGTTCAGATCCCAAATTAGGAGGTATTGGACAGCAATCCAGGCCCATTTAAATTGATGGCCTCTTTGACTTTTCAGGACGCGTGTACACGCGTTGACAAGGGTGTATGGTGCTCTCCAATCCAGGGCCTTTGATCTGATGAAGCTGGACGCGTGTACGCTCGATGGAGAAGGTGTATGGTGCGCTTCAACCTGGGCACTACACGTGAAGATCAATTGAAAAATAATGTTGAGAATTTTGAAGACCTGGGGCTCGAACCCAGGTCATGTGCTTTTCCAACCCTCACGCTTGCCATCTGATCCAAATGCGCACTTTGTATATATAATAACGAATAAATAATAAAAATAAAAATTGGTTAGTGGCATGAAAAACATAAAAAACGCGCGCTGATTTAAAAAGACCAATCATGGGTGGCCACGAATTCATCTTCTTCACGTGTTTTATTTTTTTCTGAAACAAGAACACATTGGCCACGGGTTTTCATGCGTTCTCTTAGGCAGCTTTAGGGAAAATAGCGATTAGCCCTCAGACACTCATAAATTGAGCGCGAGGGTGGGCTTGTAATCGTCTGAACACGCTGGTTTGAATGGTGGTGGTCAGGGGTTCCAATTTTTCCTTGTTACAAAACCCCTATTCTGAAGCTCTGCAAACCCTAAAAATCAGTCATGGCGAAATCGTACACAATACATAATAATTCAATCAAAACATTGGGTTAGCTTCAGAACAAAGTAATTAACATGAATCAAACTTTAAAATTCTCAAAGAATGCATGGATTGATATGCACGACTCTGAAATTTTTCATGCACAGGTCCGGTTCAATATACCAATTCTTTAAGCTTTGAGGAATGATATTGATTGGAACACGTTCAGTAGTCTTCAAGGAAGCTAATGGAATGGAAATCGTGCCTTGAATCAACCGGCAAATCAGTTTTCAGTATTGAGTTTTTTAGAGAAAATTTCAAGTTTGTTTCCCAATTTTCTCAGCAGCTGCATGTGTATTATGATTAGGGTTGTGTTCCATACTTATGCAAGAGTGAATTAGGTTAAAAATATGGATCCAAATATCTTGCATTCATGATTTTGGAAGTTTGAGTTTCTAAGATTTTTTCCAATCTTTTTCCATGTGCTTTTTGTTCTCAATCATGCCAATCAATCCAAATCTTTCCATATTGGTACAAGCACGAAATCTTGAGAGTAAAACATGCACAAAAAGATTTAAAACTTTAGGTTAGCATTTTTCATACATTTATTTTGATTTAAATGAATTATTATAAATAAAAATTCAAATAAATAAATAAAAAATGAATAAAGACTTCCCTTTGGGCCAAGTAGTCGTGCATATGTCATGGATGATGAATTATGGAAGAAAAATGGGTTCATTAGCAATTTTAGGTCATTTGAAGTAATGTTGACTTTTCAAAATATCCAAAAATTTCCCAACTTCCACAAGGCATAACTTGCTCAATTTTTAAGCTTTTCTCATGTTCTTGGACATTTTGGAAAGTTCTTTGAGTCCTCTAACCAATGTCTTTGGTCCCATGTCATTTTGATTTACCAATCTCAAGTTATGGCCTTTTACTTAAAGTCCCTTTTTGTTGACTTTTGAAAATGACCTATAATGTTGAAATTGATAACTTTTTGTTAGAGCATTTCTTGGACTTGAAGTATGAAGATGAGTTGTAGGAAATGTCTTTCTCTTCAAAATGAGCTTTGGATGGGATTTTTCTGATAATCCATGTGAAAGTTATGCCTTGGTCAATTTCAGTTGACTTTTTCAACTGTCCAAATAAGGAAACTTCTGCATTTTGATGATTTTTGAGCCAAGCTTTGAGAATCATGATCAAGCATTGATCAAATGATGTTTGAGGCTTAAAAATGATATGTTGACCAAAAATTTGAACTTTTGACTGTCAAATGACCATTTTGCCCCTACAGTTGACTGTAGTGCAATTAGGGTTTTGACTGTGCAATTTTGAGCTGAAAGTCTTGAAACTTGGTATGAGGATGCTTGACCATATTTGTAGGCATGTGAGACTTGATTGGACCTTCAGAAACTTCATTTTCTTGATCAGAATCAAAACCCTAATTTTGACTGTATAGGAGATCTTTGACTGTGTAACCTTGGGGAGATTTTGAAGCTTGACTTGGCAATTTCTTGGAGAATATGGGAGGGAAAATTTTGGGGTACAACAGTATGATTTCAAACATACTAAAATACGAACAACGAATTGTACGATTACATAACAATAAAACAAACAATGCCTAAACATCACGAAGCATAAAAATAGAACATTGTCTAAATGTTACAAATAAAAATACATTAAAAAGAAATGACATAAATTTTTTTTTGTCTTTTAATCATCATCTTCATTCATCTCATCATCATCTTCATCACTTCCACTACCACTTCCAGAAACCTCTTCCTCTAGAACTCCTTTTCTGTCAAAGTGATCAAGAATAACCTTTTGAGTTCTTTGGACATTTCGTAGTTGTCGCCGTGCTGAAGCATTTTCTTGTTGGAGCACATCGAAGCGATCATCCACATGTCTCTGGAAGATTGTCATCTGATTAAACAGCATGTCTAAGGTGTAGCCGCCTTCGGGAGGTTGAGCCACATATTGGACAGTTGGTTCGAAGTCTTCTTTATAGTGAAAGTGACCTCTTGCATCTAGAATGATCCCTGTATTTTTAAGTGCGATTGCATCTGTAATTGCCTTTTATCTCCTTGAATCCTTGTCACTTCTCGTTGAAGGTTAACATGTGCATTTTCCAAAATGTGAGAAATGGCTCGAGCATATGGTAAACCACCATCAAGAGATTCCATAAGCTGCATATGGTACATAATGGAAAGTGCCAAATTTACCGAACAACAGCGTCTCAAAGCATAAAGTACCATTAATTCAAACTCATTTATACGCGAATGGTTAGAATTATTCAGAAAGAGGATATATGCAATAATGAGATGGAGCATTCTGTCACTTACAGAAAGATTCGAGCCAAACAAATTTGATGATGAGAGAAGTTGTTGACGCGCAGTATTCTGTTGATTTGGCCTACACATGTTAATAAAAATTTCTGCCTTATTGAATGGTAGCCAATCATGTGGAATAACACCATTAACAAGAACCAAACCTTCATGCGGAACACCCAACAATGCACCAAATTCCTCAACAGTTAAACAGATACTCTTTGACAGAACATGAGAGGTTAGAGTAATATCACCAAATTCATCAGGTACAAGTTTTAAGTTGTGATAAAATTCTCTAACAAGGTCAGGAAACACTTCACCATTGTTACCTACAAATCTAGCAACCCCAGCAGAGGCCAACTGAGCAGGAAATAAAAAGCTATGAACAGGAAATGTATGAAGTCTACAAAACTTAGCTTTAAGAACCTTCCGATTGCGAGATTTGAAGGTGAGCCTTCTGGATTTGATGGTCTGAGGATGAATGTTGGAAGTCTCTTCTTCAACCTGAGCCTTTCCCTTGCTGGATCTGGTAGCTCTCTTAGGACCCATGGAGATTTGTGATAAATCTGAAAGTTGGGGTTTTGGTTTGGGATTTTCGGAATAGATGAGAGATTGGGATATTTGAGTATGAAATATGGAAGGAGAAGTGGTTTTATAGTGATTTGTAGTAGTGGGTATTAATATGTTGGTGAAGACAAAGAGATGTTGGAGCTTTTATGAGGTGTGTCAATGGAGGTGGAAGGGTTTTGAGAGATGAATGTTGACTATGACATAAAACTCATTTAAAAAGCACTTAAGCATAGAAAGGGGCGTGTGGCCGGTCTGCATGCTGGCAACCGGTTCTGCACTATAGTGAACCCGGTTCCTGGCTTTTGAAAAAATAGCGTTTCTGGAAAATGAACCAGGAACCGGTTCCTACCATTACGGGAACCGGGTTCCACATGCAAATATTGCCAAAAACTTGAAAAATTGTTGTGAAAGGAAAAAGTTTTGAACAAACAACATATACACACATATTTTATAAAAACATATATAAAAGAAGGAGTGCACCTTATGCGAACATTTAGTGATCATCTTCTTCCAAAATTCCAAGATCTTTTCCAAGCTTTTTGTTCTTGATGGACCAAAGAGATCCATGTGTAACAATTGTAGTGGTCTTGTAGTAGACACCACATTCTTAGATTTGAAAGTTGTTTTGGTCTGTTTGCCCTTTTGGCATGCATTACATAATTTGTCTTTGATGAACTTCATCTTTGGTAGACTAATAACTAAGTCATGCTTAACCAATTTGTTCAAGTGCTCCATGTGAATGTGAGAGATCCTCTTGTGCCATAACCAAGCTTCATTGTTGTTTACCATAAGACATTGTACTTTCAGAGACAAATCATCTAAAGTAATCATAAAAATATTGTTAGTTCTTATACCTTTGAGTTTTACCTCATTGGTTGCCTCATCCATAATGAGACATTCATCTTTGTTGAATTTGATCTTGAACCCTCTATCGCAAAGTTGACTTATGCTAAGAAGATTGTGCTTTAATCCTTCAACATAGAGAACATCCTCAATTTGAATGGATGGAGGTGTGCCAACTATTCCAACGCCAAGAATCTTTCCTTTGGTGTTGTCTCCATAGGTGACATACCCTTTGGCTTTATGTACTAGATATGAAAATTGGTGTACATCTCCTGTCATATACTTTGAACATCCACTATCAAGATACCAGACATTTGATGTGGATTTCAAGCATACCTACACAAACAAATTATTCTTTGTTAGGTACCCAAGTTGCCTTGGGTCCTTCATAGTTAGTTCCCTTTTTCACCCACACATAATGCCCACTTGCTATACTAAAGTTTCTAACATAACAAGCATTAGGTGTATGGCCTTTAATACCACAATAAAAACAAGTAGGTTCAAAGTTACTTCTATATCTAGAAGGATAAGATTTCTTCTTAGGAAATGTTTTCTTTTTCGATACATTAGCCTTTTTCTTTTGATGATTATGAGCAACTTGCTTCTTTTCTACTTTCTTGGGATTAGAACTATTACTAGCCTTTACAAAAACAGTGGGATTGTTACTTGGTTTCTTAGAATTCACATAACTAAGACCCCTTTTATCATTTGGATAGCGTTGTTGGCTTAATAATCCTTCCAATCCTATTTGTCCTTTTTCATATCGTTCAATGACTCTTTTCAATTGAACAATTTGAAAGACATTTGATTCACACTTGGAGCATGCAAAGTTTTCTTTTTCTTTAATAAAATTTTGTTTTTGAAGATCAAAATCTTTAGTCATGGAGTCAATTTTTTCTAAACAACTTAGAAGTTCTTTTTCTTGATTTGACACCTTTTTGTATAAACTTTTGCATTCTTTCAAGAGTTCATCAATAGCATCTTGAACATCATCATCAAAAAGATTAAATTCATTACTAACCTCTTCTTCATTGTCAGAGTGATGTGAAGCCATTAATGCTAGATTTGCACATTCCTCGCTTTCCGAATCAGATGAAGAACTTATCTCATTATCTTCCCATGCAACATAAGCCTTTTTGTTCTTGAACTCCTTTTTGCCTTTGAATCCATTTTTCTTGGAGAGTTTTGGACAATCCGGCTTTATGTGACCTTTCTTTCCACATTCATAACATGCGACATCTTGTGTTGATGTGGAGGCTTATTTATCTTTATGATTATAAAATTTCTTCTTCTTGACAAAGTTAGCATTATGAAGATTATTTTTATGACCAAAATATTTTCCTAACCTTTTTACAAGAAGCAAGAAGTTTTCATCTTCCTCCGATGCATCTTTATCTTGACTTTCCTTTGAATCAACTTTCAAGGCAATGCCTTTGGATTTCTTCTCTAAATTTTCATGTTTTTCAAGTATACCGAGTTCCGTTTCATATTCTTGAAGTTTGCCAAATAATGTAGCGGAAGTCATTGCAGAGAGACTCTTCTTTTCCGAGATTGCCGTTACCTTTGGTTGCCATTCCCTAGTCAATGATCTAAGGATTTTCAAGTTGAGTTCATCATTTGTCAAGGTTTTACCAAGAGCATTTAAGTGATTTGTCAAATGCACAAATCTCTTTTGTAAGTCAAGAATGGATTCTCCGGGCTGCATTCGAAATAGTTCATATTCTTGACTCAAGGTATTTAACCTTGATCTTTTTACTTCAGCCGTTCCTTCATGAGTTTGAACCAGGGTATCCCATATTTCTTTTGTTGTCTTGCAGTTCGAGACACGGAAAAATTCGTCCATACTGAGTGCACCTTGAAGAAGATTTATTGCCTTTTTGTCATAGAGAACTTTCTTTTTATCATCATCGTCCCATGCAGTTTTGGGCTTTGCAGACCCAATGCCATTGATTACTGATATTGGGATAAATGGACCATTTTCAACAGCATCCCATACTTCCTCTCCTTGTGCTTCTAAATGCGCCTTCATACGTATTTTCTAGAAGTCAAAATATTCACCACAGAATAGAGGAGGCTTGTTATTACTACCACCATCTCTGAAGACTGGTTGATGATTTGCGGAAGCCATTCTGGATCTTTAGGAACAAGTTACCTATAACTTGCTCTGATGCCAATTGTAAGTCTCAGAGTGCCTAAGAGGGGGGGGGGGTGAATTAGGTCTTATAAAATTTATTCGGTTTTATGAGAATGCTTGGTAGTAATTTTTGGTTAAGTGTTTGAAGGTTTTGTTTAAATCTTTATCTTTTCCTGATTATCGTGATGAAAGCGATAAATGCGGAAAAGTAAAGAACACGGTGATATATCCTGGTTCCCCTCACAATCCGAGAGTACTCCAGTCCCCTTTCCAACACGAAAGAGATTTCACTATAGTTAGAATGATTGTACAGCCTATGCTTACTATCTAACCTAAAGGGTGATCAAAGGTTCTTAACACCTTTAAGACCAAACAAACACTAATTTGAGTGAAGAACAATCCTCTTCAAATCACAACACTTACTTCCAACAATCCTGGATAGTAAGGGAAAATCTTTAAGTAATACAATGATTTAGTTTGAAGTATATGGAGAGCTTTATCAATCTTCAATTGATCTTCTTCTTCAAGATAAAAACAATTCTCAACAATGTATATAAATGTTCACAATGTATGAATGAAACTTGTAATGATAATGAAAGTGTATATGGCAAGTTTCACAAAATTATGAACACATGAAAGTATAATTTCAAATGTGAGTAAATGAGAAAATTGTTAATGAAGAAGTATATTTGTTAATTTGAAAATTGAAGTATTGAATATATATGTTTGAAATAAGAAAATCTGCATTTTATAAAGTTACAAGAACCTCTTCATTCATGCCAATTCATATGAAAAGTTGCAATGCATTCATGAAAAGATACCACTTGAAAAGTGTTCAAAAAACAAAGTAAAAGTTGCACTGGTTCGCTAGGAACCGGTTCCCACACTGACAGAACCCGGTTCTTAGTGAACGTTATAAGTTGGAATTCAAATTTATCACGCAGGAACCGGTTCCCCTATTGGTACAACCCGGTTCCTGGTACAAAATCCAGGGACATGTTTTTTGAGAAAAGCTGGAACCTGGTTCCCTGTTAGGGAGGAACCGGTTCCTAAAGGTTTATTTTCAAAAATACTTTTTGAAAGATATTTCAAACAAAGTTTTTCTTGATGTTAAAGTTATGGAATATGTATATGTTGATGAATGCATATTGTGAACATCTATATTCAAGATTTTAAGAATTATTTATACCATATTGACATTTGATGATTTCTTCAATAATTCTTCAATAATCTTCAAGACTTTTATTTGATGTTGATAAGCTTTTTGCACATCCTTTGAAAGTTGATGTCCATGTTGTCTTCATCAAAACACATGCTTTAAATATGACTTGAGAAGCTTGCAATTACATACAGACTAGTAGGTTATTGTGATGCTGACTTTGCTGGAGATAGAATTGAAAGAAAAAACACCTCTGGAAGCTGTCAGTTTCTGGGTGACAATCTTATCTCGTGGTACAACAAGAAGCAAGAAAAAATTGCACTTTCAACCACAGAAGCTGAGTGTTGTTCCCCAAAATTTTCCCTCCCATATTTCTCAAAACATTTCAAGAAAGATCCCCAAGTTGCTCAAGGTAGTCCAAGGGTTGGCCATACAAGCTCTCTCCTAAGGCAGTCTACCTCAAATCAGGGTTTCATGTTGCATCAAGATACTTGATTCCAAGGGACCCCAAATGCTCAACAATGTCCTAATATGTTCGCAATATCATCCATGTCAAATTTCAAGCCTTGCAGAGGAAGTTTGCTCAGTCAATTGCTCAGAGGCCTGAAAATCGACAATGCTAGGGCAAAAGTTAATTGTGGCCCACATACAGTCAAACTTCAACATTTTTGGTCAACATCCTCATTTTGAAGTATATTTCATCATTTGATCAAGGGTTTATCATGATTCATCAAGGATTGCTTATAATTCATCAAGACTCAAAAGTTGCTAAATTAGGGTTTTGTAGGAAAAGTCAACTCAACTTTGACCAAGCATAACTTTCTCATACTTTATGAGAAATGACCCATACAAAGCTCGTTTTTAATAGGATGCAATTCCCTACAATCCATCTTCAGCTCCCAAGTTCAAAATATTCAATCACAAGAAGTTATGAATTTGGACATTATAGGTCATTTTGGAAAGTCAACAAAAACACCTTTTGGGTCAAAGCTTCTTACATGAACATGGAAGATCCAATTGAGATGAAACCAAATAGGTCTCTTATGGGACATCCTAAGCTTTCTAAAAAGTCAAAGAACACCCTCATAAGGTTAAAATTGAGAGAGAGATATGCATTGTCAAAGTTGGACAATTTTTCAAAAAATGCATGAAGCAAATATTGACCAAACTTAGATTTTTTTCCAAATGGGCCTATCTTTTCAAGTTTGAAACTCATTCCTAACATGGTCCACGACCTCTAAGCCCACCCATACATTTTTCTACTATTTATATTATTTATTTTGATATTTTATTCATTAAAATTCAGAATTAAATAAATAAATAATAGAAATAATATAAATTTTGATGTGAGTCCATTTTGGGAAAGTTTTATGCTGGTTTATGTCAATTTATTTCGTGCAATAACTCTTCAAATATGTCCAGGTTCATCCACATGTGAAAATGACATAAAATCATCAAATATGGAATTTTTTTCAAATTTTGATCATGGTCTTAAAACACAACATTATGAGGGAGATTCTTTCCATGCTTTCTTATCTCCTCATTCTCCTCTATAAATATAGAGCCATACAAGCTTGAAAGGGACGAAAATCCTCTCTAAAAAGCTCTCAAAAAGCTCTAAAAAGCTCTCTAAAAGCTCTTCAAAAAGCTCTCCAGAAATCAAAGAGTTAGTGCAAGTCATATCTCGAGGTTCCGGTCTCTCTCAATTGACATAAAGCCTCAAACCATCCTCTTGAAGTCCTCAAGAGTCTTACAAGGCCCAAGAGCAATCCATCACACGCCTAGCACGCCTCCCATTTGACAACACCGGTTTGGTAAAATTTTAAACTTTAAATCTCTAATTTTAATCACATTTTATGGTATGCTAACGTTTGTTTGAGTTTATATAGAACGGTTATGGATGGTTGAATCATATGTTCCACGCAAGAATCAAAAAACACCATAGTTAGAGCATGAAGCTTTCGAAGATTCGGGCCTAGGGATTTCTAATGATTGCACCCCCTGTTTACTTTTGCTACTAGGCCCATCTTTATTTTCATGTTTTTTTCGTTTTATTTATTTATTTTAATCCCTTTTATTTTTTATCAATAAACAAATATAAAAATCACATAAAAATAGATTTAGGATTTTTTTTCTTAATTAAATATTAATTTTAGGTAAAACTTTAATTCTTATTTTTGCAATAATTAAAAATAATTAGAATAAATAGGTTTTATTACTAACTTAATTATATTTTATTTTTTCCTAAAATAACGAAAGAAACCAAAATAGGTCATGTAATTATTTTTATTAATTAATTTAATTAACTAATTAATTGCATATTTAATTTAGAAAACTTATTTCTTTTATTAAAAACAACAAAAAAACAATTTTTCTTTTAATTAGGTTAGAAGGGTCAAAACCTTAAATTCTCGTCGATCTTAATTCTTCTCGCGCGCTTTATTTTTATTATTTACCATATTGATGTAACTGCCTACAGTTTGTAATAGTTTAATTAGGACGTTTATTTAAATTTATCGCTTTATTTTCAAAGGGTTTGTTTTTGGCTATGTAAATACCCGAAGCCTTGTAATAGCGTAGTTTAAATTCCGCACTTTAAATTCCGCAAATTATTAACTGTTAGATGTATGATATAGGGATGCATGACAAGAATGTATGATTAATTTTAAAACAGTTAGATCACCCTAAATGTGCAAAGATAAATAAACTGAAATTGAATCATTCGCACATGCGCACTCCTAGGGTACACTCCCACTTGGTTGCCTTCGGTAAATAGTCATTGAGTATAGGATGCTTTAGTGGTCGTCCTTTTGTCTAAACAAAGATCAAAGTCCCGATTCGGAAAAGTTGCCTCGGAATTGTTGCCTCGAATAATTGATCTAAGACATTAGGGTTATTACTAAGACGTCCTAACATTGCTTTAGTGACCGTGCGTCCCTTTAAAATTGACCCTTAAAACTCCAACGACGATGCTACCTACTCACTAATAGTAGGATAGCGTTGTCTAAAGGAAACGAACATAGAACGATTCTTTTTTCGAGTAGGTAGATTAGCTCTTAAGTACTTGCTCAAACAAAAAAAAACTTTTTTTTTCACTTACACTCTTTTACAAACAAGTTTTCAAAAACACTTCATTACACTCTTGAAGACATAAGCAAGAGTTAAATCGAAGTCAAAACAAAAGCTTTTCAAATTACACTGTGGTCGGTGGAAATAGAACTGACTATTTTGGAATGTTGGTTCACGTTTGCGTTTAGCAAAATGTCGCGGTAAGCAAGAGCTGCCACCGTCTTTTATTTTCTCCAACAAGGAAAGGACAAAAGCACAACAAAATTCCTTTTCGAGATGTTTCTCGGTTCGGGAGGTAGATTATAGAAAGGGAAGGTGTTAGAACCCTTTCTATCTGTGGTTATCCACGGGCTCTTAGGTACTTGCTCACTATGTTTTCAAAAATGTTTTGCTTTTCTTGTGTTTGTGGGTTTTGAAAAAGTTTGTTTGAAAACTTCGTTTTGACTCTTGTATCAGTCCTCAAGAGTGTATGAAGTGTTTGTTTGAAAACTTTTGTCAGAAAAGTGTAAGTGCGAAAAGTATTTTTGTTTGGTTTTGAAAGAGCAAGTATCTAAGAACCTCTACCTACTAAAAATAAATTAAGCTGTGTAAATGTCCTTTAGACAGTACTATCCCACTATTGAGAAGCAGGTAGCACCGTCGTTGGAGTTTCGGGTCAATTCGATTATAGGGACATGTGGTCACCAAAGCAATAGTAGGACGCCTTAGCGGTAACCCTAGTGTCCTAGATCCTTTTTATCTGAGGCAACCGTTTCGAGGAAACTTGGATCTTTAGACAGGAGGGCGACCTCTAAAACACCCTATACTCAATGACCACGTCGAGGCAACCAAGTGAGGCGTACCCTAGGAGTGGCATGTGCGAGTGTGTCAGGATTCAGTTAAATTATCTTTGCACATTTTATGGTGAGCTACGTTTTGATTTTATTTTGAGAACAAGTCTTGTCATGCATAGCAGTTAATAATTGCGGAAAGTAAATTGCGGAAAGTGAATCTACGCTATTACAAGGCGTCAGGTATTTACATCGCCAAAATCAACCCTTGAAAAGTAAATGCGAAAAAATAAAGAAAGCGATAAAAGGGGTCCTAATTATCTATTACATTCTCGGAGCAATTACATAAATATGATCAAAAATAATATGCATGCGATAAAGTTGAATCGGAGAAGTCCTTAGGGTTTTGACCCTTTTTGAGAAAAGAATGAATTTTGGTCCTTGTTGCATTTAATTAAACCTAATTCTAATTAATTAAATAAAAGAAATATTTTTTAAGTTTTTTATGTTTTTAATGAAAATAAAATAAAATAGTCAAATATATTAATTAACCTAATTCTACATGGATTTTATTTATTGTGAAAAAAAAGTTAAAGTTGACCTAATTAACTAAATTAATCTATGTTAGAATTTATTTACAAAAATAATAAATTAATAGTGAAATTAATAAATAATAATAATAATAAAAATATTTTAATTTTCTGAATTTATTATGAAAATAATAGTTATAATAATAATAATAATAATAATAATAATAATAATAATAATAATAATAGTTAGTAAAACAATTAAATAGAAATTAAAATGTAAAAGAAAAAGAATAAAGAAACCAGGGGGTGCTGGGCCATTAGGAGGTTTCTTTGGAAATTCTGGCCCATTTGCACACAAGCCCTTGTTAACTTTGGAGATTGTCCAGGGTGTTGGTTGACTGGGAGCATGGTAGTCCTCCACTGATGACCACTGGATTGCTGCTTGAAGCCACATGGCGCTTGGGTGATTGGAGGCATATGGTAGACACCTCCTGGAACGCTGCATGTAATTATGTGAAGGAAAAATAGAAACAAATATTTGGGGGACCTGGGATTCGAACCCAAGTCCCAATGATACCAAGCCAGCACCCCATCCACTACGCCAATTGCCTGCTTTTGTTATTTAGATAACAAGTGAATATAATATATCAAAATCAATGCATATGCTATAAAACAAAACACGCGCGCCTTTTTTTTGAATTGACCAATGAGGTATCAACACCTAGTAGTCTTCCTCGCTGAACCTGCAGAATAAATGTTAGATAGCGGGGGTTTTTAACCCCCACAAACTGTAATGACCAAAAATAGCGATTAGCCCTGTGTTGTATATAAATATTTCGCGAGGGTGGCTTTGTGTTCGTCTAGATTCAACGAATTCAACCATGGGTCTTATGAGGCTTAATTTTTCCTGTACTGTAAAGCCCCAAATCCAAAGTTCATGAACCCTAAAATTCAAACATGGCAACTTGTGATTCTGTGCGTTTTAATTCAATTAAACTATGCCAATAGCTTCATGAGGTCTCTAGCAACACAAAACAAATAAGAAATCATGTTAATGATGTATGAATCATGAATTACGATTATGAACAAAAGTGTCAAACCGTGCGACTGTAAGTGATGATTTCTTGAGCTTTAGCGTTTGGTTTTGATTGCTACACGTTCCTCACACTTCCAGCAACGTGTTTGAATCAACAAAAGTCCTTGAATTGGCATGGAATATAGAAAACAGTTTTCAAGTTTTCTTGGATTTTTTTGAATGTGGTTATGGCTTTTCTGCAGAGATTTCACGTATGCATGAATAGGGTTGGCTTGTGTATTTATAGAGGAAGAGAATTAGGTCAAAATCTTGCACAAAGATCCATTGGAATGATGATTCAATATTTGATTGGAAATCACATCTTTTTGAATCTTTTTGATTGAAGAAAGTTGCCAAACTTGGAGATTTTTGTCCCTTTGATTTGCACACGAAATTGCCAGCATATCTTGACCATGTTTGCTTCACAAAAAGATTGAAAAACCATATCTTTGTATTTTCCTACAATTTAAATTAATTAAATGAATTAATATTGATTAAAAATCCAATTAATTAATAAAAATAAGAAAATAAATTCAATTAGGCTTGATGGGTCGTGCATAGGTCATGGATAAAGTTTCAAGAAGAAATTTGAGGCCCATTAGCAAAAACAAGGTGTTTTGAGCAAAGTTGACTTTTGCAAATTCACAAAAATTTCCCAACTTCTCCAATGCATATCTTGCTCAATTTTGATCATATGAACATGTTCTTGGACATTTTGGAAAGGTCTTGAAGTCCTCTAACCAATGCCTTTGGTCCCATGTCATTTGGATTTACCAATCTCAAGTTATGGTCTTTGACTTAAAATGCATTTTTGTTGACTTTTGAATTTGACCTATAATGTAGAAATTGATAACTTTTTGTGAGAGCATTTCTTGGACTTGGAATGTGAAGATGGATTGTAGGAAATGTCAACACCTTCAAAATTAGAATTGGATGGGATTTTTATGATGAACCATGAAAAAGTTATGCCCTGGTCAAGATACAGTTGACTTTTTTGCCGTCCAAAAATAGTAACTTTTTGCATCTTGATGATTTTTGAGCTATGCTTGTGGAATCATGATAAAGACTTGATCAAATGATGATTGTGAACTCAAAATAAGATGTTGACCAAAGATTCTGACTTTTGACTGTAAAATGACCATTTTGCCCCTGTAGTTGACTGTGGAGCAAATGAGACTTTCGACTGTGCAATTTGGCATTGTGAGTCTTGAAACTTGGCATGTAGGTGCTTTAGAATGCATATAGGCCTATGAGACTTGATTGGACCATTGAAAACCTCAAATTCTTTATAAGAATCAAAACCCTAATTTCAGCTGGCTTAGAAGGTGTTTGGACTGTATAACCCTTGAGCAAACTTGAGCAATTTGAAGATGATTCTTGCCAAATCTTGAAGAATATGAGAGGGCAAATTTTGGGGTACAACATACACAAACACAAAGAAAGCAATTTTGAAAATGATGAGCAAGTACCTAAGAGCCCGTAGATAACTACGGATAGAAAGGGTGCTAATACCTTCCCTTTTTATAATCTACCCCGTACTCAGAAATATCTCAAAAAAGGAATTTTTTTGTGCTTTTTTCCTTTCCTTGTTGGATAAAATAAAAGTCGGTGGCGACTCTTGCTTACCGCAAAATTTTGCAAACACAAACGTAAAATGCAAACCAGCAAAATTTCCTTAACGAAATAGGGAAACCATGATCCCAATTCTGGCCACCGTATCATAGAACTGGCGACTCTGCTGGGGAGTAATATAAGTGGGGTGTACCTTAGGATTAATTCATCATATTTTTTTCAATTGTTTGATTTGTTTGCTTTATATTTATGGGCTTTGTATCAGAGTGACTATAGATCCTAACTCGGATTTGGGGATACCTTTTAGGTAAGTAGCAATAGACTGTGAGGGAACTGTACGGCGTAGACCGATACGGTTGAAGCAATAGCTACGTTGATGTGGCACATTGGTTGGTACCGATATCCCTTGTGGAGCAACAAGGAGAGTATGGGGCTGCTAATGGGTCATTAAGCATCAACTGGCCTTAGAACCTATAATTGACCCACTTGGCCATAGAAAAGTAGCAGTATGCTACACTCATTGAGACCGTACTCTCGCGATGATTCAAGCTGCAAGAAAAGGTTGCTAAACTGGAATTATGACCGATCGAGGATGGTCAATGATATTGAGAATCTCTAGAACCCGATTACTATTACTAGGACAGGTTGAACCAACTAAACTGAAAGAGGGTAATACCTAAACTCCATGCCAACCTGAAATTTAAGGGCTATTGTGTGACTTGTGTGCTTTCAACTTGAACTACTTGCCCATGTTTGTTACCTAACAACTAGAGTCCCTTGCAGGTTTTGTTTACAATCCTTATCCAATACCTTGGATTTCTTTCCGGACTTACTTGTTTACATTACCTCGTACTTTTGCTTAAACGCATAACATACACATCATAACATCATGCCTTAACATTTCCTTAACCATTTCAAGGATCTCAAAGGTTTGTGATGCAGGTTATGGTAAATCAAACGTCTAGCAAGGGGAAAAGTGGATTTATTTTCCTCTAGCCAATGTCATCTAGAGATCAAAACACGATAATTTGAGTCGGTGGCTATGACCCACTCGATATGGTGAGCTTGACTCTTGAAGAAGGACTCTCAATAAACGCAAAGTTTCTTCAATCAAATTCTAACAGTTTCTTGTTTACCCCGCGAGATCCTTGAAAAAATTGCATACATATATCATACATATCATTGCATTATAGGTACCATTACAGGTTTCTCATCTTCTTCGCTATTTATTTCAGCAATCATGTCTTTTGAAACACCTACTGATCAAGCCATCAAGGCTCTTCAAGCTCAGAATGCTCAGTTTCAGGAAATGTTCTTGAACTTGGCCAAGAGTCAACAAGATTTGAAGACTCTTATCTTGAAGGACAAGAAGAAGAAGGTGGTCCTCTTGATTATGGGTCGCAGATTCGGGAACAATTTTCCACAGGAGACTGATTTGTCCCATTCATCTGGAGAGGGAGAGAATCAAGAGGAAAGAAAGTGTCCTAGCCCTGTGGTTTCTGACAATGACATAGACTTTGATGAAGACCAGTATCCTCCTGCTGAGGATAGATATAAGCAACTTGAAGACCAGCTCAGTGCAATGGAAATTCAGAATATACCTGGGTTGGACTTTGGAGATCTGGGATTGGCATCTGAGGTGGTGATCCCTCACAAGTTTAATGCTCCTGTCTTTGCTCAGTATGATGGGGTATCCTACCCGAAGCTACACCTCCGCTCATATGTCAGAAAGATTCAACCCTATACTACTGATAGAAATCTCTGGGTTCATTTCTTTCAAGATAGTTTGTCAGGGACTTAACTTGAATGGTTCAATCAATTGGAAGGAGCTAACATCCGCAACTGGGAGGACCTTGCTGCTTCTTTTTACAAACAATACCAGTATAATGCCAACCTTGCTCCCACGCGTACTCAGCTTCAGGGTATGTCTATGGGTACAGGCGAAGGCTTTAAGGACTACGCTCAGAAGTGGAGAGATCTTGCTGGAAGAGTCCAACCCCCTCTGTCTGATAGGGAGTTGGTGGATATGTTTCTTGGGACTTTGTCTGGTCCCTATTTCAATCATTTGACCGACAGCTCGTCAGTGGGTTTCACCGAACTGATTCTGACTGGAGAAAGAGTAGAAGTTGGGATCCTGAGTGGTAAGATCCCGAAAGATACCTCTTCGAGTACTGAGAAGAAGTCATTTGGTGGCAAGAGGGAAGCTAATGCTATGCACGGCCAGAAGAGGCGTAGCCAGGCAGACTACCACCAATCTGTGGGGGCAGTGTTGATCTCTAATTCGGCATGCACACAACGACCACAACAACGAAAAAATCAGCCAAAGGGCGAAAGACTTCAAAGGCAGTTCACCCAAATCAACATGACATTGTAACAAGCATTGCAGCACATGTTGAAGATGAATCTGATTACGGTGATAAACCCTCATCCGAACCCTAAGACTTCTTCTCCTAACTATAACCCAGATGCAAGGTGTGCTTATCATTCTGGTAGCCCGGGGAACCATACTAACGATTGTTGGGCACTGAAATACAAGATTCAGAATATGATTGATGCTAAGGAGATCAAATTCGACCCTCCTGAGACTCCCAATGTGATCACTGCTCACTTGCCAAAATATGGCTAGGATTGAAAGCACTTTTGTTCATTTGAATTCTGAAGTTGTATTTTTCTTTGCTTATTCAAACAATTATTGTCATGTCAAACTTTTTTATTTCATTAATGCATTACACGTGTCTGTTTTGAATTAATTGTTTTCACTATGCTTAAATTGCTTCATATTTCCTTTTTGTGATGTTCAACTCTCGATTAAAAAACTCTAAGCCTTTAGAAGGAGGATGACGAAAATGATATCAAAATCTCTACAATATGCTTTTGAACAGACCCTGCTGACGATGTACAGGCGTTGTTTCAAATCCTAAACAGTGGAGTTATAAGGAAGATAATCCCTAGTCAATCCCTTTGAGCCAAAGAAGTTGGAGTTTTTCTTTTCAACAAATTAAAACCCTTAATCACAACCTGGGGCAGGGTAGTTTCTCAGTTAATTCGGGTGCACAATGAATGGCATCAAAGAGGTCCTTCCAAAATAAAAGATGGTGATGGTTCCTTATAATCGTCGAGCCAGGAAATCATTATCTCTCAAATAAAAGCACATTAAGTCAAAAACTATGAAGGAGACTTACAAAACTGGGGCATCCCGCTGACTGTAATAAAAAAAGAAACAGTTCAGGAAAAAGACAGGGATAATAAAATAAAAAAGAAAGAGATCCTACAAACTCTCAACAAAAATGACTTCCTGTTCAAAATAAACTGTCAGTATCCGAACCATCACTAGAATATCAGAGCAAAGACTCAAACAGGATCTAAATACACAATTAGCTGAGTTTAGGATCGAAGAACATCACGAAGAATGGGTGGGTACAAATAAAATTTGAGTCTTTATCCTTTGTTTCTTGAACCATGAACCAGGCCACGTTATAACCCTTAAAAGTCCTAGCTGAAGCATGGGTTAGTTCGAAAGCATAATGTTACAAAAGGTATCCTGACTCCTGTATGACTTGCTGTAAATCCTGAGTTAACATCACATTTTACAAAATTTTCATGTCTTACTGAAAAATGCATTTTCAAAAATTTCAAGACAGACATAAGCTTTGCATTCTTAAAATAACATTGTTTGCATATGACTATTTGTTCAACAACAGAGAAATTCGCACGGCGAATATCTAGTGAACAAAAATATTCTCAATAAAAAGGATCACCTCAAGTGGAAAAAACACTTCCAACCAAGGGGCACGGCATGAGCATTGTCTATCATCTGGGGTAGTCAAGTCAAGATTCAAGGAGTCTCTTAAAGATGCCAAATATCCAGGGGCAGATCTCCATCTGAATCACTTGGGGAATTTGACATGAATTCTAGCAACGAATCTTGTATGATGAAACGAACATCTTCTGGTAGTATGGAAATATAACACTACCGACAATGACAACTCCCTACACCCTAAGAGCATGGACATAGTCAGAAAATACTGTGCATGAACAAAGACCCGCTAGGTTGACAGGCCTAGGCAAAAATAAGGGCATCCCGACGAACCAAAAGGGTTCGGGCAAAAATTAGGGATAAAAACAAAAAAAAGATTTGTACACCCGGCAAGTCGAAAACCTGAAAAGGCGGCTTAGGCAAGAAAGGGTATCCCGGTGGACTGAAAATCTGAAAAGACAGTCCAGGCAAAAGTTAGGGATTAAAGTGTACGACTATGTCCCGTCATCTCGCCACTTGCCTACCAGAAGAAGATTTGTCATTTCAATCGGAAATTACCAAGCACCTCATAGGTTGGAATAATACTCGATCCACAAGGCCTCCGCAGGCACCTTCTCCCGCAGATACAGGGGCAGAAAAGTCTCGATGCAAAGTCATTGGCATATCCTCAGCCCGCGTCCCAGTAACATCTACACTCCCAGCAGAGTAAGAAAAGGACAGTGGTGTTAATTCTCCCCAGCTAAGGCTCGCAGCCACGAATGGGTCGGTAAGATTCTCCCCAAGCAGAGTTTATCTATCACCAGCACTGGAAGATTATCCCCAGTGGAGTCTGGAAGATTATCCCCAGTAGAGTCTAAAAGATTATCCCCAGTGAAGTCGCCATTGGAAAATCATCCCCAGCGCAGTTCATTCCTTTCATAGACAGAAATTCAATCCCCAACAGGGTTCACTGTCACCAGCAACAGTAATTCATCCCTAGCTGAGTTTTATTTCTCCAAATCAGCAGATCTTCTAGCAGAGTATATACTCCCCATAGAGTCATTTCCTCGCCAGTCCATTCCCCAACGGAGTTATTCTCTCCTGCGGGATTATTCTCCCAATCATCTTCGGTCGTTATCTCCAGCGAGCGAAACTCTTTATTCTCCAACAACAGTTAGGGATTTATTTTCCCAAACTCGGACGTACCACAATAGCATTTCATGTTCATATATCATGACGTGCGCATACATATTGCATACAGCATAATTTCATTTATTTGGAGAACATCATCATACAATGCATGTCATGCATCATATGTGATTAATCATGTACCTTTTCAGGAAAGATGGTTATCATCAACAACTTCCAGCAAGTTCAAGATTAACTCCGGAAACTAAACAGAGTAATTATTTGCACGATCAAATGCAACTTTACATGGGTTCGTCACGAAGAAATCTTACACGGGTTTCTCCTAAATGCAGCTTCACACGGGTTTATCTTGAAAAATCTTACACGGGTCCTTTCTCATATATTTCTGAATAAAGTTTTACACAAACTTATCACAAAGTAACCTTACCCAGGTTCCTCCTGAAGTTTTACACAAACTTATCACAAAGTAACCTTACCCAGGTTCCTCCTGAAGTTTTACACAAACTTATCTCAAAGTAACCTTACCCCGGTTCATTCTGAAGTTTTACACGAACTTATCACAGAGTAACCTTACCCAGGTTCCTCCTGAAGTTTTACACAAACTTATCCCGAAGTAACCTTACCCAGGTTCCTCCTTACAATTTCCCGATGTAGTTTGACACAGACTCATCCTGAAGTAACCTTACCCAGGTTCCTCCTTACAATTTCCCAATGTAGTTTCACCCAAACTCATCCTGAATCAACCTTACCCAGGTTCCTCCTTACAATTTCCCAATGTAGTTTCACCCAGACTCATCCTGAAGCAACCTTACCCATGTTTCTCCTTACAATTTCCCGATGTAGTTTTACCCAGACTCATCCTGAAGCAACCTTACCAAGGTTCCTCCTTACAATTTCCCGATGTAGTTTTACCCAAACTCCTCGCAAAGCAACCTCACCTAGGTTTCTTCCCGGTTCAAATGCAGTTTTACCTAAACTCCTCATGAAGAAACCTTACCTAGGTTTCTTCCCGGTTCAGATGCAGTTTTACCGAAACCCATCATGGAGCAACCTTACCTAGGTTCCTTCTCAGTTCAGATGTAGTTTTACCTAAACCCATCATGGAGCAAACTTACCTAGGTTCCTTCTCAGTTCAGATGTAGTTTTACCTAAACCCATCATAGAGCAACCTTACCTAGGTTCCTTCTCAGTTCAGATGTAGTTTCACCTAAACCCATCATGGAGCAACCTTACCTAGGTTCCTTCTCTTTCCCGATGTAGTTTCACCTAGACTCATCCTGGAGCAACCTTACCTAGGTTCCTTCTCTTTCCTGATGTAGTTTCACCTAGACTCATCCTGAAGCAACCTTACCTAGGTTCCTCCTCAGTCCCGATACAGTTCTACCCAAACTCTTCACAAAGAAACCTTACACAGGTTCCTTCTCGGTTCAGACGCAGTTTTACCCAAACTCTTCACAAAGCAACCTTACCCAGTTTCCTTCTCGGTTCAGACGCAGTTTTACCCAAACTCCTCACAAAGCAACCTTACCAAGGTTCCTTCTCAGTTCAGACGCAATCTTACCCAAACTCCTCACAAAGCAACCTTACCCAGGTTCCTTCTCGGTTCAGACGCAGTGTTATCCTAACTCCTCACGAAGCAACCTTACCCAGGTTCCTTCTCATAACCCTACTATCCAGGTTTCTTTTCTCGTATCTCCAGACAACAGTCCACAACACTGTAAGACCTAGATCTATCAAACACGATTGGTTTCACCTTTCCCTAATAGGTCGCGATGCAGCCTGTACACAACTAGATATGCAGTTCACTTCCGCTTCCTCAAGCCAAAGTTAATTCCTCAGTTGAATAACAGATGACTGAAGTTCCTAAATGTCAGCAGAGATGATTCCTCAGTAGAATACAGATGACCGAAGTTCCTAAAATTCAACAGAGATGTTTCCTCATTGGAATACGGACGACCGAAGCTCCTAAAATTCTACTTCTCTCAACAAAGATCAGCCCTCCCCAGCGGAATCTTCCTCAACGACAGGTATACAAGCTCTCGCAAAGGAATCTCTTATGCGATCGACACTCCTTCAGATGGCATCTTTAAGCCCATCCCCTCGTCAGCAATTTCCAAATGGCATCTGTAAGCCCATTCCTGACATCACAAGACAATTACGACTTCATGCGAGTGCAAATTTCTGGGCACTCTAGTGTTCAATCATCTTCCACCTTCGGATCACGAAAGGCACGAAAGTCAATCTACATCCTCAGGTTTAAGAAGATTGAACAGGGGAAGCTGTTGTACCCCAAAATTTTCCCACCCATTTTTCTCAAAACATTTCAAGAAAGATCCCCAAGTTGCTCAAGGTAGTCCAAGGGTTGGCCAAACAAGCTCTCTCCTAAGGCAGTCTACCTCAAATCAAGGTTTCATGTTGCATCAAGATACTTGAGTCTAAGGGACCCAAAATGCTCAACATTGTCCTAATATGTTCTCAAGATCATCCATGTCAAATTTCAAGCCTTGCAGAGGAAGTTTGCTCAGTCAATTACTCAAAGGCCTGAAAATCGACTATGCTAGGGCAAAAGTCAACTGTGGCCCACATACAGTCAAACTTCAAGATTTATGGTCAAAATCCTCATTTTGAAGTATATTTCATCATTTGATCAAGGGTTTATCATGATTCATCAAGGATTGCTCATAATTCATCAAGACTCAAAAGTTGCTAAATTAGGGTTTTGTAGGAAAACTCAACTCAACTTTGACCAAGCATAACTTTCTCATACTTTATGAGAAATGACCCATCCAAAGCTCATTTTGAAGAGGATGAAATTCCCTACAATCAATATTCATCTCCCAAGTTCAAAATATGCACTCACAAGAAGTTATGAATTTGTACATTATAGGTTATTTTGGAAAGTCAACAAAAACACCTTTTGGGTCAAAGCTTCTTACATGAACATGGAAGATCAAATTGAGATGAAACCAAAGTGGTCTCTTAGGGGACATCCTAAGCTTTCTAAAATTCCAATAACACCCTCATAAGGTTAAAATTGAGAGAGATATGCATTCTCAAAGTTGGACAATTTTTGAAAAAATACATGAAGCAAATATTGACCAAACTTGGATTTCCAAATGGGCCTATCTTTTCAAGTTTGAAACTCATTCCTAACATGGTCCACGACCTCTAAGCCCACCCATACATTTTTCTACTATTTATGTTATTTATTTTGATATTTTATTCATTAAAATTCAGAATTAAATAAATAAATAATAGAAATAATATAAATTTTGATGTGAATCCATTTTGGGAAAGTTTTATGCTGGTTTATGTCAATTTATTTCGTGCAATAACTCTTCAAATATGTCCAGGTTCATCCACATGTGAAAATGGCATAAAATCATCAAATATGGCATTTTTTTCAAATTTTGATTATGGTCTTAAAACACAACATTATGAGGGAGATTCTTTCCATGCTTTCTTGTCTCCTCATTCTCCTCTATAAATATAGAGCCATATAAGCTTGAAAGGGACGAAAATCCTCTCTAAAAAGCTCTCAAAAAGCTCTAAAAAGCTCTCAAAAAGCTCTTCAAAAAGCTCTCTAAAAGCTCTTCCAAAAGCTCTCCAGAAATCAAATAATTGGTGCAAGTCATATCTCGAGGTTCCGGTCTCTCTCAATTGACATCAAGCCTCAAACCATCCTCTTGAAGTCCTCAAGAGTCTTACAAGGCCCAAGAGCAATCCATCACACGCCTAGCACGCCCCCCATTTGACAACACCGGTTTGGTAAAATTTTAAACTTTGAATCTCTAATTTTAATCACATTTTATGGTATGTTAACGTTTGTTTGAGTTTATATAGAACATTTATGGATGGTTGAATCATAGGTTCCACGCAAGAATCAAAAAACACCATAGTTAGAGCATGAAGCTTTCGAAGATTCGGGCCTAGGGATTTCTAATTATTGCACCCCCTGTTTACTTTTGCTACTAGGCCCATCTTTATTTTCATGTTTTATTCATTTTATTTATTTCTTTTAATCCCTTTTAGCTTTTATCAATAAACAAATATAAAAATCACATAAAAATAGATTTAGGATTTTTTTCTTAATTAAATTTTAATTTTAGGTAAAACTTTAATTCCTATTTTTGCAATAATTAAAAATAACTAAAATAAATAGATTTTATTACTAACTTAATTATATTTTATTTTTTCCTAAAATAACCAAAGAAACCAAAATAGGTCATGTAATTATTTTTATTAATTAATTTAATTAACTAATTAATTGCATATTTAATTTAGAAAACTTATTTCTTTTATTAAAAACAACAAAAAACAATTTTTCTTTTAATTAGGTTAGAAGGGTCAAAACCTTAAATTCTCGTTGATCTTAATTCTTCTCGCACGCTTTATTTTTATTATTTACCATATTGATGTAACTGCCTACAGTTTGTAATAGTTTAATTAGGACGTTTATTTACATTTATCGCTTTATTTTCAAAGGGTTTATTTTTGGCTATGTAAATACCCGAAGCCTTGTAATAGTGTAGTTTAAATTCCGCACTTTAAATTCAGCAAATTATTAACTGTTAGATGTATGATATAGGGATGCATGACAAGAATGTATGATTAATTTTAAAACAGTTAGATCACCCTAAATGTGCAAAGATAAATAAACTGACATTGAATCATTCGCACATGCGCACTCCTAGGGTACACTCCCACTTGGTTGCCTACGGTAAATGATCATTGAGTATAGGATGATTTAGTGGTCGTCCTTTTGTCTAAACAAAGATCAAAGTCCCAATTCGGAAAAGTTGCCTTGGAATGGTTGCCTCGGAATTGTTGCCTCGAATAATTGATCTAAAGACATTAGGGTTATTACTAAGATGTCCTAACATTGCTTTAGTGACCGTGCGTCCCTTTCAAATTGACCCTTAAAACTCCAACGATGATGCTACCTACTCACTAATAGTAGGATAATGTTGTCTAAAGGAAACAAACATAGAACGATTCTTTTTTCGAGTAGGTAGATTAGCTCTTAAGTACTTGCTCAAACAAAAAAAAACTTTTTTTCACTTACACTCTTTTACAAACAAGTTTTCAAAAACACTTCATTACACTCTTGAAGACAGAAGAAAGAGTTAAATCAAAGTCAAAACAAAAGCTTTTCAAATCACACAAACACAAAGAAAACAATTTTGAAAATGATGAGCAAGTACCTAAGAGCCTGTAGATAACTACGGATAGAAAGGGTGCTAATATCTTCCATTTCTATAATCTACCCCCCGTACTCAGAAATATCTCGAAAAAGGAATTTTTCTGTGCTTTTTTCCTTTCCTTGTTGGATAAAATAAAAGTCGATGGCGACTCTTGCTTACTGCGACATTTTGTGAACACAAATGCAAAATGCAAACCAGCAAAATTTCCTTAATGAAATAGGGAAACCATGATCCCAGTTCTGGCCACCATATCACACTGAGTATATATCTGCTACTGGATGTAGCTCTCAGATGATTTGGATGAAAAGTCAACTAGAAGATTTCAAGCTTTATGAAATTAAGATTCCTATCTTCTGTGACAATACTTCTGCTATTTGTCTTTCTAAGAATCCAATTTTACATTCTAAAGCCAAACATATTGAAATTAAATATCATTTTATAAGGGACTATATTCAGAAGGGAATTTTAAATTTAATATTTGTAAAAACAGACCATCAATGGGCTGACATTTTTACCAAACCCCTTTCAGAAGATAGATTTAATTTCATTTTGAAAAATGTTTGTATGGAATTATGTCCTGAATAAAATAATATTTATCTTCTGTGTTTGACTTCAGAATACTCTGAAATGAATGCTCTGATTAACAACTATTCAGAAGTTAGAAGAGAAGTTGCTTCAAAAGCTATATGAAAAGTTCTGAAATGTTCTAATGCTTCATTTCTAAGTATAGTTCAGAAATTCATTAGAACAAACAACTGTTACATGCATCCTTCAGAAAATGAACACGTGGTGTGTTTCTGAAAGGTCACGCGTGCAAAAGCTACTGATGACGTTCTAGGTAACTGTTAATGATTAGCCATAATCTCACGTTTTCCCTAATTTTTAGCAAAATCATTAAATGCACGTAATGATGAGATTCGTTTTAAATTCGTTCTAAATTCTTTTTTTAATTTTATTCCTAAACCTTTTTCTGAAACTTTTGCATATAAATACTTTTTGAAAAACCCTTTTTCATTCTTTACCGTCTCTTTCAAACTCAATCGTTACTATACTTTTCTCTAAAAACCCTTCTCTTCAACTCTCTTCTCTAAGAACTTCAATGGCTTCTTCTTCTTCTACCCACTCTGAGCAATACATAGTGCCTGAGAGAACAACTCTCATTCCTGTAGACAGTTTGGAAGTTTTAAGTGAGTTAATGGTAGATTTCGAGAATTTAAGAGAAAATGGTTTTGACTTGTTCCCTGTTGTCAAGTTTCAAGGTTGGGAGAACTTTTTTGATCGTCTCATTGGTCCAGTATTTCCACATCTAGTGAAGGAATTCTGGATACATGCTATTGCAACCCCTAAAGTTATCCTCTCTTTCGTAATGGGCAAGGAAATATCCATTACAGAAAACCAAATCAGAAAGTGGTTAGGGTTTAAAGGACTTGGAGTTACAGGTATTCCTAGTGGAAGAATGGATATGGCAAGAGTCTACTCAGAGATTTTCACAAATAGTCAAGGATCTTCTAAAGTCAGGGACTTGAAAGATAAATGCAAGATTCGGGAAAGGATTATCCATGGATGTATTCACCATAGAAAGGACACCAGCTCTCCTAATTACATTAACTCTGATCAATAATACTTATTGTTCTGCCTTGGAACAAATGTAAAAATTGATTTTCCATATTTTCTATTTGAACATCTCTGGAACCATGTAAAAGAGACTAGGAAAGTTGTTGAAGGACCTTCTGCCACTCCTCAAAAGAAGACATGTAAACCTGCTGAAACTATCATTGTTTATGATGCTGTCAATGTATCTACATCTGCTGAACCCTCCCAAACCTTAGGAGATATAGATGTTGATATTGACCTGACCTTACCATCTGACTCTCTTGCTGAAAATCCTCAGAAAAATCAAGTTTTATCAGATTTGAGTGACTTTGACTCTGATGAACACTCTGACACCCAATCAGAACCCTCACACTCAGAACCCTCTGAACCATCTGTTTCTCAACCCATTCCTACTGGACGCTTTTCAAGACCTCCTCCCATACCTCTATCACCCAGACCCACTGGATGGTATGATGCTGGCTCGTGGAGAATTCCAAGGATAAATGAACCTCTGGCCACTATAAAGCCTCCTTTCAACTTACCATCTGAAAATATTTTTGCTATGAATCGACCACAGCCTCAGAACCCCATTCCCACTCCTGAAAATACAATAATAATTTCACCTGATGTAACTCCACCTACTTCACCATAACATCCAACACCAAACTCACCTATACTCTCACCCCCTCATATTCCAGAACAATAATCTTTTGAACCACCTGAAACTGTTGAAACATCCAAACCTTATGAACAATCAGCACCACCTAACTTTGTTGACCAACCTGATCATTTAGCCACTCCTGAACCAACCAAAAATCCTGAACCTGCTAGCTTTTTAAGAACTGTAGTGGATTATGAATCTCTATAATTCTTGAAAAAAAAACTTTCAAGAAGGTTGTCCCAAAACCTGTTCATCCAGATGTGAATACATTGTTTCAGAATTTTTTAACAGATGTTCAAGCATGGTTGAATCTACTGAAAGAAGATTTCTCCAAAAGCGTGAACACAACTGCAACAGATCTTCTATGGGAAACCTTTAGAAGAACTTTTGATGCTGAGTCACTGAAGCTACAGGACTTATCCCATTTTCAGGTGCTGGACAACTTTTCCAAACATCTACATGCTTTCAAGACAGAAGCTGTTGAAATTTGGAATAAGAAGTCTTTGTTAATGATTGCTGATACACCAGCTGATCCAATGGACATATCAGAAGATGAATCTGAAGATGAATCTGAAGATGCCTCTGGCAATTCAAACCCTCTGGCTATTGTTCTATTGAATCAACCTTCTGTTAAGGCTGAACCTGAACCAGTGTCAACTCTTGCAATGGATCTGGGCACTCTACTTTCCACCTTCATGAATTCTGACTCAACGGTTGCTGCTTCTAAGCCTGTTTCTGTTGAAGCTTCATCATCCTCTGCTCCTACCTCACTTGTCATGGACACTCTGAATGAGCTCAAGAGGGAGAATGAAGTCATACATGAACGCTTAGATAAGAAAGACCAAACAAATCAAGAAATCAAGAGCTGAATGGTGAAACAAGAAGAATTTGCCTCTGAGATCAATAATCTTTTGATGGCTCTTGTTACCAAGAAATCCTAGTGTCTTTCTATTTCTTGTCTTTTGTTTGTTGTTTTATACTTCAGGATATTTCTTTTTTGCTACTTTATGAAAAATTTTAAGCTCTTTAACTATTTTTATTTATACACTTTTTGATTATGCCAAAAAGGGGGAGAAAATGAGTATTTTGAACTAATCACTATTTAACAGTTATGGGACTAAGTCTCAGACATTCTGTGCAAAAGAATATATTTTGCAGGTATCACTTTAACTCTGAAAGAGTATTCCAGCTGAACATTATCTTCATAAAGAAATTCTGAAGAAATCTAAGAAATTTTTTTTTGCTCTGATAATCTCAGGAAGTTTTATTTATAGAAATATTCATTTCAGGGGAGATTCTTATCTCTTATCATATTTTATTTCTATATCTGAATAATTTTTGTCATCATCAAAAAGGGGGAGATTGTAAGAACAAGATTAGTTCTGACCTATCTTAAAGTTTTGATGATAACAATAAATTATATTTTAGATGATTTATACTCTGATGAATGTATTTGAATGTTTAAGATAATGTTCTGACAGAAGCATTCTGATGTGCAAAGCTAAAAATTATATGAAGAAGTTCTTTAATGAAAGAACCTTTTTGTTTTAAGTGCATCTGCTGACTCTAGTAAGACAGTTTTGTTTATATATATCTTCTAAAATTTATCAGGATTCCTTGCTCAAAAGATCACTTGAAAGCAAGTGTTGTTCAAAAGTTATTTGAAAGCAAGCGCTGATCAAGTTCTTAGCAAGAAAAGCACTGCCTAGAAGATAAGTAAATCATGTTCTGAATACAAGACGTTGAAGCAAGTTCTGAATGAATGTTAAAGCCAAATTGTCTTGTCAAGCAAAGGAAACATGTTCTTATAAGTTATCGTTTGCTCATTAATGCTAAGACGGCTGCAAGCACTCAAGTGTCTAAGCTAGTTTCTTGGAAAACGGAATAGTTCAAAGAAACACGCAAGCATTTAATGCTCTCCACTTTTATTAAGGCAACAACGATCATTTTGTTCTTACTATATATAGAAGGACATTTATTGCAAGCCAACCAACGAATCATATTTCAAAAAAAGAAGCAAGAAACTACGTGAAAAATTCTGGGCTCACAAACTCTTTGTTCACACACTTTGTGCAATTAATTCTAAGTGAAAAAATCACAGTTGTGATATAGCTTGATTAGAAACAAATTTTATTTCACTATCTGTAAGATTAAACTCTTGTAATTGTTCCTTGAGAGACCAAGTTTGGTCAGATTTCTCAAGCAGACTAGGACTAGATTTAAGTCTTAGTGGTGTTAGTCACTTGTAAGATTACTTGTGCATTGTTAGTCACAACAGTTGTTGTGTGTTTGTAATCAGTTGATTATAGTCGATTAAGTCCTTATTGAGAAAGGAGAAATCACCTTGACGGGTGGACTAGAGTAGTTTGAGTTCAAACGAACCAGGATAAAAATAACCTTGTCATTCCATTATTTTTGAGCTTTGTTTTGAAAACAAAAAGAGTCACTTATTCAACCCCCCCCCCCCCCCCCCCTTCTAAGTATTTTCTTACCCCTTCAGTTTATTTTGCACCTTCCTCAATCAGTATTGAAGAATGAATAAGGTTTTGGTTGGTCGCAAAGGATAATGTCACTTTCTCACTCGGATATTCTTTGGTACTTCTGGTTTATGGGAGATGTCTCTACCATCGAGTGTTGTGGAGAAAACTTGTTGCGCTTTGGCATGGGCTGCTCGCCGACTAAGATAGTATATGTTGACTCACACTACCTTATTTATATCTAAAATGGATCCTATCAAATACATATCCAAAAAGCCCGCTCTCTCCGAAAGAATAACAAGGTGGAAAATGGTCATGACTGAATATGACATCCAGTACACTACTCAAAAGGCAATAAAAGGAAGTGTACTAGCTGACCACTTAGCTCATCGGGTTGTAGATGACTACCAGTCAATGAATTTCGAGTTCCCAGACGAGAACATTATGTTAGTAACTGATTAGGAATAACCTGGACTGGATGAAAGACATGAAAAAGGATCCCGATGGGCTATGGTCTTTGATGGAGCTTCCAACACACTCGACAATGGTATTGGTGTTGTGATTATCTCCCCAGAAGGCTTCCATACACCCTTCACTGCCATACTATGCTTTAACTGCACCAAAAATATGGCCGAATATGAAGCATGCATTATGGGTATCAAGGCTGCTATTGACATGAGAATCAAGTTCTTACAGGTATACAGAGACTCAGCCTTGGTGATCATCCAATTTAAAGGGGAATGGGACACAAAAAGCATCCTAATATCATTCCTTACCGCGAGCATGTGTTGAAATTGATTCCATACTTTGAAGAGATTACCTTTGAACATATTCCACGAGAATAAAATCAGTTAGCGGACGCGCTAGCCACCATGTCATCCATGTTTAAGGTCAGGTGGGATAATGAAGCCACTCAGATCACTATTGAAAGATTAGACAAACCAGCCCACTGTTATGAGATTGATGCTGATGGAAAGGTATCTCGAAGCTCAAGAGTACCCTGTGGGAGCATCCATCAATGACAAAAATTCTTAATAAGGTTCTCTGCCAAGTGCCTCCTGAGTAACGAAATTATCTACAAGCGCAACCATGATTCTACCTTACTGCGGTGTATGGATAAGAGAGAAGCAGAGAAAATTATGGAGGATATGCACGAAGGTACCTTTGACACCCATTCTAGTGAGAATACAATGGCTAAAAATATCCTATTGGCAGGATACTATTGGTCCACTATTGAAGAAGATTGTCATCATCACTCCCGAACTTGTCACGAATGCCAAATCTATGCTGACAAAGTCCATGTGCCTCCGGTTCGGCTAAATGTCATGTCTGCTCCTTATCCATTCACAATGTGGGGTATTGATATGATTGGAGAAATTAGACCTACTGCTTCCAATGGACACTGTTTCGTCCTTGTCGCCATTGATTTCTTCACGAAGTCGGTTGAGGCAGCTTCATTTGCCTATGTTACTAAGAACGGCGTGGCACAGTTCATCAGACATAATCTTATCTGTCGGTATGGTATCCCAGAAATAATTATCATAGATAACGGTACCAACCTCAATAATACTATGAATACCGAGCTCTCTATGCAATTCAAGGTCTAACATCATAACTCTTCTCCTTACCGGCCAAAGATGAATGGCACTGTGGAGGCAGCAAATAAGAATATCAAAAAGATCATACAGAAGATGACAGTGACATATAAAGAGTGGCATGAGATGTTACCCTTTTCTCTTCATGGCTACCGTACCTCAGTGTGCACGTCGACAGGGGTAACTCCCTTTTCTCTCATATACGGTATGGAAGTTATCTTGCCCGTTGAAGTCTAGATCCCTTCTTTGAGAATCATGAAGGATGCAGGATTAAACGAAGATGAATGGATTCAGACTCGACTTGACCAATTGAACCTAATTGACGAGAATAGGCTAGTGGTTGTTTGTCATGGTCAGATGTACCAGAAACGTATGATCAATGCTTTTAACAAGAAGGTCAGACGTCAGGTATATCAAGTTGGCGACCTAGTAATCAAGCACATTATCTTGCCACAATGTGATCCTAGGGGAAAATGGACTCCCACGTATGAAGGACAATTTTTGATCAAGAACATATTTTCTGGTGGAGCCATGATCTTACCACTATGGACGGTGACGACCTTTGGCACCCTCTAAACGCGGACATAGTTAAAAGATACTATGCATGAACAGAGACTCGCTAGGTTGATTGGCCTAGGAAAAAATAAGAAAATCCCGACGAACCAAAAGGGTTCGGGAAAAATTAGGGATATACATGAAAAAATTTGTACACCCGGCAAGTCAAAAACTTAAAAAGGCGGCTTGGGTAAAAAATGGTATCCCGGTGGACTGCAAACCCAAAAAGGCGGTCCAGGAAAAAATTAGGTATTAAAGCGTACAACTATTGTTAGAACAAAGTTTGGTTCTAATCATATCTTAGAGTTTTGATGATAAAAATGAAATAAATTTTGTGATATATATTTTATACTCTGACTTGTATGTTCTCTAAGATCAGATGAAGTTTTGACTTACGCATCTTAGAAAGAAAAAGCATTCTACGCAGGTATAAAGCAAACTCAGAAGGAAGCACTCCAAAGAAAACTATGATGAAGATCAATCCTAAAAAATTCTGATAAAGCTAGCTGAAGCAAAGATCGGATAAAAGCATGCTGAAAGCAACATCTGATAAATGCAAGATTAAAGCAAACTCTAATGATCACATATTGAAGAATACTCTGATAGAAGAATATATCAAGTAAACTCTGAATTAGCAACGCTACAAGCAAACACTTCAACTTCCAGAGACAAGCTCTGACAGTACCGTTGGTTATTAAATGCTAAGACGGCTAACGCATTCAAGTATACTACGCGCACTAGCATTGGAAACATAAAGACCAAATCTACTCGCTACATGCATCATTGCAAACACGCTTCATTAAATGCATGCACCATCATCAAGGCATTAACAGTCAATTGAAAGCTATATATAGAAGACCTTTTGTATCAAAGAAGGGTTACTGACTTATGTGAAATATACTTACACTCATTGTTTTCATACTTGTAAACTAATACTGTATAGTGGGTAGTTCTTAAGCATTGGGCAACAATCTTAGTGAAAAATCACAGTTGTGATAAAGCTTTTTAGAAGTAAATCTTTTTCACTACTACTAAGAGACAATTTTGTAAGTGTTCCTTGAGAGACCAGTTGGGTCAGATTTCTCAAGAGGGCTAGGACTAGTTGAGTCTTAGAGGTTTTAGTCACTTGCAGTTAGCTTGTGCATTGTATTATTAATCACACCAGTTTGGTTGTGCGCTTGTAATTAGTTTGATTATAGTGGATTAAGTCCTCGTTGAGAGAGGAAAAATCACCTTGGCGGGTGGACTGGAGTAGTTTGAGTTTCAAATGAACCAGGATAAGATTACCAGTGTCCTTCCATTAGTATTGCGCTAGAAAAGAAGAAAAAAGTATTCACCCCCCCCCCCCCCCCCCTTGTAAGTGTTTTCTCAACCTTCAATTGGAATCAGAGCTCTAGTTCTGGGTACAAACACCTAACAGTGTCAGAAAAAGATCCAGAAGGAAAACACTATGGCATCTGAACAAAACAACAACAACTGCACCAAACCTCATGTGTTTGATGGAGAAGACTTTGAATATTGGAAGGTTAGACTAGAAAGTTTATTTCTAGGTCACGATGTTGATCTATGGGATTTGGTCCTTGACGGGTACACTCATCCAGAAGATAAAGATGGAAAAAAATTGATAGAAGGAACATGGATAAACAACAAAAGCTAGATTTCAAGAATCACCACAGATCCAGAAACAACTTTCTGAACGCTATCTCGAAAAATGAATATGATAAAATCACCAACAGAGATACGGCACATGACATGTTTGAATCCCTCAAGATGACTCACGAAGGAAATGCTCAAGTAAAAGAGACAAAAGCTCTGGCTCTCGTTCAGAAGTATGAAGCATTCAAAATGGAAGAAAATGATTCTATTGAAGTTATGTTCTCGAGATTCCAAACTCTGATTGCTGACCTAAGAGTTCTGAACAAAGGATACTCCAAGGAAGACCATGTTAAGAAAATCATTAGAAGTTTATCTAAAAGATGGGAACCTATGGTCACTGCATTCAAATTATCAAAAGATCTGAATAACATTTCCCTTGAAGAACTTATCAGTGCTTTAAGGAGTCACGAGATAGAACTTGATGAACATGAGCCTCGGAAGAAAGGTAAGTTTGTAGCTCTTAAATCTATTAAAAAATTTGAAACTAACGCTTTTTAGGCAGAAGAAGGAAACTCTGAAGATTCTGCATCAGAAGAAGACGAGTTATCTCTGCTCTCCAGAAGGATTAATCATATGTGGAAGCATAGAAAAAAGAAGTTCAGGAACTACAAGAGGTCAGAAGATAAACCAGAATCTTCTGGACATAAGAAGTCAAGCAGAAGAGATGTAGTCTGCTATGAATGCAAAGAACCTGGACACTACAGAAGTGACTGTCCCAAGCTACAAAAATAAAGACCCAAGAAAAAGTTTGGTAAAAAGAAAGGCATGATGGCCAGATGGGATGATTCAGAATCATCTGAAGCTGAATCTGAATCAGAAGATGAACACGCTAATCTAGCGTTTATGGCTACCACAACAGATGACTCGGACTCTGACTCAGAACCAAAAGTGGTATTCTCTGAATTCTATAGAACTAAACTTGTTGAAAGCCTATCTGAACTACTTGAAAACTACAGTAAACTCAAAATCAAATACAAGAAACTCAAAAAGAATCTTGCATCTGATCTTGAGAAACTTGAAACAGAAAACTTTGAACTTAAAGAAAACATTTTTAAACTCAAAGAAGATGATCAAAAATTTGAAAAGAACTCTATTTCAGATTCTGCTTCAATTTCAAAAGATATTCTAAAAGAATATGACTCCAGTTTTCAAACGTTTCTCTCTAAAAGCATAGATAGAAGCAAAATGGCTTCAATGATCTATGGTGTTAGTGTAAATGACAGAAGAGGTATCGGATATAAAGCTCCCAGAGGGAAATAAATATATAAACCTAAGCCCATTGAGGAAATGGTTATATCATATAAACCACTACACAAACAATTTAATTTTGGGCACACACATGATATCAAATACACTTCTCACTCTGAAAATTCCTATGCAAAATCAAAGTTCAATCTGAACTATAGAAACTCTAACCAAAAAGGACCCAAAAATAAATGGGTATCTAAGGAGAAAATAATATATGTTGCAGATGTCCTTAACAGCTCAGTTGAAACACCAGTCATGGTACCTGGACTCTGGATGCTTGCGTCATATGACGGGAAAAAAGTCTATGTTCCAAAGTCTGGAACTTAAATCTGGAGGTGATGTCAAATTTAGAGGAAATCAAAAAGGAAAGATTATTGGTTCTGGAACCATCGGAAACGGTAACCTTCCCTCTATAACTAATATTCTATTAGTAGAAGGATTAGCTCATAACTTGTTGTCCATAAGTCAATTAAGTGAAAACGGTTATGATATTATCTTTAATCAAAAATCATGTAGAGCTGTTAGTCAAAAAGATGGAACAATCCTTTTTACTGGCAAGAGAAAGAACAACATCTATAAAATTAATATTTCTGATCTTAAAACTCAAAATGTAAAATGCTTTATGTCTGTTAGAGACGAGCAACAGGTTTGGCACAGAAGATTGGGACATGTTAGTATGAGAAGAATATCTCAAATTAACAAACTCAATCTGGTCAGAGGACTCCCTAATCTGAAATTTAACTCAGAAGCTCTGTGCGAAGCTTGTCAGAAAGGAAAATTTTCAAAACCTTCTTTTAAATTAAAAAATGTTGTTTCTCCCTCTAAGCCATTGGAACTTCTTCATATTGATCTGTTTGGACAAGTTAAAACTGCATCCATCAGAGGCAAGAAGTATGAATTGGTCATTGTTGATGACTACAACAGATGGACATGGGTTAAGTTTTTAAAACACAAGGATGAGTCACATTCTGTGTTCTTTGACTTCTGCATCCAAATTCAAAATGAAAAGGATTTTAGAATCATAAAAGTTAGAAGTGATCATGGAGGAGAATTTGAAAATCATTATTTTGAAAAGTTTTTTAAAGAAAATGGCATTTCTCATGATTTCTCTTGTCCTAGAACTCCCCAACAAAATGGAGTTGTAGAACGAAAGAATAGAACCTTGCAAGAAATGGCCAAAACCATGATCAATGAAACTAATATGGATAAACACTTTTGGGCAGAAGCAGTGAACACAACGTGTTACATTCAAAATAGAGTCTCTATAAGACCTATTCTTGAGAAGACTCCTTATGAATTATGGAAAAACAGAAGACCCAACATTTCATATTTCCATCCTTTTGGATGCACTTTCTATATTCTGAATACTAAAGATAATCTGAACAAGTTTGATTCTAAGTCACAAAAGTGCTTTCTGCTTGGATATTCTGAACACTCAAAAGGCTATAGGGTATACAACACAGAAACTCTGATTGTTGAAGAATCAATCAAAGTCAGATTTGATGATAAGCTTGGCCAGCAAAAGCCAAAGCAAATTGAAAATTCTGCAGGAACAGAAGATCACCTTACAAACTCTGATGAGTCAGAAGCAAAAGACATCTCAGAAGATCCTCCTATTGAAAATGCTCTGGAAAATCTAAGAATTTTTTAACAATCCTCACAAAATAAATTCCCCATAATCACATCCGCACACCCAGAAAATGTGATTATAGGAAAGAAAGAAGATCCCATCAGAATAAGATCCTCCTTCAGAAACAATGAAGAATCACTGTTTGGATTGGTCTCGCTGATTGAGCCAACTTCAATAGATGAAGCTCTGTTGGATAATGATTGGATCCTAGCTATGCAAGAAGAATTAAATCAATTTTCAAGAAATGATGTGTGGGATCTTGTTCCAAAACCAAAAGGATTTAATATGATTGGAACTAAGTGGGTCTCCAGAAACAAGCTGAATGAGAAAGGAGAGGTTGTCAGAAACAAAGCACGACTGGTGGCTCAGGGTTATAGTTAACTAGAAGGAATTGATTATAATGAAACCTTTGCCCCAGTTTCCAGGTTAGAATCAATTAGATTTTTAATTTCTTTTGTTGTTCAACACAACATCTCGTTATATCAAATGGGTGTTAAAAGTGCCTTTTTAAATGGTTACATAGAAGAAGAAGTTTATGTCCACCAACCTCCGGGTTTTGATGACTCAAAATTTCTAGAACATGTTTTCAAACTGAAAAAGTCTCTGTACTATCTGAAACAAGCTCCCAGAGCTTGGTATGAACGTCTGAGTAACTTTCTTTTAGAAAAGAATTTTACCAGAGGCAAAGTGGACACAAATTTATTTAGAAAAACATTTAAAAATGACATTTTAATCTGTCAAATATATGTTGATGATATTATTTTTGAAACTTCTAATATCTCTCTTGGAAGAGAATTTGTTGAATCTATGCAGGCTGAATTTGAGATGAGCATGATGGGAGAACTAAAATTCTTTCTGGGAATTCAAATAAATCAAACACCAGAAGGTACCTACATACATCAGACAAAGTATGTCAAGGAACTTATGAAGAAATTTCAGCTATCAGAAAGTAAATAAGCAAAGACCCCAATGCATCTCACATGCACTCTGGGAAAAGACGAGGTAAGTAAGAAGGTAGATCAGAAACTCTACAGAGGTATGATTGGATCTCTTCTCTATTTGACTACATCTAGACCAGATATTCTATTCAGTGTATGTCTATGTGCTATATTCCAATCAGATCCTAGAGAATTTAACTGCTGTTAAGAGAATTCTGAGGTATCTGAAAGGTACTACTAACCTTGGACTGTGTTACAGAAGATCCAAAGATTTTAAAATAGTAGGTTACTGTGATGCTGACTTTGCTGGAGATAGAATAGAATGCAAAAGCACCTATGGAAGCTGTCAGTTTCTGGGTGATAACGTCATCTCATGGTATAGCAAGAAGCAAGCTATTATTGCACTATCAACCACTGAAGCTGAATATATATCTGCTGCTGGATGTAGCACTCAGATAATCTGGATGAAGAGCCTGTTGGAAGATTATCATCTATATGAAAGTAAGATTCCTATCTTCTGTGATAATACCTCTACTATTTTTCTCTCAAAAAATATCATCTTACATTCTAAGGCAAAACATATAGAAATCAAACATCATTTCATAAGGGACTACATTCAGAAGGGAATTTTAAACTTTAATTTTGTAGACACAGACCATCAATGGGCTGACATTTTTACCAAACCCCTTGCTGAAGATAGATTCAAATTCATTCTGAAAAACATCAGCATGGAATTTTGTCCTGAATAAAAATATTTTTTCTATATGTGTTTCCAGAATTTTCTGAAATGAATGTTCTGATTGACTGCTCTTCAAAAGTTAGAAGAGGAGTTATATCAGAAGCCATTAATCATGTTCTGAAATGTGTCTAACATTTCATTACTAGAATGGTCAGAAGTTCATTATATTAAACCAGATGCCTCACGCTACCCTCAGAAGTTGAACGTGTGTTTCAATTCTGAAAGGTCACGCATGCGTGCACTGCTATTGAGACGCTGTTCCTAGGTAACTGTTCAGATTTGATCAAAATCACACACCCCCTTAAATGTCAAATCTCATTAATTGTTTATAATTATTATGTTTTTTAAATCGTTTCCAATTCTTAAACTATTCATTATTTTAAAGATTCTTTTTAGCTATAAATACCCTTGCAAAATCCCTGTTCTATTTTTTACTCTTTTTCTCAAACTTCAAAACACCTCTACGTTTTTGTGCAAACTCTCTCAATTCCCTTCTCAAATTCTAAAGCTAAACGTTCAAATGGCTTCATCTTCATCTCCTTCCTCAAGCATTCCTATGTCCTCAAACAGTGCTCAATAAGCTGAAAGGTATGTTACTCTTGAGAGAACGACGCTGATTCTAGTGGACAGCTTGGAAGTGGTGGCTGAACTTATGGTAGATTTTGATAATCTGAAGGAAAATGGGTTTGACTTTCTCCCAGCTGTGGAGTTCCAAGGTTGGAAAAACTTCTTTGATCGTCTTGTAGGACCAGTATTCCCTCATCTAGTTAAGGAATTTTGGATTCATGCTATTGCTTGCCCAAAAGTCATACTTTCATTTGTCATGGGCAAAAAGATTTATATAACTGAGAATCTCATCAGGAAGCTTCTAGGTTTTGAAGGACATGGAGTTACTGGAATCTCTAGTGGACGAATGGATATGTCCAAGGTCTATGCTGAAATATTTATTTCTGGGAAAGCTTCAAACAAGGTCAGATACTTGAAGAGATACTATAAAATCTGGGAAAGAATCATCCATGGCTGCATACATCACCGGAAGGAAACTAGTTCTCCTGATTACATTAATGTTGATCAACAGTACCTTCTGTTCTGTCTTGGAACAAATGTAAAGATTGATCTGCCATAACCTTCTGTTCAACCATTTGTGGACGCATGTGAAGGAAACTAGGGAAGCTGAGAGGGTCAGAAACCCTAAATCAAAGAGAAACTAGATCCCTTTGGGAAGACTAATTTCAAACATTCTGACTGAGAATGGTCTGATGGCCCACTTAGAAGATGCAAACTTACTTGGAGAGTTGGATCCTACGTGTGGAAAAGCTCTGACCGGAAAGAACCTACTAAAGAGGAAGCTGCTTGAGAATGTGGAACCTACACCATACGTCTCAGCAACAGTCACCAGCAGGAGAATCCCCATTGAAGATTTTCCCCTGTTCAACTCTGGTGATCATCCGGAGATCATTCTGCACTTCATTGAAGCATGCAAAGAAAGTGGTATCCCCATTGAACCTGCTTGGCTTCAAGGAAGAAATATCCCTCCACCAGATGTTGTCCTCCAGAAGAAGAAAAGGCAAGCTGAAGTAGGCCCCTCTGCTAGACCTCATAAAAAGAAGAAGAAATCAGTAGATACAACCTCTAAAACCATTTCTGTTAATGATTCTGTGCACATGGAAACATCTGCTGAACCTCAAACCCTCGAAAATATAGAAGTTGACATAAACCTAACACAATCATTTGAGCCCCAGGATAACAACCCTGAAATTGACCAAGTATTATCTGACATAGATAATTTTTCTACTGCAGTACCTCAATAAACTCAACCTCAAACTCAAATACCTCCTTCTGCTCCTCACCATCAGAATCCAAATAATCCTACTCACAACCCTCTACCAACATCCCCCATCAGACCTTTATCACCAAGACCCTCTGAGTGGTATGATGGTTCTTGGAGACTACCTGGCATAAATCTTCCTTTGGCTACACAACCAAAATCCTTCATCCTACCATCTGAAAACATTTTTTCCCTAAATTTATCACCAACACCTTCTCCTACTTCCTCACCTCAAACCATAATCATCATATCTCCTGATGTCACACCACCTTCCTCACCATAAGTTCCATTCCCTTCATCATCTGAAGCCTCTTCACCTCTCTCTCTAGAACCAATCCCTAGTCCATCCTCAATAGAACCTCCTGAACCCTCTGTCCCTTCTGACTTTCTCAGAACTGTAGTTGATCTTGAACCACTATGTTATCTATAAACAAAATCCACCAAAAAGGCCTCTCCCAAACCAACTCCAAAATCTGATCAATCAGAAGTACCTGTACACTGTCAGAACTTCATAACAGATATGTAGACGTGGATTGACTTGCTGAAAGCTGACAGTACCAGCAACCTTAATCCAGCAGCGTGTGATTTTATGTGGGACGCTTTCAGAAGCAAAATAAATGATGAAATCCTCAATTTGCAAGAACTGTGCTATGCTCAGGTTCTTGAGACTTTCTCCAAGTATCTGAATAATTTCTTGACGGAAGTGGTAAACATATGGGATCAGAGGTCTAGACTACATATTACTGGTGCTCCATTACCACCTGTTGACCCCATGGAGATATCAGAGGATGAATCAGAAGATGACGTTGAGTCTGAACCACATTCTTTGGCCATGACTCTGTATCACCAACCCTCTGCTAAAGCTAGCCCTGAGAAAGTGCCTACTCTTCTGATTGATCCTGGTACCTTTCTCTCAAATGATGTGTACTCAAGCTCTGCTATTTCCGCTTCTAAGGTTGTCTCATCTGAAGTTGCTTCAACTTCTGTGGCACCCTCGTTGTTATTGGACACTCTAAATGAACTGAAGAACAACAATAAGGCCATCCATGAACGTTTGGATAAACAAGATGAAACCAACAAGGAAATCAGATCTTGGATGCAGAAACAAGAGGATTCCTCAAATGAAATCAAGAATCTTCTGCTTTCCCTTGTTTCTCGTCGCTCTTAGATTTTATTTCTAAATTTTTTTTCTTGTTGTTTTTGTTTTGTAACTCTGTTTTATTTTGAATCTTCAATATATGACATTTTTGGATTTCTTTATATTTTTTACTTTTTGAATATGACAAGAAGGAAGAGAAAATAAGATTTTGATTTGATCCATGAAACAGTTATGGGACCAAGTCTCAAACATTTCTAACGAAATATAAAGTTTTTTCTATTTAAGAGATATGCTGGAATTCAAGAAACTCTGAAAGACTAAGCTCTGAACATCATCAGGAAAAGAATTGCTAAAGAAACTCTGAAAGAAAACGTCTAAAAGCTCTGAAGAACAAATCTTAGGAAGTTTTCCTTATGCTTTTTAATTATTCTTTATTTCAGAAGAAGAAATATCAATCTCAGGGGGAGACCCTCATACTTGCACAAAATTTCTTTTTAATCAAAATCTGAATTGTTTTGTCATCATTAAAAAGGGGGAGATTGTTAGAAAAAGTATGGTTCTAATCATATATTAGAGTTTTGATGATAACAATGAAATAAATTTTGTGATATATATTTTATACACTGACTTATATGTTCTCTAAGATCAGATGAAGTTCCGACTTACGCATCTTAGAAAGAAACAACATTCTGCGCAGTTATAAAGCAAACTCACAAGGAAGCACTCCAAGCAAACTCTAATGAAGAGAAATCCTAAGAAACTTCTGATAAAGCTAGCTGAAGCAAAGATCTAATAGAAGCACGCTGAAAGCAACATCTGATAAATGCAAGATTAAAGCAAACTCTGATGATCACATATTGAAGAATACTCTGATAGAAGAATAAATCAAGTAAACTTTGAATTAGCAACGGTGCAAGCAAACACTTCAACTTCCAAAGACAAGCTCTGACAGTACCGTTGGTTATTAAATGCTAAGACGACTAACTCACTCAAGTATACTATGCGCACTAGCATTGGAAACATAAAGACCAAATCTACTCGCTACACGCATCATTGCAAACACACTTCATTAAATGCATGCACCATCATCAAGGCATTAACGGTCAATTGGAAGTTATATATAGAAGACCTTTTATATTAAAGAAAGGTTACTAACTTACGTGAAATATACTTACACTCACTATTTTCATACTTGTAAACTAATACTGTATAGTGGGTAGTTCTTAAGCATTGGGCAACAATCTTAGTGAAAAATCATAGTTGTGATAAAGCTTTTTAGAAGCAAATCTTTTTCACTACTACTAAGAGACAATTTTGTAAGTGTTCCTTGAGAGACCAGTTGGGTCATATTTCTTAAGAGGGCTGGGAGTAGTTGAGTCTTAGAGATTTTAGTCACTTGCAAGTACATGTATAAAAAACAAAAAGACAATTACTAATGGCTTTAAGAAATAGGACAATGTCTAAAAAGCCATCTGCAAATCCCTGCAAATACATCCCACAATAGATATAGAGACAGAGACATCCTCCTGCAAAGTCACTTCCATGTCCTCAACATACAACCTAATGATGTCAGAGGTTCTGGTATCCCCTACAGAGCAAGAGTCTCCAATCATCTTGAAGAATTCCACAGCATGGTTCATAAACTTCTTGGGTTCCCCAACAGCGCTTCATAAAAATCCTAAGCAGTTTACGGAGTTTTCTTTCCCTGGTAGAGTTTATTTCTCTAGTTACGGAAACCCGTCTCCCAGCAAATTCAACTTCAACTACATTCTTCATCCCCAGCGTCAGTCAGGGATTTATTTTCCCCAGTTCAACAACACTCCAAAGAACAACTATTATGTTCACATATTGCATTCATACATCATTTTACAATGCCATATCATATACGTACAAAATGCATATAACACAGTCTCATTTATTTTGAGAACATCATTACCCAATGCATTTCACGCATCATGACATTGCATATAGCTGACTCTTTACTTCTTAGGAAAGATCGACAGACAAATATCATCAACAATTTTCAACAGTTCCAGATTAATTCCTGAAAGCAGACAGGGCAACTATCTATGAACAAATGATTGTAGATCAATTCACAAAATAAGACGGGGCAACAATCTACAAGAACAGGTTATAGATTAATTCCTAAAATCATCCAGGGAAACTATCTCAACAACCAACAAAAGCATGGTTCCAGATTAATTCCTGAAACAAGACGGGGCAACTATCCAAGACAACAGCTCAAATTACTACAAAGCCTATAATACGACCAGATAACAATTAACTTCTTCAATTACTGTGAAGCCTGGATTTTGACCAGATAACAGTTTAAGTTGCTATGAAGCCTAGAATACGACCAAATAACAGCTTAACTTCTTCAATTACTGCGGAGCCTGGACCCGACCAGATAGCATTTTAATTTCATCTAAGACACTGTGAAGCCTAGAATCTGACCAGATAACAGTTCAAGCTACTGTGAAGCCTGGATTTTGACCAGATAACAGTTTAACTTCATTAATTACTACGAAGCTTGGGTCCGACCAAATAACAAATTAATTTAAGTAAGTTATTACGAAGCCTAGAATCCGACCAGATAGCAATTAACTTTTATCCTTTCAAGAAAATTACTGCGAAGCCTGGAATATGACCAGATAACAGTTTAACTTTGTTTGTTTGTAAAGCATGGAATCCGACTAGATAACAGATTAATTTTAGTAAGTTGTTGTGAAGCATGGAATCCGACCAGATAGCAATTACTTCATCCTTTAATATAAGTTTATGCGAAGCCTGAAATACCGACCAGATAACAGTTAATTTCATATTCCCCAGTAAGTCGTTGTGAAGCCTAGAATACAACCAGATAATAGTCAACTTTATTATCCTCAGCAAGTTACCGTGAAGCCTGGATTTTGATCATATAATAGTTAACTTTCGTCTCCCCAGTCAAGAGATAACTCCCCAGTAGATTAATGGACAACTAAAGCTCCTAGACTCTATTCCCCAAAGAGAAATCAACATTCCCCAACGGAGTCCTTCTCAAACAACAAGAACAAGATTCCCCATAAAGAGACCTCTTATGGCTCAGAGTAAATCGACCAAAGATTTATTCCTGTGTTTCTTCCAGTTCGAAGTCAACATTTATTTTGGATGGCATCTATAACCCCATCTCCTACGACTCTATGTCATCTTCTCCAAATGGCATATGTAAGCTCATTCTCGATATCATCAACCAACAGCATTACTTCATGTATATGCGAGTGTAAATTTCTGGGCACTCTAGTGTTCAATCGTCTTCCACCTTCAGATTACGAAAAGCAGACAAGCCAATCTAAATCCTTGGGTTTAAGAAGATTCAATAGGGGCAGTTGTTGTACCCCAAAATTTTCTCTCTCATTTTACTCAAGACATGCTCATTGAGGTCCTCAATTGCTCAAGATTGACCAAGAATTAGCCAGACAAATTCTCCTCCTAAGCAATGAACTTCCAACTAGGGTTTCACTTCTCACAAATAATTTTGGGTTGAAAAGGCTTCAAGTGATTTTCATGGTCCCTAATATGTCCTCAATAATGTCCATACCAAGTTTCATGCCTTGCACTACAAGCTTGCTCAATCAATTACTCAAATACTTGGAAATCAATTGTACTAGGTCAAAAGTCAATTGTGACCAATATACAGTCAAACTTCAAATTTTTTGGGTAACATTAACATTTTCAAGTGATATCCATCATTTTATCAATGGTCGATCATGATTCCCCAACGAATGCTCTCAAATCATCAAGAAGCCAAAAGTGCAAAATTAAGGTTTCCTAGAGAAAGTCATCTGAACTTTGACCAGACATAACTTTCACATACTTCATTCATTTTTCCCCAACAAAAGCTCACCGTGAAGAAAATTCAATTCCCTACAACTTTTATTTTTCTCTCAGGTCCAAGAAATGCATCATTTGGAAAATACAAGCTCATACGTTACAAGTCATTTTCAGAAAGTCAATAAAAGACACTTTTTTCCAAGATCACTTACATCAAGATAAATCTTCAAATGTAAAAGTTGTCAAAAGAGTTATTGAAGGATACATCTTGGGCTTTCCAAAAAGTCCTATATCATCTTCATTGGATAAAAATTGAGTAAGTTATGGCTTGCACAAGTTGAGCAATTTTCAAGAAAATACACGAAGTCTACTTTGGGCAAATTCATTTTTCAAGGTAGAGGGCCTAAATTTTAGGGCCTAAACATGTTCATGGCATGTCTAAGGACCTCTAAATTATTTGTTACCTTACATTTACATTTTTACCTATTTTATTCATTTTTATTCAAATAAATATAAAATAAAATGAGATAAAATATGAGATAAATGGGCCAAGTCTATCGATGGCCTCTTAAGGCCCAAGACAACTCATGTAAGGTTGTCACATGACAAAGAGAAACTTGCAAGCCAAGAGTAGAAAGAATCTTCAAAAATGGAAAGTTTGGAAGCAAATTGAAACACCATGATTCCATTGGATTTATGCCATATTTGTTACCCTAATCTTGTCACACATATATACACAACAATTCAGAAGTGAGAGAACAGACATAGCTGCTTCACAAAGGCTAGGGTTTTTATTCAAAAAATTCCAAGTAAAGGTGCAACCTATTTCTGCATGATCCAGCTTCCCTCAGGCCAAACCAAGCATTTTATCCATTCCCTAAAGATCCAAGGAGCTTACCCTGACCCTCCGTGAAGCCCAACACACGCAGGAATCACCACCTTCAGTCATCACCATTTTGGTATATTCCAAAAATAAAATCTTTATTTTTATGCGTTGTTGAAAGTTTTGATATGTGTGTACGAGTTTCTGGGCATCATTAGAATAGGTTAAGAGCATTACATGGAGTGCATGACGTCTAGATTGTGATATTCCATTTTCAAACTGTGTTAAGCTTTTTGGTTTGTAACTCAAAATACAGGGACTTTCAGGCCATGCTAAGGACATATTCAAACTCAGACCGTGATTTTATGTAGGATAGGACCCTTAGCCATTCGTGGATCTAATGTTTTCGCGGGTTTTCAAATTTTGATTGATCGGAGAAGATGACTGGAGTTTGACTCCGGCGTCTCTAGCTTCTGTTGACTCCGACGAGGCTTGCATGGCTAAACAATTGTTTCTGATTTGCCCGTTCAAATAATCAGGGCCCGCTGAACGCGCGTGTGTTAGCTGACATGTATTTGGAATGCGTTTATATTATATTGTTTTGTTTTATTTAATGTAACAAATGAACATGTTAGCTCAGTGGACACAAGCACACGTATAAGGCATACTCCCTCTAGGTCTTGGGTTTGATCCAGGCGCGAGGGAGTTTTATTTTTCTCATTTTTCCTTGTAGATCCAGTTTTCACATGCTATACGCGCGCACCATATGCCATTAGATCTCAACTGACCCGGATCCAGTGTTCTACGCATACAGCCCACGATGCACCTCCTGAAGGCCACCATAGGGGATCACGCAACATAGTCTAGGCCTCCTTGAATTGGGCTTGACAAAATCCAATTCACTCTCCCCCCCTCCCCAACTCCTCTTGCGTCTCAGGCCCATGTTTTTTTTATTTATTTCACTTAATGTTTTAATTAATCATTTCTTTAAATCTTTTTATTTATTTAATCAGTAAATCAAACATAAAATCACAAAAAATAGATTTTAGGATTTTATTAATTAAACTTAATTTTTGTAAATTAACTTATTTAATTATTTTTACTTTTCTTATTTAGTCTTAAAATCAATTAGAATTAGGACTAATTAGTTCCAATTCTTTTCATAAATAAAAAATGCCAAAAATATTAGATTTACTTTAGAATTAATTTTAATTTATAATTTTCTTTTCCTTTTTAATTAATTGAGTTTTAATTTAATATAATATTTTCAAAAATAAACGAAAACAACAAAAAATGATTTTTCTTTTACTTAGAAGTATTCTTAGGGTTTAGACGTCATTTCCATTTCGTGCACGCTTATTTACTTTCACACTTATTTCATATTATTGTATCTGCTTACAGGGATGTAATAGACTTAACTAGGACTTTACTTTTGCTTCTTTATCCCCCCAAGTTTTAGACTTGTAATTATTCCCTCTCTCCGAAGTCTTGTAATAGTTTAGGATTTACATTTTCCGTACTTTAAATTCCTGCAATATTTAAACTGTCTAGATGCATGATAATAGGATTGTATGGCAAGAATAAAAACAAAACTCTAACAAACCTAATACAAAGACAAAATAACTAAACACAACACACTCGCACATGCGCACCTCTAGGGTACCCCAACTTCGGTTGCTTTCAGAATAAAACAGTCACAACTATCGAGACGTGAGAGATTTTAGTGGCTACCCTCCGGTTTAAAGATCCCAAAAATGACCCCCTCGATGTTGCCTCGGTATAATCTTAAAACCCTAGGGTGGTTACTAAATTATCTTGCCCGTTTTCCTTTGTGACTGTAACGATATCCCTTCAAATGTCCCTCAAACATTCGACGATAGGGCTACCTACTCACTAATAGTAGGATAGCACTGTCTAAAGGAAAAGAGCAAAAGAATGAACCTTTCGAGTAAAGTAGATAGTTCTTAGATGCTTGCTCAAAAACAATTTTTCACATACACAAAACTCTTTCCAAAAACATTTTCAACACACTTTGTATACGTTCTCAAAAATACAAGAAACATTACAAAGTTCACCGCACTAAGGAGTCTTTTCAAAATACTTTTTCAAATGCACAAAACACAAGGTATTCTCAAATGAGGTAGCATCTAAGACTCGTAGATAACTACGAATAGAAAGGGTGCTAATACCTCCCCTTTCCATAATCTACCCCATTACTCATAAATAATCTCGAAAGGTCTTTTTCTTTTCTTTTCACCCTTTCCTTTGTTGAATAAAAGAAAAGTCAGTGGCGAATCTTGCTTACCACAAAATTTGCGAATACAAATGCAAAACCAGTATAACATTCGGTTCTTCCACCGTATTACACATACCGACATATAAGTTTATGCTTAATGAATCAGGCTACAATATTCTTGGTAACGGGGGCAAACAAGGCTGCTTCAACCCACTTGGTGAAATGATCAATAGCGACGAAGATGAAAGGATGCCCATTAGAAGTCGTAGGCTTAATCTCTCCAATCATATCAATTCCTCACATTGCAAACGGCCAAGGAGCAGTCCATACATTCAGACGAACCAGAGGCACATGTACTTTGTCAACTTAAATCTGGCATTTATGACAGGTTCTAGAGTAATGATGGCAATCTGTTTCCATAGTCAACCAATAATAACCTGCTCTCAGAATTTTCTTAGCCATCGTGTGCCCACTGGAGTGAGTACCAAAGATTCCTTCATGCATATCTTCCATAATCTTCTCCGCTTCCTTCTTGTCTACACAATGAAGCAGAGTTGAATCATGGTTGCGCTTGTACAAAATTCCATTGCTTAGAAAGAAATTAGTAGAGAACCTTTGTAGGAATTTCTTGTTATTGATAGATGCCCCCTTGGGGTACTTTTGATCCTCGAGGTATCTTTTTACTTCATGAAACTAAGGTTTTTCTTCTACTGCATCATTATCAACTTCGTAGAAATATGTTGGTTCGTCTAGCTTTTCAATAGTGATTCGACGAGCTTCATTGTCCCATCTGACTTTGAACTTAGATGACAAGGTAGCCAATGCGTCTGCCAATTGATTCTCTTCTCGTGGAATATGTTCAAAAGTGATTTCATCGAAGTATGTAATTAATGTCAACACATGCTCCTGATAAGGAATGAGATTTGGATGCTCTGTATCCCATTCTCCCTTAATCTGACTGATTACTAAGGATGAGTCCCCATATATGTTCAAGAACTTGATTCTCATATCAATGGCAGCCTTGATACCCATGATACATGCTTCCTATTCGGCCATGTTTTTGGTACAGTCAAAGCATTATTTGGAAGTGAAAGGTGTATGGAAACCCTTGGGAGATATGATCACAACACCAATTCTATTACCAAGTGCGTTAGAAGCTCTATCGAAAACCAAAGTACATCGGGATCCCGGCTCAGGTCCTTCATACGGTCCTGGTTCTTCACAATCTGTAACTAGAATGATATTCTCATTCGAGAACTCGAAATTCATAGATTCATATTCGTTTACAGCTTGATAATTCAAATGATCTGCTAGTACACTTCCTTTGATTGCCTTCTGGGTAGTATATTGAATGTCATATTTTGTCAAGACCATTTGCCATCTTACTATTATTTCGGAGAGAGCGGGCTTCTCGAATATGTACTTTATAGGATCCATCTTAGAGATCAACAAGGTAGTATGAGTCAACATATACTATCTTAGTCAGCGAGCATCACATGCCAAAGCGTAACAAGTTTTCTCGAGCAATGAGTATCTTGTTTCACAGTCGGTAAACTTTTTGCTAAGGTAGTATATTGCATGCTCTTTTCGACTAGACTCGTCATGCTACCCTAATACACACCCCCACTGAGTTCTTTAATATTGTCAGGTACATGATCAGAGGATTTCCTTCAACCGGTGGCATCAAAATTGGAGGTTCCTGGAGGTACTCCTTAATTTTTTCGAAAGCTATCTGACAATCATCGTTCCACTTCGCTACTTGATCTTTCTGGAAATATAGTTTAGTCGTCCCAGGAAACCTCTGACTTCCTTCTCGGTAAGGGGAGCTGTCATTTCTTGAATTGCTTTAACCTTGGCAGGATCCACTTCGATACCTTTACCCATGATGACGAAACCTATAAGTTTACCGGATCTTACCCCAAAGGTGCACTTTTTGGATTCAACCTCAGCTTGTACTTCTTTAATCTCTCAAACAGTTTGTGCAGTTGGTCGAGATGTCCTTCTTCAGTATGAGACCTAGCTATCATGTCGTCAACGTAAACCTCTATCTCGCGATGGATCATATCATGGAACAAAGCTACCATATCACATTGATAAGTTGCGCCGACATTCTTCAAACCAAAAGGCATAACCTTGTAACAAAAGGTACCTCACTGTGTGACGAAAGTAGTCTTCTCCATGTTTTCAGGTTCCATCTTGATTTGATTATAACCAGAGAAACCATCCATGAAGGAGAATATTTTGTGTTGAGCGGTGTTGTCAACCAGAACATCAATATGTGGAAGCCAAAAGTCATCTTTAGGGCTTTCCCTGTTTAAATCCGTGTAATCTACACACATACACACCTTGCCATCTTTTTTAGGTACTGGCACCATATTTGCAACCCACTGAGGGTAGGACGTGAGAGCTAAGAAACCTGTGTTGAATTGCTTCATAACTTCAGCCTTGATCTTTTCCGACATCTCGGGATGCATACGACGGACCTTTTGCTTCACTGGAGAATAACCTTCTTTCATCGGCAAACAGTGAACCATAATATCAGTATCAAGCCCTAGCATGTCTTCATACGGCCAACCAAATATCTCAACATAGTCATGCAACATCTTGACTAATCTGTTCTCGACACTGTCTTCTAGGTCGGCACCTATCTTGACTTCTTTCTTGTCCTCTTTAGTACCCAAGTTCAGAACCTTGATTGGCTCTTCATGCGGTTGTATGGCTCTTTATTCTTGCTCTAGCAGTCTAGCAAGTTCTCCAGATACTTCAAAATCTTCCTCACCTTCGTCCTCGACTCAATAGATCAGATTTTTAAAGTCATAATTTGCAATATCAGAATTGTTATCAAAGGGATCCAGGGTGGATATGTATCTTCAATTTCTTGTGTGGGTGTGTGTAAGAATACATAGCTATTTTAAAAGTAACAAAGAAAGACAAAGAGCGCAAAATTTGAATGCAAACGTCCAATGATTTATTAAACAAAAATATGTTGATGAATGATGACAACCCTAACAACTGGAACATTGTGCCCGGGTAAGACATAAGGCTTAAAATTATTGTTTAAATTACATATCCAAAAACGTTGAAAGCAAGAAAATAGAAAAAAATTCATTTACTCCTGACTAAAACAGATTGGTATAACGTCTTCAGTCTTCCAATTGATGAGCCTGTTGCCGGTGGTGGGAAAGATCCAATTGTCTAGGTCATAGTCACTATCAGCATCTTCTACCGCGTTGACTCCATCAATAGCATTAACATCTTTGTCGTGCTTAGGCATAGGTGCAGTGATTGCATTAGAAGTCTCAGGAGGATCAAATTCAATCTCTTTGGAGACCATCATATCTTTAACCTTATTTTTCAAAGCCCATCAGTTATTTGTGTCATGTCAGGGACTATTGGAATGATAGGCACATCTTACATTAGGATTGTATCGAGGAGAGGAAGTAATGGGATTCTAATGAGAATCTCTTAAAGTAATCAGCTCGGCTTTCAATAGATGTTGCAATTCCTGAATTTTTCCACTTCTGATTCCACCTTCAAGATGTTCCCCTGTTAATATCAGCTCGGTGAACCCGGCTGAAGAGGTTTCAATCAAATGGTTGAAGAAAGGACCTATCAAAGTTCCCATAAACATGTCAACTAGCTCCCTATCAGACAAAGGAGGTTGGACTCTTCCTGCTAGGACATTCCATTTCTTGGAATGCTCTTTGAAGCCTTCGTTAGAGCCCATGGTCATACTTTGTAATTACACACGAGTTGGTGCAAGATCATTGTTGTACCCCAAAATTTTCCCTCTCACTTATCAAGGATTTTCTCACAATATCTCAGTGGGCTCAAGACTGCACTAGGGTTTGATCAGCTCAAGACACCTCCTTATGCACTGATGACCAAAATTAGGGTTTGAGTTTGCACAAGGATTTTTGGACTATCAATGCTTCATATGACTTTCATGGACCATTATGGACCCTCAAGATTACTCATGTCAAGTTTCAAGCCTTGGATCACACTTCTGATCAGTCAATTGAACAATTGACCTAAAAAAGAACTATATTAGGGAAAAAGTCAACCATGGCCAATTTACAGTCAAACTTCATAATTTTTTATCCTCGTCAACATATTAGACTCATATGTATTATTTGATCAAGTTTAGACAACAATTCCTCAAGAAATTTGATCAAATCATCAAAAGGGCAAAATGGTTAAAATTAGAGTTTTGATTGAGAAATGGAAATTTCTGATTTTTGACCTAGCAAATGATCAATTGGTTTGAAGCATGATTTAAAGAGTTCAATTGCATCATTTTGACCTAATGACATGGTTCAAAACATTGCAAATCCATCAAATGGACAGATGAATTTTGTAGTCAACTGATCAAAATTCAACTGTATACTTAAAAGTCAAACTTTGACTTTTTGGTCAAATTCAAGTGCCAAAGATCACAATTCATCAAAACATGTAAAAATATGAAACTTATTCAACAAGAAATAAAAAAGTCAAGATTTCATTTTGAAAAGTCAAAATTTCTAAACTTAGAAATTTTTCTAAGTGTTGAAAATTCATGTTTTTTTATAACTTTGAGCCAAATTTTCATCATGATGCAAGATGATTCAAGAGAAACTTCCAACATGAAAGTTGTAGATCTCCATGAAATATACAACTTTTCTTCACACAACTTCTCCTAAAAATTCTTGGATCTCAAGTTATAATTTTGTGAATACATGCTCATGAACTAAAAAAGACAGTAAAATTTTGCCCTAGTTAGGCTGATTTTTTACCTAACTTCATGGCAATTTTTCTCATAGTTCCAAGGGGAATCTTCAAAAGAAATTCAAATATAGGTTGTAGATCACATTGCAAGATTTCTAAAATGTCAAGGAACTCCTTGAGATCATTCTTGAGTAGGGAGAATCGAAGAGATGAAGTTGATGTTTTGTCACTTGGATTACAAGCAATTTTGTGAAGAACACTTGATCCAATCTTCAAGCATGTTGTACAAATATTAATTTTCAGTATTCAAACTTGCTAATAACTCAATAATTTAATTCTTATACAACCGATAGATCCATTGTCCAAGCATTTGAGCCATTATCCAAGTTGCATTTCCATTTTTGGAAGAAAGTCACGACTTCCATTTTGGAAAAGTGACTTTAATCACAATGTCAACTCTTCTTGAGCCCATACATTGTTGTTTCTGACTCAAAAGCATTTAAAATCAAGAAGAAACATATCTACAGCCTACTAACCACCCTGCAAACCCTTGTACTCCACATTGAAACCATGTTTGTCAACTTTGCTTCAAAAACAAGTAACCAAGCCATAACATGTGATTTCAATTTCTGAGTTGTTTCAAGCCTCAAAACCTCTTGCCTATAAGTATATACACTATTGGCAAAATGACACATGAATGCTAGTGCCCCGAAACTATCTCAAACACTCAAAAACCATAAATCTGCTCATAAACACTATTGATACACAGTTTTGAACCAAAACTCATCATCTTCATTTCCACTCGTGCGTTTTGAAAATCAATCATTCAAACACCTTCTATACATCATATCAAAGTAATCCAGGCCCCTGTTTCAAGACTGTGACTACTCCATCACTATCCACCATTTTCAAACATCAAGCTTGCAGGTTGACTTGAGTAGAGAGATTCAGGGACTTTCAAGGCAAAGTAGGAGTTGGAACACACTCAAGGAAGTCCAAGCAAACTAAACAGATCCTCAGGCCATCTCAAAAGTTGCTCAAACTCCATTCACGCTCCAGCTGCAAGAGGTAAATTTTCAAACTCCTATCTCTTCATACAAGCATCATTTGATCCTGATTTGTGAAGACAAAATATAGATATATTTGCTCTAAAGCTGACCATGTTCATAGTTCCCATTTATGTTGACTGTGTATAGAGAATTTTGGATTTGAAATTTCTGAGAAAATTAGGTCTCAATTTAGGGCCAGCAAAATTAGTTTTCATTTTTGACTTTTAGCTTACATAAGTTATATGGTTGGATTCATGGGAAGAAACACCACAACTTTCATGTTTGAACTTTCTATTTTTGTGGAGAGATGAAGAAGATACATGTGGTCCGGCTAGGCGCGAGTGTTTGAACTTTCTATTTTTGTGAACTTTCTAATATATATTTATGATTTGACATAAGTAAACGGATGTACAGCCACCCCAGTGGCAAGTGCACGCCTACTAAGTCACTTCTTACCTAAAGGGCGAGGGTTCGAACCAATGTGAACCCCCCTTTTGCTTTTTTCATATTTTCTGATTCTCTAACATTTTCTTGCAGACGCTAGGCCCTTTGGGCCTGGCAATGTTTTTTTTTTACTAGCTCACCTCCCTGCCTACTTTTGGCACCCCTGGCCCAGTTATTTTTATTTACTTATTTATTTCATTTTTCCTTTTAAATATATTTTCTAAAATACCAAAAAAATCATAAAAAATATAAAAATAATAGATTTATGTTTTGACATAATTTAAAAAAATTTCCACACAAAAATTATTTTTATTCATTAAACTTTATTTACCTTTACTAATTTCCTTGTAAATTAAGTTAAAACTAGATTATTATTTATTTAAATATATTTATTTTAAAGAAAATGCCAAAAATATTTCACAACATCATATACTATTTTCAAGACAAAAATACAAAAAAAAAAAACTTTTTCTTTAAACTTATTTTCTTTTAATCAACTAAATAGAATTAGGGTTTTATTTAAAAAATATTTTCTTAATTAATTTCTTTTCTTAATTAATTTAAGTTAATTTTGATTGAATTATTTTTATCTAATTAGGTTTAGGTTAAAACCTATTTCATATAAAAATCCAAACACAAAAACCATTTTTTTCAATTTGCATTTGTACTTTATATATTTCTTCAATTATTTGTACATATTCAATTTGGTTGTAATAGATTAATTAGGTTTATATTATTGCAATCCTCATTCATAAATTGTATATCCCCCCTCCCACAAATGTTGTAATAGCGTAGTAATTTGAAGTTTTGCAATTTATCTCTTTTACATAACATGCTAGTAATTAGGGTTTGTATGAAAAGAATAAAATCAATCAAGTAGAAAACCCTAATTCAAGACAAAATCAAGCATGAAAATAACACACTTGAACACAAGCACCCCTAGGGTAAAATCCACTTGGTTGCCTTATAAAATGGCCATATTATGCATGTGAGGTATCTTAGCAAAAACAAACAAATACAAGATCATAGTCCCTCGATGACGCTATCTAAAGTTGTCTTACAAATGATCTTAGTTCCTCAAAAAGAATGCTAAGATACCTTGAAATATTGCTAATCATGGATATACGATGACCCACGCCCATCCTGTTTACATCCAAAAATAGGGTTACTTACCAAATCAATGGTAAGACAACAATGTCAAAGGAAAAGAAAATGAATAAGAAAGACATTTGAGTAGATAGATTACTCCTAATTACTTGCTCCATTTCAAAACATACATCCTTTCTATTTTCAAAAACAAACACACGCATTTTCAAACATCTTACAAACATTGAAAACATTTTCAAAAGATCAAACATCTTTGTATACATTCTTATGAACAAGAATCATTATGAAGATTGCCTAAAAAATGGCCTCTTTTACAAAATACTTTCGAAAACCACACAAAGCATAATTTCAAACAAAAGCAAGTGATCTAGCAAGTAACTAAGAGCGCATGGAAAACCATGGATAAAAAGGGTGCTAATACCTTCCCTTTTTATAATCTACCCCCATGAACCCAAGAAACAATCTCGAAGGTATTTCCTGTGCTTTTTCACCTTTCCTTTTGGATAAAAGAAAAGTCGGTGACGACTCTTGCTAACCGCAACATTTGTGATAAAACACAAAACATCCAAGTCAATTCTCCCACCGTATCACAATCATCATTGTATTGGTATTATTTGTAAAAAGCAGCAGCCAAATCTTCTCAAGTACATATGTTGCTTCCTTCCATTTGATAGAACCATTCCAATTGGCTCCCATATAGGCTTTCTTGAAAGAAATGCGCCCATAATTTTTTGTCGGCAGTATGTGGTTGGATCTTCCGAACATAAGACCTCAAATGAAGCTTAGGGAAAGAAACACCGTCATACTTTGCAAAAGTAAGGACCTTGAATTTGTGAGGAATGATAACTCCTGAGACTAACCCCAGCTCTTAAAAATCCAACCCAGGAACTCTCTGGATCTCCATATCATTTAGATGATCTTCTAGCTATTTGTATTTTTCATCGGCATGAGGATGTTGTTGATCTGAATAGTCTTCTTTGACTTCATCAGAATATTAGCCAGAACCAAGGTGGCTTCCTTTCTCAGCCTTCACACTCTTACCATCTTCACCCTGGTTGTCATCTTAGTTTTATGGGATATCACTATCTTGAGCTCCCTTGAAAAGACCTTTGAACCTTCTTCCCATGTTGAGGATGTCGATTGGTTTCCTTGTCTTTTTCTTCCTCTCTTTTGTGACGAGGGTCTTCAGTTCTTCCTGCCCCTTGGCTAAGTTGAGGAACATTTGTTGGAGCTGAGCATTCTAGGTTGTTACACCCCAAAATTTACCCTCTCATGTTTTCCAAAGTCTTCCCCCTGCATGGTTGATCACAAACCCTTTCCTAAGGAAAAAGAAAGTTTTTGAGTGGTGCTTTAAGCATTTCGATTGGCATTCTGAAGGAGCACTTCGATTGGCATTCTGAAAGACCCTTCGATTGGCATTCTGAAGGAGCATTTCGATTGGCATTCTGAAGGAGCATTTCGATTGGCATTCTAAAAGACCCTTCGACTGGCATTCTGAAGGAGCATTTCGATTGGCATTATGGATGAGCACTTCGATTGGCATTCTGAAGGAGCACTTCGATTGGCATTCTGAAAGACCCTTCGATTGGCATTCTGAAGGAGCACTTCGATTGGCATTCTGAAAGACCCTTCGATTGGCATTCTGAATGAGCATTTCGATTGGCATTCTGAAGGAGCACTTCGATTGGAATTCTGAAAGACCCTTCGATTGGCATTCTGAGGGAGCATTTCGATTGGCATTCTGAAGGAGCACTTCGATTGGCATTCTGAAGGAACATTTCGATTGGCATTCTGAAGGAGCACTTCGATTGGCGTTCTGAAAGACCCTTCAATTGGTATTCTGAATGAGCCTTTTGATTGGCATTATGGACAAGTACTTCGATTGATCTTTGGACAAGGGCCATTCGAAGGAGGTCATCAAGAGGGCATTCGAAATCCAAAACGTCCAGGTTCATTCAAGAGACACAAATGTTTCAAAAAAGGAAAACTTTTAATGTGTCTGTTTCTTGTCTCATGGCATTTAATGGCCTGTTTAATGGTTGTCTCTTGCCATCACTGCACCCTCACACCCCTATAAATGCAGAGGCCAGCATACATTACCAGGACATGAAAATTATACAAGGAAACACACACAAAAACTCTGCAGGAAAACGGGACACGAAAATTATACAACGAAAAAACACACAACAGGAGAACTTGGAGATACGATGCCCAGAAATTTCCAGGCCAAAGCAACCCTTCAACAAAAGCATCCACGCCCATAAGCCCCAGATCGAAGGTGCCTACATCCAGGAAGCGCCCAAATTAAAAGTCCAATCTGCTGGTAAGAAAGGGTAAACTATCCAACCTCATATTTTCATAATACATCCATACTGGTTGTTACCTTTGATTTGCCATCCTAGACAGGATCAAAGGGCCTGGGTTTGGCACCCAGGTCATGTTTTTCGTTTGCTAACATTTGCTGCAGACATAGCCTGAAGAGACTCAGCAAGCGCAGGATCGAAGGGCCTGGGGTTCAATACCCAGGCCCTGTGTTTTATTTCGCTAACATACTTTTGAAGGTATAACATTCCAGATCGAAGGAGACACCTTCTCTGGATCGAACCCATCAGCATGCTGGATCGAAAGAGGCATCTCATTCCTGGATCGAAAGTCATGGCCTCCATGATCAAAATACAATCATCTTCCCTGGATCGAAGGCTACTCACGCCTTGCTGTCTGGCCCAATCGAAAGGACCATGACCCTCTCTGGATCGAAGCTTCCTTCCCCCCTGGGTCGAAACTCTTTTTTTTCCTGGATCGAAGGATCCCCCCCCCCCCCCCCCTTGTATTTTATTTTTGTTTTCATTGACATCTTTTATCTTTTTTAATTAACATTAAAATCAAAAAACCACAAAAACATTAGGCTAGTTCTTTTTTCTATTAAATTAACTTTGTTAATTAACCTTTTAATTATCTTAACATTTTTCCAAAAAATTAAAATTAAATAGATTTAGGTCATTTTCTCAAAATAAAATAAAACAACAAAAAGATTTTATTTTTAGAGGTTATTTCAGATTCACGCGCGTTTATTTTATTGTAACTGCCTACTGGTTTGTAATAGCTTAAACTAAGAGTTTTACACTTTACTGCTTTTATTCCCCCAATTTTTGGACATGTAAATAATCCCCCTCCCCGAAGCCTTGTAATAGTGTAGGATTTACAATTCCCGCACTTTAAATTCCTGTACATATATTAACTGTCTAGATGTATGCTAACTAGGATTGCATGACAAGATTAACTCTTAACTTAAAATCAACAGTAGCTCACCATAACATGCAAAGATAATATAATTGAAAATTGACACACTTGCACATACCACTCCTAGGGTACACCTCACTTGGTTGCCTCAAATGTGGTCATTAAGTATAGGATGTTTTAGAGGTCGTCCTTTTATCCCAAGATCATAAGTTGCCTCAAAATGGTTGCCTCGATAAAAATGATCTAAGACATTAGGATTACCGCTAAGGCGTCCTAACGTTGCTTTAGTGACCACACGTCCCTTAAATCGAATTGACCCGAAAACTCCAACGACGGTGCTACCTACTCCTCAATAGTGGGATAGCACTGTCTAAAGGACAGTTGCACAGTTTAATTCCTTTTTTGAGTAGGTAGAGGTTCTTAAGTGCTTGCTCATTTTAAAAACAAAACAAAACTTTTCAAACTTACACTTTTCGAACAAAGTTTTTCAAAACACTTCATTGCACTCTTGAGGACAGAAGCAAGAGTCAAATCGAAGTTTCAAATAAAAACTCTTTTCAAAACCCACAAACACAAAGAAAAGAAAACTTTTGAAAACATAGTGAGCAAGTACCTAAGAGCCCGTGGATAACCACGGATAGAAAGGGTGCTAATACCTTCCCTTTCTATAATCTACCTCTCGAACCCGAGAAAAATCTCGAAAAGGAATTTTTCTGTGCTTTTGTCCTTTCCTTGTTGGATAAAATAAAAGACAGTGGCAACTCTTGCTTACCGCGACACTTTGCAAAAACAAACGCAAACGCGAACCAGCATTCCAAAAACAGTCAGTTCTCGTTCCCACCGATCACAGAACTGGCGACTCTGCTGGGGATATTATAAGTGAGGTGTACCTTAGGATTAGATCACTTGTGTTTTCAATTGTATGCTTTGTATGCTTTAAATTTTATGGGTTTGTATCGGAGTTCTATAGATCCTAACCCGGATCTGGGGATATCCTTTAGGTAAGTAGCAACAAACTGTGAGGGAACTGTGCGGGGTATACCGACATGGTTGAAACAATAGCTACGTTGATGTGGCACTTTGGTGAGTACCGGTAACCCTTGAGTTAAGTCAACGAGAGTACGGGGCCGCCGCGTGGTGTCGTGAAGCATCAATTGACCTTAGAACCTTACTTGACCATCTTGGCCTTTTTAGGGGTAGTGAGATGACCGACTTTGGTGCAGTCCGAAGTTGGTAGATACTCGATACTACACTTATTGAGGGTTATTTTCTTGGAATATTTTGGTCGCCAGTTAAGTGGCTAAACCAAAACAATGAACATTGAAAACAATCCAATGGTATTGAGCTCCTTAGAACCCGGTTATTATTTATAGGACAGGTTTTGAGCCAACTACAATCAAGAGGGTACTTACCTATGAAACTCCATGCCAGCCTAAACTTAAGGCTATTTGTGTGCCTTGGGTGCTTTCAAACTTGAACTACTTGCACATTCTTGTTATCTGACAACATGAGTCCCTTGCAGGTTTTGTTTACAGTCCTTATCCAATAATTTGGACTTATTGCAGGGCTTACATACATCACCTCACATTTTTTCTTAAATGCATAGCATACACATCATAACATCATGCCTTAGCATTTCTTTAACCATTTCAAGAATCTCAAGGGTCTGTGATGCAGGGTACGATAAATCAGATGTCCAGCAAGGGGCAAATGGGATTTATTTTCCTCTAGCCAATGTCATCTAGAGATCAAAACATGATAACTTGAGTCAGTGGCTATGACCCACTCGATATGGTGAGCTTGACTCTTGAAGAAGGACTCTCAGCAACCTGAAGTTCCTTCAATCAAGCTACCAGATTCAAATTCTAACAGTTTCTTGTTTACCCTACGAGATCCTTAAAAACATTGCAGACATATATCATACATATCATTGCATAACAGGTCTCCCAGTACAGGTTTCTTATCTTCTTCGCTGTTTATTTCAGCAATCATCATGTCTACTGAACCTTCCACTGAGCAAGCTATCAAGGCCCTCCAGGCCCAGAATGCCCAATTTCAAGAGTTGGTCATGAGTCTAGCTAAGGGCCATCAGGACCTGAAGACCCTGATTCTGAAAGAGAGGAAGAAGAAGAAAAAGAGGACCATCTTGTTCAACACTGGACGCAGGTTTGGAAACGGGCTGCAGAACGAGGTTGATTTGACCACCCCATCTGAAGGGAAAGACAGTCCCCAAGAAAGGAGGGCTCCTAGCCCTGAAGTCTCCGACAACGAGACTGACTATGATGAAGAACAGTATCCTCCTGCTGAGGATAAGTACAAACAGTTGGAAGACCGCTTGAGCGCTATGGAGATACAGAAGGTGCCCGGTCTGGACTTCGGAAATTTGGGTCTATCATCTGGGGTGGTGATTCCCCATAAATTCAAGGCACCTGCCTTTGCCAAGTATGACGGAGCTTCCTGTCCAAAGCTGCACCTCCGGTCATATGTGAGGAAGATCCAACCCTATACTGCTGATAGAAATCTCTGGGTTCATTTCTTTCAAGATAGTCTGTCAGGGACTCAACTTGAATGGTTTTGTCAACTGGAAGGAGCTAACATCCACAACTGGGAGGACCTTGTTGCTGCTTTTTACAAGCAATACCAGTATAATGCCGACCTTGCTCCCACACGTACTCAGCTTCAGGGTATGTCTATGGGTACAGGCGAAGGCTTTAAGGACTACGCACAGAAGTGGAGAGATCTTGCTGGAAGGGTGTTACCCCCTCTGTCTGATAGGGAGTTGGTGGATATGTTTCTCGGGACTTTGTCTGGTCCCTATTTCAAACACTTGATCGGAAGCTCTTCAGCCGGATTCATCGAGCTAATACTGACCGGCGAAAGGGTCGAAGCTGGCATCAAAAGTGGAAAGATTCAAGAAGCTACACCTTCTGATGTTCAGAAAAAGCCTTATAGTGGGAAGAAAGAGTCTAATGCTGTGTACAGTCAAAAGGGTCGCCATGACCAACACGTAGGGGAAGTCCTGATCTCTGGTTCTGCGTCACACCGACAACAGCAGAAGGGAAATCAACGAAAGTCAGATGAGCCTAAAAGACAGTTCACCAACATCAACATGCCATTGTCACAAGCATTGCAGTAGATGTTGAAGATGAATCTGATTACGGTGATAAACCCTCATCCGAACCCTAAGACTTATTCTCCTAACTACAACCCAGATGCAAGGTGTGCTTATCATTCTGGTAGCCCGGGGCACGATACTAACGATTGTTGGGCATTGAAGTACAAGATTCAGAATTTGATTGATGCCAAGGAGATTGAGTTTGGTCCTCTGGAGACTCTGGCATGATCACTGCTCCTACACCAAATCATTGAGAATGTCTTTGTTTCATTTGAATTTTCAAGTTGTAATTTCTCTTTGTTATTCAAACAATTATATATTAATGCCAAACTTTGTTTCATTAATGCATTGCATATGTTTGTCTTGATTTGATCCAATCATTTTAATTACATTTAAACTATGCTTTTTACTCATTTTATGACATTCAACTCTTGCTAAAAGTTACAAGCCTTTAGAGGGAGGATGACGAAACAATGCCATAATCTCATACAGTATGCTTTTGGACAGACCTTGCTGACGATGTACAGGCATTTCTTTCAAATCCTAAACACTGGAGTTATAAGGAAGATAATCCCTAGTCAACCCCTTCGAGCCAAAGAAGTAGGAGTTTTCTGTTTTAAACACAAATTGAAACCTTTAATTTAAACCTGGGACAGGGTAGTCTCTCAGTTAATTCAAAAGATGCGCATTGAAGTCGCAAAACTCTCAGTTCATAATACAACGAACGACATCAAAAGCATTCCTCTGGAATCAAAAGACAGTGGTGGTTCCTTATCTCACAGGCAGTCAATCTCTCAAAAGAGAAAAGCCCACTGAGCCAAAACCTATAAAGGAGGCTTAAGAAAGTTGGGGCATCCCGCTGACTGTAATCTCGAAAGCAGGAACAGTCAGGCAAAAGTTAGGGATAACAAATCAAAAGAACGAGGTCCTTACAAATCCTCGACAACATGAAAAATGTTGCAAAAAATGATGACTGCCTTCAAAAATTCAACTTGTGTGAACCATCACCAAAAACGTCGTTCCAGACTCATTTGGAGTTCAAATGCACAATTAACTGAGTTTAGGATTGAAGAACATCACGAAGAGCGGGTGGGTACAAATATACTTTGAGCCTTTATCCTTTGTTTCTTAAACCGTGAACCAAGCCACGTTACAACCCTTCAAAAGTCCTAACTGAAGCATGGGTTAGTTCAAAAGCATACTGTTACAAAAGGTATCCTGACTCCTGTAAGGCTTTGCCCTAAATCTTGTGTTGAATTTGTCTTATAAAAAGTTTTCTGCTAAAAAACGCATTTTTCAAAACTTCGAGACAAGCATAAACTTTGCATTATTTGAATATCACTGTTTGCATTTGGCTATTTGTTTGACAGCAGAGAAATTCACACAACGAATATTCGATGAACGAAAGCCTTCTCAGTGAACAAAATCACTTCAAAAAGGATGACGCTTCCATTGCCAAATCTCCTATCAACAAGGGGACTTGACATGTCACTATCCAGCACACCTGAGGCAGTCCAGTCAAGATTCCAGGAAATCTCTGAAGAAGTGCAGAGTAACCAGGGGCAAGTCTCCATCTCCGTCACTTGGGGCATTGAACATCAATCTCAGTGAAGGGTTATGTACAATTAAACATTTTCGGGCAGTGCCACAAACACTTGCTACTAGGGGCAATGACAAATCCCCCCAAAATCCCTCTTACAGGATGATTCCCCAGCAAGAGTATAATCTCTGACCTCTTTCCCCAACTGAATCAACCTCAAGAATCCTCGAGGACTTCCCCCAACGAAGATGTCACCTCTCTAGCGGACTGACGACAGGGTTTATTTTCCCAACAATACCAGGATTCCCCAGCTTGATTTTGCCTCTACGACTACTACAGATCAAAGGACCACAACTCCTCTTCCCCAGTAGAATCTGGAAGCTTGTCCCCTGGGAAGCACAAATAAGTCTCCTCATCCAAATTCAGAGGTTATCCTCACAATAGTCTAACTGGGTCATCCTCAGCAAGTGGCAACTGAAAGATCATCCCCAGCGAAGTTCTTTCTATCCCCAACAGAGTTCATTCCTTTCATGGACAAAAATTCAATCCCCAACAGGGTTCACTGTCACCAGCAACAGTAATTCATCCCCAGCTGAGTTTTATTTCTCCAAATCAGCAGATCTTATAGCAGAGTATATACTCCCCTGAGTCATTTCCTCGTCAGTCAATTCCCCAGCGGAGTTATTCTCTCCTACAGGATTATTCTCCCAATCATCTTCGGTCGTTATCTCCAGCGAGTGAAGCTCCTTATTCTCCAACAACAGTCAGGGATTTATTTTCCCAAACTCAGACGTACCACAATAGCATTTCATGTTCATACATCATGACGTGCGCATACAGATTGCATACAACATAATCTCATTTATTTTGAGAACATCATCATACAATGCATGTCATGCATCATATACGATTAATCATGTACCTTTTCAGGAAAGATGGTTATCATCAATAACCTCCAGCAAGTTCAAGATTAACTCCGGAAACTAAACAGAGTAATCATCTGCACAATCAAATTCAGCTTTACACGAGTTCGTCATGAAGAATTCTTACACGGGTTTCTCCTAAATGCAGCTTCACACGGGTTTATCCTGAAAAATCCTACACGAATCCTTTATCATATATTTCTGAATGAAGTTTTACACGAACTCATCCCAAAGTAACCTTACCCAGGTTCCTCCAGAAGTTTCACACGAACTTAGCCCGAAGTAACCTTACCCAGGTTCCTCCTGAAATTTTACACAAACTTATCCCGAAGCAACCCTACATCGGTTCCTTCTCAATTCCAGATGTAGTTTTACACGGACTCATCATCAGGCAACCCTACACCGGTTTCTTCTCATTCCAGATGCAGTTTTACACGGACTCATCATCAAGCAACCCTACACAGGTTCCTCCATTCCAGATGCAGTTTTACACGGACTCATCATCAGGAAACCCTACACCGGTTCCTTCTCCATTCCAGATGCAGTTTTACACTGACTCATCATCAGGAAACCCTACACCGGTTCCTTCTCAATTCCAGATGCAGTTTTACACAGATTCATCATCAGGAAACCCTACACCGGTTCCTTCTCTTTCCAAGATGTAGTTTTACACGGACTCATCATCAGGAAACCCTACACAGGTTCCTTCTCGAGAAATCAAAGATGAAGTTTTACACGGACTCATCATCAGGCAACCCTACACCGGTTCCCTCTTTCCAAAGATGAAGTTTTACACGGACTCATCATCAGGCAACCCTACACCGGTTCCTTCTCCATTCCAGATGCAGTTTTACACTGACTCATCATTAGGAAACCCTACACTGGTTCCTTCTCAATTCCAGATGCAGTTTTACATGGACTCATCATCAGGCAACCCTACACCGGTTCCTTCTCTTTCCAAGATGTAGTTTTACATGGACTCGTCATCAGGCAACCCTACACAGGTTCCTTCTCGGGAAATCAAAGATGAAGTTTTACATGGACTCATCATCAGGCAACCCTACACCGGTTCCCTCTTTCCAAAGATGAAGTTTTACACGGAATCATCATCAAGAAACCCTACACAGGTTCCTCCATTCCAGATGCATTTTTACACGGACTCATCATCAGGCAACCCTACACCGGTTCCTTCTCCATTCCAGATGCAATTTTACACGGAATCATCATCAGAAAACCCTACACCGATTCCTTCTTAATTCCAGATGCAGTTTTACACGGACTCATCATCAGGCAACCCTACACCGGTTCCTTCTCTTTCCAAGATGTAGTTTTACACGGACTCATCATTAGGCAACGCTACACAGGTTCCTTCTCGGGAAATCAAAGATGAAGTTTTACACTGACTCATCATCAGGCAACCCTACACCGGTTCCCTCTTTCCAAAGATGAAGTTTTACACGGACTCATCATCAGGAAACCCTACACCGGTTCCCTCTTTCCAAAGATGAAGTTTTACACAGACTCATCATCAAGAAACACTACACAGGTTCTCTCTTCCCAAAGATGAAAGTTTACACGGACTCATCATCAGGCCACCCTACACCGGTTCCCTCTCTTTCTAAGATGCAGTTTTAAATGGACTCATCATCAGGCGACCCTACACAGGTTCCTCCTTTCCAGATGAAGTTTTACCCGGACTCGTCATCAGGCAACCCTACACCGGTTCCCTCTCTTTCCAAGATGCAGTTTTACACTGACTCATCATCAGGCCACCCTACATCGGTTCCCTCTCTTTCCAAGATGCAGTTTTACATGGACTCATCATCAGGCAACCCTACACAGGTTCCTCCTTTCCAGATGAAGTTTTACATGGACTCATCATGAAGTAACCTTACTCAGGTTCCTTCTCAGTCCAGATATGCAGTTCACCTCCAAAGTTAGACTTCCCCAGCGGAATCTTCTACAACAACAGGTATGCAAGTTCTCGCTAAGGAATCTCTTATGCGATCGACACTCCTGCAGATGGCATCTATAAGCCCATCCTCCTACCAACAATCTCCAAATGGCATCTGTAAGCCCATTCCCGACATCACAATGTTGATACCACACCATGCGAGTGCAAATTTCTGGGCACTCTAGTGTTCAATTATCTTCCACCTTCGGATCACGAAAGGCTAGAAAGCCAATCTATATCCTCAGGTCTAAGAAAATTGAACAGGGGCAACTGTTGCACCCCAAAATTTTCCCTCTCATGTTTTCCAAAGTCTTCCCCCTGCATGGTTGATCACAAACCCTTTCCTAAGGAAAAATAAATTTTTTGAGTGGTGCTTTAAGCATTTCTATTGGCATTCTGAAGGAGCACTTCGATTGGCATTCTGAAAGACCCTTCGATTGGCATTCTGAAGGAGCATTTCGATTGGAATTCTGAAGGAGCACTTCGATTGGCATTCTGAAAGACCCTTCGATTGGCATTCTGAAGGAGCATTTCGATTGGCATTATGGAGGAGCACTTCGATTGGCATTCTGAAGGAGCACTTCGATTGGCATTCTGAAAGACCCTTCGATTGGCATTCTGAAGGAGCATTTCGATTGGCATTCTGAAGCAGCACTTCAATTGGCATTCTGAAAGACCCTTCGATTGGCATTCTGAAGGAGCATTTCGATTGGCATTCTGAAGGAGCACTTCGATTGGCATTCTGAAAGACCCTTCGATTGACATTCTGAGGGAGCATTTCGATTGCCATTCTGAAGGAGCACTTCGATTGGCATTCTGAAGGAACATTTCGATTGGCATTCTGAAGGAGCACTTCGATTGGCGTTCTGAAAGACCCTTTGATTGGTATTCTGAATGAGCCTTTCGATTGGCATTATGGACAAGTACTTCGATTGATATTTGGACAAGGGCCATTCGAAGGAGGTCATCAAGAGGGCATTCGAAATACAAAACGTCCAGGTTCATTCAAGAGACACAAATGTTTCAAAAAAGGAAAACTTTTAATGTGTCCGTTTCTTGTCTCATGGCATTTAATGGCCTGTTTAATGGTTGTCTCTTGCCATCACTGCACCCTCACACCCCTATAAATACAGAGGCAAGCATACATTACCAGGACATGAAAATTATACAAGGAAACACACACAAAAACTCTGTAGGAAAACGGGACACGAAAATTATACAACGAAAAAACACACAACAGGAGAACTTAGAGATATGCTGCCAAAGGTCATCAGCACTTCCAGGAAGCAATACCCAATCCTTGCAAAAGCAGCCAAGCCCAGAAGCCCAGATCGAAACTGCTCACCTCCAGCAAGTGACCAAATCGAAGACTCAATCTGCAGGTAAGAAAGGGTAAATTGTCCAACTTTACATTTGCATAACACATTATTACTTGTTGTTACCTTTGATTTGCCATCCTAGACAGGATCGAAAGGTCTGGGTTTGGCACCCAGGTCATGTTTTTCGTTTGCTAACATTTGCTGCAGACATAGCCTAAAGAGACCCAGCAAGCGCATGATCGAAGGGCCTGGGGTTCAATACCCAGGCCCTGTGTTTTATTTTGCTAACATACTTTTGTAGGTATAACATTCCAGATCGAAGGAGACACCTTCTCTGGATCGAACCCATCATCATGCTGGATCGAAAGAGGCATCTCATTCCTGGATCGAAAGTCATGGCCTCCATGATCAAAAGACAATCCTCTTCCCTGGATCGAAGGCTACTCACGCCTTACTGTCTGGCCCAATCGAAAGGACCATGACCCTCTCTGGATCGAAGCTTCCTTTTCCCCCTGGCTCGAAACTCTTTTTTTTCCTTGATCGAAGGATCCCCCCCCCCCCCCCCCCCCCCTTGTATTTTATTTTTGTTTTCATTGACATCTTTTATCTTTTTTAATTAACATTAAAATCAAAAAACCACAAAAACATTAGGCTAGTTCTTTTTTCTATTAAATTAACTTTGTTAGTTAACCTTTTAATTATCTTAACATTTTTCCAAAAAATTAAAATTAAATAGATTTAGGTCATTTTCTCAAAATAAAATAAAACAACAAAAAGATTTTATTTTTAGAGGTTATTTTCAGATTCACGCGCGTTTATTTTATTGTAACTGCCTACTGGTTTGTAATAGCTTAAACTAAGACTTTTACACTTTACTGCTTTTATTCCCCCAATTTTTGGACATGTAAATAATACCCCTCCCTGAAGCCTTGTAATAGCGTAGGATTTACAATTCCCGCACTTTAAATTCCTGTACATATATTAACTGTCTAGATGTATGCTAACTAGGATTGCATGACAAGATTAACTCTTAACTTAAAATCAACAGTAGCTCACCATAACATGCAAAGATAATATAACTGAAAATTGACACACTTGCACATACCACTCCTAGGGTACACCTCACTTGGTTGCCTCAAATGTGGTCATTAAGTATAGGATGTTTTAGAGGTCGTCCTTTTGTCCCAAGATCATAAGTTGCCTCGAAATGGTTGCCTCGATAAAAATGATCTAAGACATTAGGATTACCGCTAAGGCGTCCTAACGTTTCTTTAGTGACCACACGTCCCTTAAATCGAATTGACCCGAAAACTCCAACGACGGTGCTACCTACTCCTCAATAGTGGGATAGCACTTTCTAAAGGACAGTTGCACAGTTTAATTCCTTTTTTGAGTAGGTAGAGGTTCTTAAGTACTTGCTCATTTTAAAAACAAAACAAAACTTTTCACACTTACACTTTTCTAACAATGTTTTTCAAAACACTTCATTACACTCTTGAGGACAGAAGCAAGAGTCAAATCAAAGTTTCAAACAAAAACTCTTTTCAAAACCCACAAACACAAAGAAAAGCAAACTTTTGAAAACATAGTGAGCAAGTACCTAAGAGCCCATGGATAACCACGGATAGAAAGGGTGATAATACCTTCCCTTTCTATAATCTACCTCCCGAACCCGAGAAAAATCTCGAAAAGGAATTTTTATGTGCTTTTGTCCTTTCCTTGTTGGATAAAATAAAAGACGGTGGCGACTCTTACTTACCGCGACACTTTGCGAAAACAAACGCAAACGCGAACCAGCATTCCAAAAACAGTCAGTTCTCGTTCCCACCGATCACATAGGCCTAAAGATCTTTGACTGTTTGTTCGAGAGCCATCTTTTACTATAATAAACAGTAAGAAGATGAGAAATCATGTCCTGGGAATACCTGTCATGTAATGATATGTATGGTATGTAGATGCATATGCAATGTTTTCAAGGATCTCGTGGTATAAACGAAATGAAATGTCAAAAATTGAGCCTGGCTACAGCTTTGTCTGAAGAACTTCACTTCGTTGCTTTTGAACGTCCTTCTATAAGAATTAAACTCACCATATCAAGTGGGTTCTAGCCTCTGACTCAAGGGAATATACTTTGCTCTTTGACGGCATATGGTTAGAGGAAAATAAATCCTATTACCCCTTGCCGGAAGCCTGGTTCATGATAAACCTGCACCAAAGTTCACTAAGATCCTTGAAATGGTTAGTGAAAATGCTACGGCATGATGTCATGATGTCGTGATGTTATGTTTAAACGAATAAAAAACACAAGCAAATTACACAAGAGCCTTAGGTTTAAAGGCTTGCATGAGGTCTGTAGGTAAGTACCCTTTTCTATTAAAGTTTAGTTGGCTCAACCTGTTCTAAAATAGTAACCGGGTTCTAGGAGTCTCAATATAACCGATCTTTCTCACAGGGTTTATTTTAGCACAGCAACTGACTTGCCACCAAAACATCCCAAGAGTCAAATCTCAAGGAGCGTAGCATCGAGTATCAACCAACTTTGGACTGCAACAAAGTCGGCCATCTCACTACCTTCTAATGGACAGGATGGGTCAATTAAGGTTCTAAAAGTCAGTTAGTGCTTATGGCACCACGCAGCAGCCTAGTGTTATCCTCGACTAACTCAAGGAATACCAGTACAAACCAAAGTGTCACACTAATGTAGCCATCACTTCAATCATATTGGTCTATGTCGTACAGTTTCCATGATATATTTCTACTTATCTAAGGTATCCCTAGATCTGAGTGTAGGATCTTTGCAAAAAATAAACCCAAGCAACCCTTAAATTTAAAGCAAACAAGGATGAAACAATCGGCTGAAAAACATCAAACAATGATGTCGCCATTGAACGTCTTTTATCCCACATGAGGGAAAGGTAAACATTGAGAAAACCTGAGAAGGGAGAAGTCATGGTCTTATGACTGAGAGATCGGGTAAGGGAGTCTGTTACGCGGGGGGAAGGTATTAGCACCCCACACGCCCGTAGTACTCTATGGTATCCACTCTTGTTATCTATCTTATGGGTGTGTTAATCTATACTTACTGTTTACTACTGCTAAAGGGAGAATGCATGCAAAATAAATGAGAAAAGAATGTAGGGAAAATAAAATTGTACTCGCTTGGGCCCTACCCCAATGACTATGTAACCTTTTTGAGGAATCAGAGCTATCGTAGTTCGGCTCACATGTTTTTGTTTGTTTTGTGCTTTTTTATGGACGATGTTAATTCTGGCTTCTGCTGCATCTCGACCTTTGGAGACTTATGCGTTGGTATAGAAGTAAACTAATCATGTCCTTACCTGAAAAGGTTTTTGAGAAAGGTGCTTAGGCGTGCAAAAGAAGTTTGAGTTGGTTTGTATTTTTCGTTGCAGATAATAACTAGTTGACCTCAAGAGAGAGATATTAGCCACTCTTCCAATTATTCACGAAAGGAGTCTTTGATACTTGAACCACACCTATGTTGGAGATGGAATAACAATAAGATCGAAAAGAGACTCACTTATCATTTACCATACTCAACAAAAGTATGATTCTCATCAGTGATTTTTAAAGTGTTTTGAAGTTTGAAAGGAAAAAGAAGTTTTTGTTTTGATGCAAATGCAAAAGGGGGGAAAAAGGTCAAAATGGGGGACTAGCCTATTTCTAAACCTAATGTTATCATGCATCATTGGACCTAAAGTTGGGATTTTGAGGGAATTCTACCTAATATTTACATACCTGGATTTAGAAGCCTAATGTCTAATTTTAGTTCAATTAAGTCGAAGATTAAATTTTAACCAAAATCCTAAGGGATCATGAAAGACTATACAAATGAATAAAATTGGTATCAAGTATCAAAGTATTGCATACAACACATACCAAAAAAATTGCAAACGAAATACATGTCATAAAATGAGTAAAACTAGTGACTAAAAAGTTAGTAAAAGGGGAAATAAATTCCTAATTAATTAATAAAATGTCTTCTAATATTTTTACCATTTTTATTATGTATTTTTGTTATTTAAAAAAATGAAAGAAAGAATTAAAAAAATTATAAAAGGAAATTAAGAGAATCAGGGGGTGTGCAATTTGGACTCAGGGGTGTAACTTCCGTAATCAGGCACAAAGGCCCAACAAATAGAGTCCATAGGGAGTTTTTTAAACTTGCTTTAGGCTTATGAAAAATGTGTTAACACGCAGGCCTAGCCACTCTGGCCTAACAAAGATTAAGCCCATCCATTATCTTCATAATTTCTTTATTCTTCCCAATTAAAAATGAAAAATAAAAATAAAATAATAAGACCAAAGCGATGGAAACTGTGTGGTTTGGTTATGGTTACACGTGACCTTCCATCTTCCCCAAGACACATGAACTTCCTACTCTCTCGTTCTCCTCTCGCGGATTCCAGCACCGTCGTTGTCACCACCTTTGCACCAGAAAGATCAAAAACCATATCGCATCCCTCACCTTAATAGACCGAACTGGAATTTGTGATTCATTTCCACCAATTTCAACTTTATTTTCCTAAATGTCCCCAGAAAATCTAAACCCTAAGTTGATACAAAACTAAATTAAACGATGATAATGGTGCTTCAGCATACAATTCCATAGGTTTTTACTTATATTCATCATCATTTATGGATTCGCATCGAGAAGCAGAGAAAGAAGATGAATAAACGAGGAAGTTTAACGTAGCTCACCTATCGGAGTCCGTCCGATGCATCTTTGACGGTAACGATGACGAGAGAAAACCAGACATATTCCAATCAGGTATGCAGCTCGATCCTTGCTATTACATTATTCCTTGCTCATTCTGTTTCTTTTTTCCTCCTCTACTCCTTACTATTTTCGCGATTGAAAAATGCGATACATATGTTGTTGTTGTTGTAGCGATCACGTGCAGTTGTAGAGAATTGTGGGTTGATGTTATTCAGTGTGTGAGGTAAAGATAAAGGAAATATATTTGCAAGAAAGATGAAGGTTCAAGATAAAGCTCTATGAGAAGGGTGATTATATGAAGGTTGCAGAGAAGATGAAGGTGCAAGATTGATGGTGTTATAGAAGGCTAAAAAATATTGATGGAGGTTGGAGTAAATTGGTTGAAGGAGGTGAAGATGGTGATGAGGAGTTTAGAGAGAGAGAGAGAGAGAGAGAGAGAGAGAGAGAGAGAGAGAGAGAGAGAGAGAAGAATTGAAGGAGAATGGTGTATGTGAAACTGATAAAAAGAAAAATGATGGTGATTGTTTGAACGAAGAAAATGCAGTTATATAGATTGATTAGGGAAGCTATGAGACATTGGATATCAGAATTCGGTTATGAGGTAGAGGGTTGGATTGGAGTTTGGAAAATTCATTTAGAGCTAATTTGAATTTGGTTAGTTTGTTAATCGATTACTGAGCTGGGATTTTGTTAGGAATTAGTTACAGGTTAGTTTATGTGATTTTCTATTAGTTTTTCTATTATCCCCTTCTATTGAATTTTGTTGGTTATTTATGGTGGTCACAATTAGTTGGTTATGAAATCAGTTAGGATTCTGTTTGAAGTTTTTAGGAGATTAAGAAAATTTGTTATGACAGTTGGTTAGAACTTGTTTTTTCTTCTATTGACAGTTGGTGAGTTAGTTATAGTGGTTAGAGGTTGGATACTGTTAGGAAAAACAGTTATGCTTATAGGGAGTTAGAAGATATTAGGGAGTTATGATTATGTTTGATAGGTTGGTTAAATGACAGTTTTATGATTGTTAGAATTTGTTACAGGCTGTTTTCTATTATAGGTGATTAGGAATTTAGAAGTTAGTTGGAATCTATTTGGAGATTTTTTTGTCATGGAAAGCTAGGTTTTTGGTTAGTATGTTGCGAGGTTGGAAACTGTTAGGGAAATAGTTAGGGGTTTTGAATGATTAGAAACAGTTATAGGTGGTTATGTTAGAGGTTAGAGATGTTAGTTAGGGGCCTTTTCCTGTTAAACAGGTCTGTTTGGAACGGGCTATTAGTTATGCAGGGTTGGTTATTCTGTTAGTAGAGTTTTTTGTTTTTTGACAGTTGGTTAGGGATAATTAAAAGTGAAAACAGAAGTCAGTTAGGAAAAAGTTAATGGACTTATTATTTGGATGAGATTTTGGGTGAATTGAATGCACTGTTTGGAGGATATAAAAGGGATTTTAATAATCTGTTTTGTGAATTGTTTTTTCTAAACTGGATTTTAGTTCTGTCTTGATTTTCTGACCCTATTTTGGTGAACACCTCTTTTAAACTGACTTTGCAAATGCAGGTTTAATTGGCTTGCACTTGGATTGAATGAGTGCGTGTATGCATCGTCCATGAAGCGATTTTGGGAATGTCTAGGATGATTTTCGTACAGGGTTATAAGTCACGGGTTTTGAATAGAGGTAAGGTTAGTAAACTTGAAATGTTAATTTTGAAACTGATAATTGGAATTATTTGGTAGAATAGGTTTGGCTTGAACTACAAATTAGTTAAAGCTTTCTTCTGGTTTTAAAAACCGTTTTTTTATGACTTAATTCTCCTTCTATTTCCAATTTCTGTAGCAGGATCATGATTAACTGAATTCTCTGTCCTGGTTGTGCAAGACGGATTTGAGTCATGGCTCAATGTGCTTAATGTTGATGAACATATGAAGTTTTTGAACTCCTAGAAGAAGCATGAATATAGGTGGAGAAACTCTTGGGCATAACATGGAGTGTCAACAAGATGAAGTCATGATAGACCTTAGGATGTAACTTAGGCCCAAACCAAATTTTGTGAAATTTCCTTAATCATGTAATATAATTGAAAAGGGGATGTAATTTGGTATTTCACTTAGTAATAGGAAATCTCTCTTGAATCAAATGTTGAATGACCTTAGAACTCCTTAAATTCAAATGAAGTATTCTCTCGAACATTCAAAATGCTTCTTTCTTGTATTTTGACAATCTATTTTCCTTGTGATGGCTTCTTATGGAACTTGAATTCCAAGTAATGAAATTTCCTTATATTTTTGAATTCAAATGTTCTTCATACTAAAAAATATTCAAATGCCAAGTATAAATCCAAATATATTTCCCACGTGACTTGGTATATAAAAATCCTCCTTCAAAAGTCAGCTTTCTAGCCAAATGAAAACATCTCCACTCTTGCACTTCAAACCAATGTATTTACTTGACCTAGATCAAATGGATAATAGCCAATTTTTATGGTTAAAGTAGAAAAAGAGTTTCACAAGACTTGGTCAACTACGAAATAAATATCTTTCAAATCCTCTTCTCCATGATGCGCACCGATACCAATAGCCATTGTTTTTTAATACGAGTAGAAATTTCAAATATTGGGTCAAAAAGTTGATTTATCAAGACATCTTCCCTTTCCAAGCAGACCTACCAAGAAACCCTATCCATGAGACTCGCCATAGAATAGAATTCAATAAAATAATTATTTTTCTTAATGAGAACCACCATCCACAAGAATCGTCTTTATTGGACACATACACCTCAACCACTGTGAAACTCTACTTGCATGATCATTAAACTCTTGAACCTCAAGTGCCATATTAAATGTAAATGTATGCAATGTTAGTGACCTAATAGAATATATGCAGATGAATGCAAAAGCTTACACCAGATAGAAGTAAAAGAGTAGGACAAATTTGGAGTATTACAAAGGAAAGCAAATAAAGTGATATAGACTCTAAGGTAACCCCTATTTTTATATAATTCCCCAGCATAGTCGCCAGTTCTATAATATGGTGGGAGAACCGACTTGTTTTGAATTTTATTACAAATGTTGCGGATAGCAAGAGTCGCCGCCAAATTTTCTTTTATCCAATTTGGAAGGGTAAAAAGAACAGGAAAGACCTTGAAGATTTTGAGTTTGGGGAGTAGGTTATGAAAAGGGAAGATGTTAGCACCCTTTTCATCCATCGTTATCTACGGGCTCTTAATCGCTTAGCTCACTTTTGAAAATTTTCTTTTTGTGAGTGTGATTGAAAATGTTTTGAAATTTTCTAATGTAAGGATAAACTTTGTAATGATTCTTTCATCGGTCCTCAAGAATGCGTACAAAGCATTTTGTAAATATCTTTCAAAGTGTTTGTGAAATGTTTTTTTTTAGATATTTGTGAGCAAGCGATTAACTGTTCTACCCACTCAAGGTCATTCTTGTACTTTCCCTTCTCCTTTAGATAGTGTAATCCATACCATTAGTTAGTAGGAATCCATATCGTTGGATGTGAAGGGATAGGAGTAAGGTCATCGTTAGATCATCGAAGGAAACTTGTAAGAACGCTTTAGCAATTTCGTAAGGGACTAGATCATTTATTGAAACGCAACGTTGAAAGGGTCATCGAGGGACTATGATCTTTTATTCAAGGAAATTTGCTAAAGCACCCCTACTTTCAAGGGACGTGAACTTTTTATTCTGAAGGCAACAAGAGAGGCTATCCTAGAGGTGCAAGTGTGCGAGTCTGTTATATTTAGTTATTTATCTTTGAATTTAGGGTTTTCTATTGTTCATTTTTATCCTTCCATACAAAACCTAGTTACTAAGCAGTAATATAAAGTATACAAAACAATAAAGTGCGGAAAGTAAAATTCATATGCTATTACATGGCTTTGGGGAAGATACATAATAGAGGTGCAAAAAATAAACTTAACTATTACATCCCGGGAACAGTTACAATAATGAAAAAGAAAGCGGGAAATCTAGGCTATTACAATTGTGAAACCTATACAATTTATCTAAGAAAATAAAATAAGAGGAAAAGGAAAGAAATGTTTTTTTAGTGATTTTTTTATGAAAAAATGATAATTAAGTAACCCTAAAAACCTAATTAATTTTAATTAATAATAAAAAAAGTTAATGAAATAAATCAAAACCTAAAAACCTAATTAATTAGGGCTTATAAAAAAGGATTTGTTTTTTAGGTTAAGTGAAAAAAATTAGGTTAAATTTTCCAAATAATAGGGCTTAAGGGAACATGACAAACAAGGTTAGAAAATAGAGAAAATATAAAAATGCCAGGGGTGGGTTTTGAACCCACACCCTTAGCCCTTTCGCCAACACACTTTGCCATTGAGCCGGGCGCGTGCGTGTGTTAGTAGAATGGAATCAGCACAATATGTAATGAACCTACATGAATTGGAAAATATTAAAAATAAAATGTCAAAAGGCAGAATCGAACCCACGCCCTTGTACACAAATGCATTAACACGCGCTTCCTTGCCACTATGGTGGCTGAGTCGTCCGGTAACATTGTGAAAACAATTAAACAGATAATAAACAAAAACCATTAGTTTGGAGAAGCGCCAGAGTCCTAGCTCTGGTTGTCTTCTCCGGCGAGCTTGTTCTTCGTTCCTGCAAAAATAGCAAATTTTAATGATTAAGTAGTACCCTACCCCCTTAATTTGGGCCTTGCGATTTCAATGGAACCCTTAGTTTTGGCCAAATCTTGTTGTATTGTGAGATACAATGTGAACAACTTCAAACAGTGTAAACATGGTCAAACGTGATTGAGCCATCATGGGGGCTATGCGATGGTTCAATCCTACACATTAACATCTCATAAGCATATTAATAAAGTTAATATACATTGAAACAAAATGAAAATGACAATATGAATTTTGTGAAGAAAACGAAACTGGTGATCCATGCATATTGGTTTTATGCCCTTTGGATCATCACAATTGATCCAATCTTATCCTATAGTACTTCTTGAAGTGAATGGGACAAGTATTTGGCCTTGAGGGAGGTTGCAAGGTAGGGTTTCGATTTTCCTTAGTTTTGATATTTTTTTTGGAATTTTGGAAAGGTGATCTTATCCAAAGTATTTTTGTGATGCCTTGTCTGAAATACATGGAATGTATAGGGATGAATTAGGTCAAACAAATGTGGGCTTGGACCTTGTATGAAAGGCTTGATTTTATCTAATTTAATTTTGACTTTAAATAAAAAAAATCAAAGATAAATAGAATATAAAACCAAGGGGTATATGAATAATTTCAGAAGTTAATATTGAGGCCTATAACACACGCGGACCTTAAAACACAAGCCCATTAGCCTAAAAATTAAAGTTTGGTCACTTTAGGTTTCATGCATTTTCTCAAAATTTCCCAACTTGCACGAATCATAACTCTCTCAGTTTTTATCATTTGGAAGTAATGTGAGACTTTTTGGAAAGCTCATTATGTCTCCTACAATCTCTATGTTGGTCATTTTTGGATTTGAAGACTTTATCTTGATGTAAGTTACCTTAATAAAAAGTGTTTTTTTGTTGACTTTTGAAATGACCTATAATGTTTTGGCCCATATCTCTCAAATTAAGCATTTTTTGGACTTGAGCTTAGAGAGACAAAGTTGTAGAGAATTGAATTTTATTCAAAGTGAGCTTTGGTTGAGAAACATCTAATGAAGCATGCGAAAGTTATGCTTGGTCAAAGTTCAGTTGACTTCTCCTTAAGAAACCCCTAATTTAGTAACTATTGACTTTTGATGAATCTTGAGTTTTCTTGATGAATCATGATCAATCCTTGATCAAATGATGAATGTGACTTCAAAATATTAATGTTGACCCAAAATATTGAAGTTTGACTGTAGGTTGACCATAATTGACTTTTTACCCAATGTAGTTGATTTTTAGTTATCTGAGCAATTGAATGAGAAAACTTGTGACGCAATGCTGGAAACTTGGAATGAGCATTCTTAGAGACATGTGAGAAACCATGAAATCCACTTGAGGCATTCTAAGCTCAATCTTCCTTGAGAAGAGTGAAACCCTAGTTGTAGGTCCATTGCTTAGGAGGAGAATTTGTTTGATCAATTCTTGAGCAACCTTGAGCAATTGAAAACCCTAGAAGCATGAGAAGGTATCTTGAAGAAAATGGGAGGGAAAATTCCGGGTACAACACAATACTATACGAGGCCGGTCAATAACAATGTATGTATCATACATGTGAGAGATGCGGTAGAAATCATACTCCTAAAACATGTAGCACAAGTAAAAATGAAAGGTGATCAAGACCTAAATCATGGATAATAGTTCATCAACTATCCATAAGCTTAGATGAACTTAAAGTTCAAATTCCTTATCCAAATTGATCAAAAAATGAAAAATAAGAGGGGGGTGAAGCAGATATGAACAAGAAAATAAATCTCACATTTGAATCAAATGATTAATCAAGTTATCCATAAAATTATTCATCCATTTTGGTAGATTTGGTCTTTCAACGTATCAACACCCAAGATCCAATGAGTTTAATAAAACTTATGACTAAAGAACATATGATCCAAGATCATCCAAATATATACAAAAATAAAAAGGGAAAGACAAAAAAAAGAAAATAATATTTAAAAATGAGATTAAATGGAAATAAAATAAAAAAATATGAAACTACATTCAAAACTTTAAGTAAATTGCAATTAAGGTCATGGAAAAATCAGAAATACTTCAACATATATTCACAAAAAATTTCATAATTTTTAAAAGTCAGAAACTTATTTTAAAAGTACAAAAATCAAGTAAAATAGACCAAAAATCACAAAAATAGCAAAGTCAAAAATAAAAATCAAACAAGGTTACCATAAGTTGTAAAACTATCACTAGATTATTCCATAATTTTTAAAGTGAAAAAAGCATTTTAACCAATTAAAAACAAGTTAGAAAGTAAAAAATTATAAAAAATAGTAAAATAAAAAATAAAAATAAGGAAAAATATGGATTAGAAAGAGAAAATTAAAATAAGATTTTAGGAAAATTTTATGTATTTTTTGGAATTAAAATGAAAGAGATATTAATTATTGAAGTTAAACGAATTTAAAAACAAAATAAAAAGGAAAAGGAATTAACTCAAAAAAAACATGGTGCATTGGATCCATCTCACTTAAACACATTGGCATATCTGATAGATGAGAGGTGAGGGATCATGGTGGACCAGAGTCAAAACGCACGCATGTGAAGCACAAAAGTAAAGCTAGTAAAAACATTTCAAATGTTGGTGTTTCATTGGTTGAGGACGACACATAGGTCATCTTCAACCTCCAACCAACCTACAACTAGGACAAAAACGATGATCCAGAAATATGTAAAATTAGACGCTCATAGTGGTATCATTAGATGCGTCTCTTTAAGATGATGTCAGACATATCCTTGCAAAAAAATTATATTAATCATAGCTCAGTCAATTTGAGAAAAAGCAGAAGGATTTCAAAAGTGGATTTAAAAATGAGACATAATAAACAAATTAATTAATGAAAGCTAATGATACCACAAGCGTTAGTGATTCAAGAGCATCATAATAGTCATAAATGTGAGTTGATTTGGTGAAGAAATCTACCTGTTCAAGTTAAGTTCTAAAGCTCTAAAAATGGAGTTAGTGAGCTTGATTCAGGGCACGATTCTTCTTATTATTGAGTTGGTTAGCTTCACTGAAGGTTGGTGAAGCTCACTGAGTGGTTTTGGATATCAAAGCTTCTGTAAACGAGTGAGGGAGAGTATTTATTTATAGATGAGGGTGATGCACGGCTCAAACGTATGAGAATGATCCAGAATTGTGGAATTCGTGTGGAGCTTGAAAGTGAGAAAAGTGTGATATCAAATCCCTCAAAACTCACTCAATTCTCGTGTTTTGATGTGCTAATCACTTCTAGAAGGTCACTAAACATGTTTAGAAGAAAAATCACGTGCATAAGTGACCTATATTTGAATTATGTTGATTTTCAAAACTGAACCACACTCAAAATCTGATTTCGTGGTGCCATCTTTAAATTATTACAACTCAACATGTAAGAGGCTTTATGGCATGATTATTTTTGCTTTGGATAGGTAATGTTACAAGCTTTCCAATGTTCTAAAAAAGTCTCCATTTGGCATCTTGAGCATAAAATTATGACACTTTAAAGTTGGCTTACAACAAGCTCTTTTAACTTAGAAAAGTTCTAAGTTATGAAGGACAAAAAAATAACCTGTAATCTTTTCAAAACTTTCATGGCCTTCCACTAAAAATTAGGTCTTGCCCACTGAAGATGAATAGCAGTAGGCTCATTACAGATAAATGTGGCATTGGTATCTCTCAAAAATGTTAAAGATTTAAGAAGTTATGGCCTTTGGAAGTTGGTGAAAATCACTAGAAAACTCCATAGATGACCTATAATCTTTTCAAAACTTACATGACCTTCCACTCAAAATTGGCCTTAGGTCCTTGAAGAGAAGTTAGAGAGGATTATTTGAAGAGAATTTTGGTTTTAATATCATCTTGAAATCACAAAAGAAATGAGCAAGTTATAATCTTGGGAAGTTAGGTCAAGAATTTCACTGATTTTTCAAAAGACCTATAATCTATGCAAACTTTTGATGATTCTCTAAGCATTATTGGAGCTTATCATATAAAGAGAATTTTTTGGGAATGATAAGAAGAGTCCAATAAAAATCACTTCAAAATGTTGAAAATTGAGTGAGTTGTGCTCTTGTGACCATAGAATCAAGAACTTGTCAATAAATAGGGTGCTTGATGATCCTTTAAGGACAAAATTAAAGAAGAGATAGAAAAAGGTGAGAGGCAACAAAATATTTTGATATTGATGCATTATGAGGATACAAGATAATGAAGAAGGATCTTAGGGGGAAAATTAGGGTATAACAGTTGCCCTTATTTAAGTGTCCTCTATACGGAGATATGAAGGTTAAAATCCTCATCTCGACTCGATTGAAGATACTTAAATGCAAAAACAAACACAATTTTGGCCCTAAGATTCCATGCAATGCTTATGATTATAGGTGTTATGAAACGGGAAAGAAATACCATGGGTGAATATAAGACACCACTGGGGAAGAGAAAAAAAACTCAAAATTTTAAAGGAAGGTTTCTGTTTGGAAAAAGGGGGAACCAACCCCACTGGGGATGATAGTGACATGGGGAAAACTAAAATCACGGGTATAAAAATAAGCAGAATAAGATTCCAATGAGGAGGTTTTTAATGATGCGGGAACGAGCCTTTAATGAAGTAATCTTTTAACAAAGTATTACCGACTCGACTGGGGAAAGAAGTTTAACTATGTTGGAGAAAGAAAACATAACTCCACTAGGGAAAAGAGAACTCAGCTCTACTAGGGTAAAGCCTTGGGAGGAGAAAGAGGAAACAATATAACAGGTGAACTATCAATTTTTTAATGAAAGTAGAAAAACATAGGATACACCAACTTTCATTGAAGGTGAACTACCAACTTCCACTAAATATAACAAGTTTTCAAAAATGGATTTTAGCTTTTCTTTAATCAATATATCACTTGAAAAGGGTAACAAACCTCCCCACGACATTGGTCATAAGCCACGAGTAGGTCTCAATTTCTATTGATGAACCTCCCCACGCTTCGGGTCATAAGCCACCAATGAGTCTCGGTTTCTTCTGATAGACCTCCCCACGCTTCTGGTCATATGCCACGAACGGGTCTCAGTTTCTTCTAATAAACCTTCGCACGTTTCTGGTCATAAGCCATGAATGGGTCTCAGTTTCTTCCGATAAACCTCCTCACCCTTCTAGTCATAAGCCACAAACGGATCTCAGTTTCTTCTGATAAAACTTCCCATGCTTTTGGTCGTAAACCACAAACTGGTCTCAGTTTCTTTTGATAAACCTCACCTCGATCCTGGTCATAAACCACGAACTGGTATCAATTTTTTCTAATAATAAACCTCCTCATGATCCTTGTTATAAACCACGAACTGGTCTTAATTTCTTTTGATAAACCTTCCCTCGATCCTGGTCATGAACCACGAACTAGTCTCAGTTTCTTTTGATAAGCCTCCCCTCGATCCTTGTCATAAGCCATTAACTGGTCTCAGTTTCTTCTTTAACCAAGTCTTCCACATGTAAAGGGTAATATATAAGCTCCTTAAAAGGTAACTACTTGTTATAAGGATATCACAATGAATTATCTCTATCATATCGAAGAGATTAACCATCCATTGTAATAGATAAGATTTCACATTGAACTATCACTATCACAAAGAAGAGACCAACCATCCATTGAAGTAAATAAGATTCATATACGGGGACAACTTCTATGGGAATTAACAGACTACTCAAAAACAGACTGCCATTTTCAAACCAAAAAGGGAAATATATGGACATACAAGCTTTTGAAATAAATAGACCACCACTTGTTGTTGGGAATAATGAATCGACTGGATCGCATCAGGCTTCTCAAATAAGGGAACACCATGAAACAATGTTGAACTTGATTTCACAAAAAGCATATATGTTAGGGATAAACCAAAGAGATGGCAACTTGATGTGAAGGTAAGGAATATTGAAAACACATATTTCCACTGAGGTCACCACAAAAACTCTGTTGGGTAGATAATAATATTCTTCATCCTCTGATGGGGCAATCATACACTTATTTCAACTGAGGAAAACCAAACCCTTAAAGTGAAAAATATATTCACTCTCCATCTAGGTTTCACTACATAGAGATATGAAAACAATATTGTGGTAGGGGACCAAAGTTCAAACCAGGAACAAACCAGAGTGAAACAATCACCAAGACTCTACCCAATGAGGAATAAACTCGAGTGGGGATTAGTTCCATCCAAAAAAAGAGGAAGGAAAGCTGAAGAAAAAAATCTTTCACTAGGAATAAACTCAGTAGGGAAATGGTAAGGATATACACTTTATGCTTAAGGTTGGCGTTCTATTAAAGAGAGACAATACACAGTTTGTAAAGAGAATAAACCACCATAAGAAATATCAAGAAATCCAAGTGAGCAATGAATTTTTATTCAACTATGCATGATGTGTATGAATGGATTAATGTATGCCATGTATATGTTGACAAAACAAGCATACTATAATGGGGAATAACCATAAACATCAAACTTGGGTATAAACGATACTCGGATAAATCACATCCAAGCTGAAGATCCCACAAGAGAGCAAGTAACTGACTGAGGAAACAATGTCCTACTTCAAGGCTTAGCTTCTCTAGGAGAGAAGATGTTGCTTGAGAACAAACAAAGAATAATCCTATAACAAGATTCAACAAATTTGTAGGTATATAACAAAATTCCTCTAAGATTCACTGGGAAATAACACATGGGTCTTGCTGAGAGGAGGTAATACCACTTCAGCTAGGAAGAAACCACAAACAGGTTCTATCTTTTTTTGAAAAGTGACGAACTTCCAACTACCCTTGAGCCACAAAACTTTGGAGGAAAAATAAAAACCATACCAACATGAAACGGTGTGCTAACGATCTGCTGAAGAGTAACCAGAGGAGGCTCCTTAAGTAATAAGGAGGAAACTTCAAGATTTGGGATTTTTCCATCCTTGGAACATCAGCTTTTTATTCCTTTGATTCGTAAATCGAAGTAAAACGTTTTCTCAAATTTTCAAAACAACATGCTTTATTATTTAAATCTTTTTGTTTCAAAATTCACCATCAATAATTAAAAAATTTTCTAATAAAATAAAATAATAATTGAAAAGAATTGGATAAAGGCTCTGTTGCACCCCAAAATTTGCCCTCCCATATTCTTCAAGGTTTGCTAAGATCATGCTTCAAAACCTCCCAAGGGTTGCACAGTCCAATTGTCTCCTAACAGTCAAAAATTAGGGTTTTGGTTCTGGAAAAGAAGTTGAAGTTTCCAAGGGCCCAATCAAGTCCCACATGCCTACATACATTTTCAAGCATCCATATGCCAAGTTTCAAGACTCACAGCATCAAATTGCACAGTCAAAAACCCTAAATGCCTCACAGTCAACTGCAGGGGCAAAATGGTCATTTGACAGTCAAAAGTCAAAATTTTTGGTCAACATCTTATTTTGAAGCCACAAACATCATTTGATTAATTCTTGATCATGATTCTCAAAGCATGGCTCAAAAAGTCTCAAGATGCAAAAGTTTCTATTTTTGGACAGTTGAAAAAGTCAACTGCAAATTGACCAGGGCATAACTTCCACATGGTTTATCAGAAAAATTTCATCCAAAGCTCATTTTGAAGATAATGACATTTCCTACAACTCATCTTCACACTTCAAGTCCAAGAAATGCTCTCACAAAAAGTTATCAATCTCAACATTATAGGTCATTTTCAAAAGTCAACAAAAAGGCACTTTAAGTCAAAGACCATAACTTGAGATTGGTAAATCAAAATAACATGGGACCAAAGGCATTGGTTATAGGACTTCAAGACCTTTCCAAAATGTCCAAGAAAATGATCAAAGCTTAAAAATTGAGCAAGATATGCCTTGTGGAAGTTGGGAAATGTTTGGGAATTTTGAAAAGTCAACTTTGCTTCAAATGCCTCAAAATTGCTAATGGGCCTCAATTTCTTCCATGAATCATTACCCAAAGGCCATGCACGACCCATTGACTTTAAAGGGAGTTATTTTCTTATTTTTAATTAATTAATTGAATTTTTAATCTTATTAATTCATTTAATTGAAATTAATTATGAGAAAAATACTAAATCATACTTTTCAAATCTTTTTGTGCATAGAATTCACTCAATATTTCGTGCATCATTCAATAAGGAAAGTTTCTACATGATTGGCAATGATTGGCATAAGAAAGGATTGAAAAAGATTGGAAAAGATTTGACAAAATCAAAAATTCAAAAGCATTGATTCAAGGACTTTGGGCTTGGTCTTTCTAACCTAATTCATTCACACATATATGCACAATCAAAACCTAATGCAAAGAACACAAGAGCTGCGCAGAAACCTGAAGAACAACTTTGCATTTTTTCAAAAAAAATCTCAAAACTGAAAACCTAGCTAGAGCTCGTTTCAAGACCTAAAAGCTATTCCAAAAGCTTGCTAAGACATCCAGGAAGGGATTCCAATCAAAACCAAGTCTCCACGCACAAGGAATTGGTAGAACATATTTGCTTTTCTTTCAAAATTATCCATAATCGTGTTTTGTTTTCTATGCATTTTTCATGCATTTTAACCATTGATTTATACTAACATGAGTGTTTTGAAGCTATTGGTGCCCTTGAATTGAATTAATAATGCTTGTGTAAGAATTCACCATGAAAGCTTTCTAGGGTTTCTGAAGCTCCAAAAGAGGGGTTTACACATCTGGAAAAATTGGACAATGAAAATAGTACCACTGAAATCGTGACATTCTGACGAATTGAATCCATACCTCGCGCTCAATTTATGGTCACGCATGCCCTATTCGCTATTATTTGCAGGTGTAACTTAGTGGGGGTTTAAAACCCCCGCTATCTAGTTTTTATTTTCAGGCAAAACGAAGAAGAAGGAAGGAGACGCTGAGGTGTTGAACTGTGGTTGGACCATTCAAAGTTTGGCGCATTTTTTCAATTGTCCAGCATAATACTCATTGTTCTCTTATAATATTCACGTTCCATTATAATATCAAGATAACGCGTTGGCTCAGCTGGTTGGTGTGTTGTCCTTCAGGTATTGGGACCTGGGTTCGATTCCCAGGTCCCCCATATTTCTTCATAATTTTGTTTGTAATGTATTCAGGTGTTGCTTCTCTCCAGTGGTCCACCAAACGCCCCAATGCCTGTGCCTACCACATGTCCCCGGGGATCAATCCAATGGCCAGAATGTGGAAGCTACAATGCACGCTAGTCAACTGAGGCACACGTAACCACAAAAAGTCAAACAAGGCCTGAATCAATGGGCCAAATTGCTCACAATGGACCTCCAAATTGGGTCCAGACACCCCCAGGGTTTGCTCAATCTTTTCATTTTTTTTCTTTCTCTATTTATTTTTTCCTTTTATTCTTTTAATTGTTATTTGGATTAATTGCTTTTATTTAATTCACAAATTAATTTTCATAACACAAAAAAATCAGAAATCATAAAAATAAAAATATGTTTTATTTAATATTTAAAGTCATTAATATTTTGTAAATAAATCTTTAATAGTTAATTAGTAAAATTAGGGTTCCAATTTTAATGTTTTTTTTCTTAATAACTAAAATACATAGAAATTAGGGTTTTTTAGCATTTTTACCTTTTCTTTTAATAAATAATTTTTTCTTCTTATTATTATTATTAACTATTAATTAATTTTGTAAATACTCATGTCATTAATTAATTAGGGTAAATTAGTTTAAAACTTAAATATTTTTCTTAAATAATTAAAAAACAACTTAGAACTAGGGTTTTATTTAATTTCTAATTTTCAATTAATTTCCTTTATTTTCATTAAATACCAAAAAAAATAATATAAAAAAATAATTTCCTTTCTCGTTAAATAATTAATTAACTTTTAATTTCAATTTAATCTTTAAAGGGTCCAACGCCCTCGCATATTCGATTCCAATTTCTTTTCGCGCATTTATTTTTATTTTTGCTTCAGATATTATGTAATTGTTCAAAGCCTTGTAATAGTAATTAGGGAATTTATTTATTTTCCGCATTTTATTAAAAACGGGTCTTTGTTAATTTGGCGATGTATAGACTCGCGCCTTGTAATAGCGTAGGACCTTTATTTTCCGCATTTTAATTTCCGCACCTTTAAACTGCTAATCACATGAAAGAATGAATGGCCCAAATAAAATCAAAGCGTAGCTCACCCAATGCATGATCAAGATAAAACATAACTGAAAATGACACACAATTCACACACCACTCTTAGGGTACGCCTCACTGTTGTCTTGCCCCTCGAAACGTGGTCGTCGAGTATAGGACGTTTTAGTAAGTCCTTATGTCCATGAACATGGCATAAGGGTAGCTTCTAAGGTGTCATACTATTGCTCTGGTGACCACACTGTCCCTATAAACGAATTGACTCGAACACCTCCAACGGTGGTGCTACCTACCTCTCAATGGTGGGATGGCACTACCTTAAGGACATTTACACAGCCTAATTCCTTAGGGTAGGTGGATGACTCGTAGATACTTGCTCTAATTCAAAACAAATCAAAAACTCTTTTCACACCGACACTTTTCAAAAAGCTTTCAAAAACAATTTTTCAAACACTCTTGAGGACTGATACAAGAGTCGATCTGAAACTTTAAACGAAACTTTTTTCAAACCCACTCACACTTGAAAAGCAAACAAACACTTTTGAAAACACAAATGAGCAAGTATCTAAGAGCCCATGGATAACCATGGATAGAAAGGGTGCTAACACCTTCCCTTTCTATAAATCTACCTCCCGAACCGAGAAATTGTCTCATAAGGAATTTTGCTGTGCTTTTGTCTTGTCCATGTTGGAGAAAATAAAAGACGGTGGCGACTCTTGCTTCCGCGACATTTCACGAAACCAGCGTTAAACAGTCAGTTCCAGATCCATCGATCACAGAACTGGCGACTCTGCTGGGGAATTTCTTATAAAGTGAGGTGTACCTTAGGATAGTTCATAACTGTGTTTTCAATTGTTGTGCTTTGTTTGCTTTATTATTGTGGGCTGCATCGGAGTTACATAGATCCTAACCCGGATCTGGGGATACCCTGTTAGGTAGCATAAGCTGTGAGGGACCTGTCCGGCGTAGACCGACATGGGTGAAACAGTGGCTACGTTGGTGTGGCGCCTTGGTCTGTACCGATATCCCTTGTGTCGCAACAAGGAGAATATGGGTCTTCTAAGGAGTCATTAAGCACCAACCGACCTTAGAACCTTAAATGACACAACTTGGCCAATAGAACAGTAGCAGTATGCTATGCCCATTGAGGCTAAACTCTCGTGATGGTTCTGGCTGCAAGAAAAGATTGCGATGCTGGAGTTATGACCGATTGAGGGTAGTCAGTGATATTGGGATCCTCTAGAACCCGGTTACTTCTGATAGGACAGGTCTTAACCAACGAAACTGAAAGAGGGTAATACCTAGACCCCATGCTGGCCTAAACTCTAAGGGCTTGTCTTGTATGACTTGTGTGCCTTATCATGTTTGTCTTTGTAAATATTTGTGGTGTGCTTATCATAACATCATGCCATCATAAACATTGCATGCATCCTACATAAGGACTGACCATTTCAAAGACAAGAGGGTTTCACCTTTGCTCTGTTTTGTAGGACATCATGATGCCTATGCGAAGGAATACTATCCGGTTCAACTTTGTTCACCCACCTGAGTTACTTGAAGAGTTGGTTAGCAGAATTCCAAATACTACTTCTTTCATCCAGAGGCATGGTTCTCTTCTCAGTTTAGTCACGGCAAAGTGGGACCAACAGCTGATGAGTGTCCTGACCCAGTTCTATGACCCTCTGTACCAGTGCTTCACCTTTCAAGACTTCCAGCTGGTCCCTACCCTGGAAGAGTTCTCTGATTTGCTTGGCATCCCTATCTTGGATCAGACTCCCTTCACTGGTTGGGAAAAGACTCTTAGGCTTGAGGAGGTTGCTGCAGCTCTTCCCTTGACCCACCAAGAAGTAATGGACAATTGGGTGACTAGAAGCGGAGTTAAGGGTTTCTTGGCCAAATTTCTGATTGGTAAAGCTAACGGTTTCTGGAATGACTTGGACTTTAGGGCATATGAAGACATCCTGGCTCTCTTAATCTATGGTCTAGTCTTGTTCCCTAATCCTGACAACTTCATTAATGTCACTGCCATAAGGATCTTCATGTCTCGGAACCCTGTGCCCACTCTCTTGGGTGATATCCTGCAACAACTTTATGCTCGTACTGCCCAAAGACGAGGAACCCTGTGGTGTTGTATCCCTTTGTTGGTGAGGTGGTTTATTTCGCACCTCCCTAAGTTCATGCTGAAGAACCAGGGAGGAAGAGGTTGGGCTCATAGGTTAATGTCTCTCACTGATAAGGACATCATTTGGACTCTCAGAGGTTTGGATGAGATAGCTGTTATTGATCGTTGCGGAGAGTACCCCAATGTTCCTCTGATTGGTACCCAAGGAGGAATCTCTTATAATCCATGTCTAGCTCTCCGTCAGTTTGGAAGAGCCAAAAGAGCAGGGCCTCATGAGATGTTGGTACCTCACATCAGTTTTGAGTTTCAGGTGGATAGTGACGAGTTGCGTCATAGGTTCATCAAGGCTTGGGACAGAATTCACAAAGCTGACCCACAAGAGTTAGGACCAAAGACCTCTCTACCTATGGAAGCTTACTACAAATGTGTCCGCATCCGTGCTCAGAAGTTAGGTATGCCGTACGAAGTTGTCAGACCCATCATTCTTGAGTATCCTGACAAAGATGGGGTTCCCCCAACTGTTCTCCCTCCTCAGATACCTACTAATTATGAGAAATTAAAGAGGTCTTGGGCGCAACTGCGAGAAGAATGGGATTCTTATCGGGAAAAGTTCAACGAGCAGGAACTGAAGATCCAGAAGCTGACAAAGCAGTTGGAGAATGAGCGGGCTCTGAATGACTACATTCGTACTGAGAAGAGGAGACCCTGGGATCAATGAGGAGATTTGGATTTTCTTTTATAGTTTTATTTCCCTTTTCAGTATTTCCATTTTCTATGTAACGCCTAAGGGCAACCTGTTGAACAATTTAAATTTCAAAGTTGAATCTAATGAAGTGTGTTCCTTTTTGTTTACAAAGTTGATTCCCGATTGACTTTGAAAACATAAATCATACGCATTCCATTCATCATGTGCATAGCAGGTACTCTTCTTTTCAGGTTGCTTACTATTCTTCGCTGTTTATTTCAGCATCATGAACCCCGAATCATCTACCGAGCTGTCTATCAAGGCCCTTCAGGCGCAGAACGCACAATTTCAAGAGCTGATCATGGGTTTGGCTCAAGGTCAAGAGGAGCTGAAGGCTCTGCTGGTTAAGAAGAAGAAGAAGAAGAGAACTGTTCTATTCAACACGGGCCGAAGATTTGGTAACACACTGCAGAATGAGGAAGTTGGTTCTTCTGTAGGCAAAGACAGTCCCCAGGGGGGAAGGGCTCCAAGTCCGGTGGTCTCTGACAACGAGACTGATTTCAATGAGGAACAGTATCCTCCAGCTGAAGACCGGTACAAGCAATTGGAAGACCGTCTGAACGCCATGGAAATTCAACAAGTGCCTGGCTTGGATTTCGGAGACTTGGGTTTATCTTCTGGCGTGATCATCCCTCATAAGTTTAAAGCACCATCTTTCACCAAGTATGACAGGGCGTCTTGCCCTAAGCTACACCTCAGATCTTATGTGCGGAAGATTCAGTCGTATACAATGGATAAGAACTTGTGGATCCACTTCTTCAAGGAGAGTCTTTCAGGGACTCATCTCGAATGGTTCTATCAGCTGGATGGAACCAAGGTTCGTAACTGGGAGGAGTTGGCTACTGCTTTTTACAAGCAGTATCAATATAATGCCGACCTTGCTCCTACACGTACCCAACTCCAGGGTATGTCGCTAGGATCAGGCGAAGGTTTTAAAGAGTATGCGCAGAAGTGGAGGGACCTGGCTGGCAGAGTGCAGCCTCCGTTAACAGACCGTGAGCTAGTGGATATGTTCTTGGGGATCCTCTCCGGGCCATTCTTCAATCATCTTATCGGTAATTCGTCTGCAGGGTTTACTGACCTCATTCTGACAGGGGAAAGGATAGAGGCTGGAATGAAATCCGGTAAAATTCAGAAAAGTGCGTCTTCAAGTTCTGAGAAGAAACCTTTTAAAAAGGAGGCCAGTGCTGTGTATGGGCCTAGGAGGCAAGATAAACCATAGCGCCGCCAAACTGTCAACACGGTGGTGATTGCTAAGCCTGTTGCCGCTCCTCGGCAAGCTAATCAACTAAGGGGTGTGAGACCCAGAAGAGAATTTACCCGGCTGAGTATGGCCTTGTCACAAATCTTGCCACAGCTGCTATCAACCAACTTGGTGACTGTTAGAGAGGCCCCGAAGGTTGTGAATACTACCTCTCCTAAGTATAACCCAAATGCCCGCTGTGCTTATCACTCCGATAGCCCGGGGCATTCTACTGATGACTGCTGGGCCCTGAGGAATAAGGTGCAGGACCTTATTGATGCGAAGGAGATACAATTTGAGGCGCCTGAGAGGCCAAATGTTGTGACTGCTCTTATGCCCCAACATGGAGTAAATGCCATTGATTAAGACTTGTATGCCATTTCTGTGAATGATGTAGCTACCCCTTTGATGACTGTTAAGAGGAACTTGCTGCTAGCCGGTTTATTTCCGGGTTGTAGCAAGGGTTGCCTTTTGTGTGCTGTTACCCCTACTGGTTGTCCGTTGCTGAAGTTAGGCATCCAAAGCCTGATGGACAGCAAAGAGATTTTATTCAAGAAGACCGTTGTTCCTTTTGTTCCTGTGGAAGAAGTATCCGTTGTTACAATTTTCAACAGTCCAATCAAGGCTCCCCCGAGGAAGCCAGTTAAAATCATGACTGTTGCACCCATTGTTATTACTGTTCCGGGGCCCCTCCCCTATGAATCTGACAAGGCTGACCCATGGCACTATGGGGCAGATTTATATGTACTTGGAATAAAGCAAGAGTTCAACACCGGTACCAGCATCAGCAATATTACCGGTCCAGCTAAAGTAACCCGCAGTGGCAGGCTCTTCTCGCCTGACATTGCGCCACCAACTATTCGAAGACCTCTCATAATAACGCCTGCAAGTGCGCCTGTTTCCACTTCTGATCAAGTTGCTTCCCCTGCTGCCGAGTCATCTAATGCTCGGGGCAAAGGGATTGAAGATGAGCCTGCCCGGATGGAGGCACCAAAGTCTGTGAATGTTGAAGCCTCCCAGCAAGAGATGGAGGAAATTCTTAAGATAATCAAGAAGAGCGACTTCAATGTCGTTGAACAGCTGGGGCATACCCCTTCCAAGATCTCTATGCTCTCATTGCTGCTGTGCTCAGAGGCCCATGCCAAGGCCCTGATTTCATTTCTGAAGACGACCCATGTGCCACAAGAGACATCTGCAGACCAGTTTACTGATTGCGTAGCCAATTTGACAGCCGACAATGGTTTGGGTTTCTCGGATGCTGATCTCACCGCCAAGGGAAAGAACCACAATGATGCCCTGCATGTCTCCATAGAATGCAGGGGCACTACTCTCGCGTACGTGTTGGTGGACACCGATTCTTCCCTGAATGTGTTGCCAAAAAAGGCCTTAGACCGGTTGGATTGTGAGGGCCTGGAGTTGAAACCTAGCAACATCATTGTTCGAGCCTTTGACGGATCGAAGAGGATGGTTCATGGAGAAGTAGACATTCCTATTCGTGTTGGTTCCCAAGTCTTTGACTCAACTTTCTATGTGATGGACATCCGTCCATCTTATTCCTGTTTACTGGGTCGACCTTGGATTCACAAAGCTGGGGCAGTGACCTCTACCCTACACCAGAAGCTCAAGTACCCTGTCAGAGGGAAGATTGTCACTGTGCAGGGGGAGGAAGAATATATGGTGAGTCATCTGAATTCCTTCCGGTATATCGAGATGGACGGGGAGTTTATTGAAACCCCCTTTCAGCATTTTGAAGAGGTGCCTCCAACATTGGCAGCAGCGGAAACAGTGGTTGAAGAGGACTTTCCTTTGAAGATGGCTTCCTTGAAGGATGCCCGGGCTGTAATCGAGAAAGGTGAATGTGCTAACTGGGGCAGGCTCCCTGATTTCACTCCTAAAACTGACAAGTTTGGACTGGGTTTTACTGCAGAGGCTCAGAGGGTTGTGCGCAAGGCTAGGATCGGAAGACCTCCTGTGCTCATCACCAATCCAGGAGTGAATGCTATTGGGGATGAAGACGAAGTGGACGAATCAGAGTTCGATAGCTGGATCTACCCGACGACTGACGGTGGATTGAACAATTGGACCGCCAAAGATCATACACCTGTTACTTTTGTTACGCAGTAATGAATTCCTTTGTTTTTGTTATTTGTAATAAACAATAAATTGAAACTTTATGGCCCGGTGTCTTACCCGGGGCACCGTTGGCTTCATTTGTGAGGGCTTATAACTGTCATTTCCATATATCATGAATAAAGATCTTGGATGTTTTTTCGCATTTCAAATCTTGTGCTCCCTTTCTTTCTTTCTTTTTTTCTTTATATTGCAAAACAGCTATATTTACACACACTCACCTACACAGGTTTCAATCCACTCTGGATCTCACTGGTAACGACTCTGCTACTGCCAGTTATGACTTCGAAAATCCGATCAACTTAGCCGAAGACGAAGGTGAAGATGATTGTGAAGTGCCTGGCGAGCTTGCAAGACTGTTACTCCAGGAAGAGAGGGCAATTCAACCACATGAAGAGCCAGTGGAAACGATAAATCTGGGTACTGAGACGGACAGAAAGGAGGTTAAGATTGGTGCCAATCTGGAGCTCAGCGTAAAACAATGGTTGACTCAGATGTTACATGATTATGTGGAGATCTTCGCCTGGTCCTACGAAGACATGCCCGGGTTGGATACCGACATTGTGGTCCATCATTTGCCTACTAAGGAAGACTGCCCTCCGGTTAAGCAAAAGGTCCGCCGTATGCGTCCAGAGATGTCCGAGAAGATCAAAGCTGAGGTTATGAAGAAATTCGATGTCGGGTTTCTTGCAGTGACTTCTTACCCTCAGTGGGTTGCTAATGTGGTGCCGATACCAAAGAAAGATGGTAAGGTCAGAATGTGTGTTGATTACAGGGATCTGAACAGGGCCAGCCCCAAGGATGACTTCCCCCTACCTCACATTGATGTTCTGGTTGATAATACTGCTCAGCATAAGGTGTTCTCTTTCATGGATGGTTTTTCAGGTTATAATCAGATCAAGATGGCTCCTGAAGACATGGAAAAGACTACCTTTGTTACTCAGTGGGGCACCTTCTGCTACAAGGTCATGCCATTCGGGTTGAAAAATGTTGGGGCAACCTACCAACGTGCCATGGTTGCTTTATTTCATGACATGATCCATCATGAGATAGAAGTGTATGTCGACGACATGATTGCAAGGTCCCAAACTGAGGAGGAACACCTTGACCATCTACAGAAACTGTTTGACCGTTTGAAACTGTACAAGCTGAGGTTGAACCCGAACAAGTGCACCTTCGGGGTTAGATCTGGAAAGTTGCTAGGCTTCGTTGTAAGTGACAAGGGTATTCAAGTGGACCCTGCTAAGGTTAAAGCCATTCAAGAGATGCCAGTTCCTAAGACAGAGAAAGAGGTCAGAGGCTTTCTAAGACGTCTGAATTACATTGCTCGGTTCATCTCGCATCTAACTGCTACCTGTGAGCCAATCTTCAAGCTGCTGAAGAAAGATCAGGTAGTACGTTGGAACGATGAATGTCAGGCCGCTTTTGACAGAATCAAAGAGTATCTCCAAGAACCACCCATCCTTATGCCACCGGTTGAGGGGAGACCTCTGATATTATACTTGACAGTACTTGACAACTCAATGGGGTGTGTGCTGGGGCAGCATGACGAGTCTGGCCGAAAAGAGCATGCCATTTATTACCTTAGCAAAAAGTTTACCGACTGTGATACCCGATACTCACTGCTCGAGAAAACTTGCTATGCTTTGGTATGGGCTGCTCGCCGGCTGAGACAGTATATGCTGACTCACACTACCTTGTTGATTTCGAAGATGGATCCAATAAAGTACATATTTGAAAAGCCTGCTCTGTCTGGGAGAATAGCAAGATGGCAAATGATCTTGACAGAATACAACATCCAGTACACAACTCAGAAAGCTATCAAAGGAAGTGTATTGGCAGACCATCTGGCACATCAAGCAGTAGACGACTATCAGTCAATGAACTTCGAGTTTCCGGACGAGAGCATCATGATAGTGACTGATTGTGAAGTACCTGGACCGGATGAAGGACCTGAGGAAGGATCCCGATGGTCTATGCACTTTGACGGAGCCTCCAACGCTTTGGGTAACGGTATTGGCGCCGTGATCATATCTCCTCAAGGCACTCATACTCCACTTACTGCCCGACTATGTTTCAACTGCACTAACAACATGGCGGAGTATGAGGCATGCATCATGGGTCTTCAAGCTGCGATTGACTTAAGGATCAAGTTTCTGAGTGTCTTCGGAGATTCCGCTCTCGTGATCAATCAGATCAAAGGCAAGTGGGATACGAAACATCCGAATCTTATTCCTTACAGAGAATGTGTGTTGACATTGATCCCCCATTTCACAGAGATAACTTTCGAACATTTCCCAAGAGAGGAGAATCAGTTGACGGACGCGTTAGCTACGATGTCTTCCATGTTCAAATTCAAATGGGACAACGAGGCTCCCCGGGTCATCATCTGGAAACTGGACGAACCGGCATACTGTTGTGATCTTGAGGCTGAAATAGTGACTGAAAAACCCTGGTACTATGAGGTAAAGAGATACTTGGAAGCTCAGGAATACCCTGAAGGTGCATCTGTCAATGACAAGAAGTTTCTAAGAAGGTTCGCAGCAAAGTTCTTCCTCAGCAACGGCATTCTGTACAAGCGAAACCATGATTCGACTTTACTGCGTTGTGTGGATAAGACTGAAGCAGAAAAGATCATGGCAGAGCTACATGAAGGTACCTTCGGAACACATTCCAGTGGACACACCATGGCAAAGAAGATCCTTCGGGCAGGATATTTCTGGTCCACAATGGAAGCCGACTGTTACCAACATTCTCAGACATGTCATAAATGCCAGATTTATGCAGATAAGGTGCATGTTCCTCCAGTTCCTCTGAATGTCCTGACTGTACCTTGGCCTTTCGCAATGTGGGGCATAGATATGATCGGCGAGATTAAACCTACGGCATCCAATGGGCACGGCTTCATCCTGGTAGCGATCGATTACTTTACGAAGTGGGTTGAAGCAGCTTCCTACACTACAGTAACCAAGAATGTCGTAGCACGGTTCATTCGACACAACCTGATCTGTCGGTACGGCGTCCCAGAAAGAATCATTACGGACAATGGTAGCAATCTTAACAACAAGATGATCACTGAGCTCTGCGAGCAATTCAAGATACAGCACCACAACTCTTCTCCTTACCGGCCGAAGATGAATGGGGCTGTAGAGGCAGCTAATAAGAATATCAAAAAGATTGTGCAGAAGATGACAGTGACCTATAAAGATTGGCACGAGATGTTACCGTTTGCTCTACATGGGTACCGTACCTCAACAAGGACGTCAACCGGGGCAACTCCTTTTTCCTTGGTCTACGGCATGGAGGCAGTCTTACTGATCGAAGTGCAGATACCCTCTCTCCGGATAATGAAGGATGCAGATCTGAGCGAAGATGATTGGATCCAGACACGACTTGATCAGCTAAACTTAATCGACGAAAAGAGACTCACTACTATTTGTCATTGTCAAATGTATCAAAAGCGAATGATCAGGGCATTTAACAAGAAGGTCAGACCACAAGAGTATCAAGTTGGGGATCTGGTAATCAAACGTATCATCCTTCCTCAGAGTGATCCAAGGGGCAAATGGACCCCTACGTATGAAGGGCCATTTGTGGTTAAACACGTGTTCTCAGGAGGAGCCATGATTATGACCACTATGGATGGTGACGACCTTCCTCACCCCGCCAATGCAGACATAGTAAAAAGATACTACGCATGATAAAAGACCCGCTAGGTTGACATACCTAGGCAAAAATTAGGGCTTCCCGGCGAACCAAAAGGGTTCGGGCAAAATGAGGGATGAAATGAAAAATCTATAAAACCGGTAAGTCGAAAACCTGAAAAGGCGGCTTGGGCAAAAATGGGTATCCCGGTGGACTGAAAACCCGAAAGGGCGGTCCAGGCAAAATTTAGGGATTAAAGCGTAATACTATGTCTCATTGGATCACTTTGCATCCAGAATCCGGTATCAACATCAAGTTCATACGGCATCGATCAATCAGCTTCATCGTCAACTGAGCAGCCAAGTGATGAGACGCTCGAGGATATAAAGGCGATAGCAGAGTTGGAACCCAGTGGGATTATTCTTTTCACATAGCTGTTTTGTTTTCCCTTTGTACAAATTGTATAAACTCTCTCATTCGGCGGCGTTCTCTTACTAGGACGTCAGCCTCTTATACATAAACGCCTATTTACAGGCAAATTCAAAAATCAATATAAATTCACTTTTCAGCTAAAGTTGCCAATCGTTTTTCCTTTTTCTGTTTTGTTTTGCGAAGAACGTCCAAGGTTCAATTTGTGATATATGCATTTGAAAATGATTTCTAACTCATAAATATTTGCATACGAAACAAAGGATTAATTACAGGTAACATTAGAAACAGGGGCAATAAAGAGTTGTCTAAGCGATCTAATTGCTCTGTCCACCAAGGTACCAAGGTAAGTTCAGCCGAAGAACATAACCAAGATCTCTTAACTCCCCAGAGAGTGAGCCAGCAAGTCAATGCACTCTCCCCAAGCAAAGCTATACTATCAGCCTTAAGGAAGTTGGGTATCCCCAGCAGACCTCAACATTCCTCAGCGCAATATATTCCTAACAAGCATCCCCGGCAGCCTCGATCTAAGATTGTTCCCCGGCGATATACCAGACATTCAGCGGAGCCACTTCCCCAATATATCTTAAAAATTTCCCCAGGAGAGTCCAATCCAGATTTCCCCAGGAAAGTTTGAATCCATCTCCCCAATAGGAAGCTTATCCCCCAGTAGATTCTGGAAGCTTATCATCTGCAGAGCACGAACGCGTCCCCCGGCTTTATTCAAAGGTTATTTCCCTACTAGGATATAACTTGGTTATCCTCAGCCAAAAGCCACGGAAAGATCGTCCTCGGCGAAGTCTTCTCATCCCCAGCGGAGTCTATTAAAACTTCCAACATAACAACGGTATCCCCAGCGGAGTTACCATCAACATCTCAGCAAAGTACCTCTCTTCCCACAGAGTATTGCTCCCCAGCAAGGTCGCTAGAGTAATTTTCTCCCTGCAGAGTAATCCAATCTCCAAGTTTATTTCCCAACGGAGTTATCTTCTCCTACCGGTACTCTTGCAACCATCCCCCCCAGCGGAAATAACAAAGCACTATTCTTCAACATCAGCCCAGGATGTGACTTCCCGGCATCCGTCAAGGATTTATTTTCCTAAGACGAAAACATACATTCATAAACATCGCATTTCCATACATTATAGCATGCATATACGCATCATGAACATATAATATCATCACGCATGTCATACATCATGACATCGCATACAACTAAAGTTTTGTCTTTTCAGGACAAAGGTTAATACCAAGATGATTACCATCAACGGTCGCAACTAAAGATATGATTCCTGTATCTCGCCAGGGTGTATCTGTTGACGACTAACATTACCAGACCCGATTCCTGTATCTTGCCAGGGTGCGTCTGAAGAGTTTGAGGATCTGATTCCTGTATCTTGCCAGGGTGTATCTGTTGACGACTAGCATTACCAGACCCGATTCCTGTATCTTGCCAGGGTACGTCTGAAGAGTTTGAGGATCCGATTCCTGTATCTTGCCAGGGTGTATCTGTTGACGACTAGCATTACCAGACCCGATTCCTATATCTTGCCAGGTGCGTCTGAAGAGTTTGAGGATCTGATTCCTGTATCTTGCCAGGGTGTATCTGTTGACGACTAACATTACCAGACCCGATTCCTGTATCTTGCCAGGGTGCGTCTGAAGATTTTGAGGATCTGATTCCTGTATCTTGCCAGGGTGTATCTGTTGACGACTAGCATTACCAGACCTGATTCCTGTATCTTGCCAGGGTGCGTCTGAAGAGTTTGAGGATCCGATTCCTGTATCTTGCCAGGGTGTATCTGTTGACGACTATATTCTCCAGACTCGATTCATGTATCTCGCCAGGGAACGTCTGAAGAGTTTAAAGATTCGATTCATGTAACCATCTAGGGCGCATCTACGTAATGAGCTTGAAGATCAACTCCTGTAACAGGCCAGGTAATCATTTTCTTTTTTCAGGTACGCAAGTTCTCGCTAAGGAATCTCTTACGCGATCGACACCTAGATGGCATCTATAAGCCCATCATCCTACCCATCAGTCTCCAAATGGCATCTGTAAGCCCATTCCCCGCATCACACTGCTGACACTCTACTATGTGAGTGCAAATTTCTGGGCACTCTAGTGTTCAATCATCTTCCACCTTCGGATTACGAAAGGCACGCTAGCCAATCTACATCCTCAGGTTTAAGAAGATTGAAAAGGGGCAACTGTTGCACCCCAAAATTTTCCCTCCCATATTCTTCAAGGTTTGCTAAGATCATGCTTCAAAACCTCCCAAGGGTTGCACAGTCCAATTGCCTCCTAACAGTCAAAAATTAGGGTTTTGGTTCTGGCAAAGAAGTTGAAGTTTCCAAGGGCCCAATCAAGTCCCACATGCCTACATACATTGTCAAGCATCCATATGCCAAGTTTCAAGACTCACAGCATCAAATTGCACAGTCAAAAACCCTAAATGCCTCACAGTCAACTGCAGGGGCAAAATGGTCATTTGACAGTCAAAAGTCAAAATTTTTGGTCAACATCTTATTTTGAAGCCACAAACATTATTTGATCAATTCTTGATCATGATTCTCAAAGCATGGCTCAAAAAGTCTCAAGATGCAAAAGTTTCTATTTTTGGACAGCTGAAAAAGTCAACTGCAAATTGACCAGGGCATAACTTCCACATGGTTTATCAGAAAAATTCCATCCAAATCTCATTTTGAAGAGAATGACATTTCCTACAACTCATATTCACACTTCAAGTCCAAGAAATTCTCTCACAAAAAGTTATCAATCTCAACATTATAGGTCATTTTCAAAAGTCAACAAAAAGGCACTTTAAGTCAAGACCATAACTTGAGATTGGTAAATCAAACTAACATGGGACCAAAAGCATTGGTTAGAGGACTTCAAGACCTTTCCAAAATGTCCAAGAAAATGATCAAAGCTTAAAAATTGAGCAAGATATGCCTTGTGGAAGTTGGGAAATTTTTGGGAATTTTGAAAAGTCAACTTTGCTTCAAATGCCTCAAAATTGCTAATGGGCCTCAATTTCTTCCATGAATCATTACCCAAAGGCCATGTACGACCCATTGACTTTAAAGGGAGTTATTTTCTTATTTTTAATTAATTAATTGAATTTTTAATCTTATTAATTCATTTAATTGAAATTAATTATGAGAAAAATACTAAATCATACTTTTCAAATCTTTTTGTGCATAGAATTCACTCAATATTTCGTGCATCATTCAATAAGGAAAGTTTCTACATGATTGGCAATGATTGGCATAAGAAAGGATTGAAAAAGATTGGAAAAGATTTGACAAAATCAAAAATTCAAAAGCATTGATTCAAGGACTTTGGGCTTGGTCTTTCTAACCTAATTCATTCACACATATATGCACAATCAAAACCTAATGCAAAGAACACAAGAGCTGCGCAGAAACCTGAAGAACAACTTTGCATTTTTTCAAAAAAAATCTCAAAACTGAAAACCTAGCTAGAGCTCGTTTCAAGACCTAAAAGATATTCCAAAAGCTTGCTAAGACATCCAGGAAGGGATTCCAATCAAAACCAAGTCTCCACGCATAAGGAATTGGTAGAACAGATTTGCTTTTCTTTCAAAATTATCCATAATCGTGTTTTGTTTTCTAGGCATTTTTCATGCATTTTAACCATTGATTTATACTAACATGAGTGTTCTGAAGCTATTGGTGCCCTTGAATTGAATTAATAATGCCTGTGTAAGAATTCACCATGAAAGCTTTCTAGGGTTTCTGAAGCTCCAAAAGAGGGGTTTACACATCTGGAAAAATTGGACAATGAAACTAGTACCACTGAAATCGTGACATTCTGACGAATTGAATCCATACCTCGCGCTCAATTTATGGTCACGCATGCCCTATTCGCTATTATTTGCAGGTGTAACTTAGTGGGGGTTTAAAACCCCCGCTATCTAGTTTTTATTTTCAGGCAAAACGAAGAAGAAGGAAGGAGACGCTGAGGTGTTGAACTGTGGTTGGACCATTCAAAGTTTGGCGCGTTTTTTCAATTGTCCAGCATAATACTCATTGTTCTCTTATAATATTCACGTTCCATTATAATATCAAGATAACGTGTTGGCTCAGCTGGTTGGTGTGTTGTCCTTCAGGTATTGGGACCTGGGTTCGATTCCCAGGTCCCCTATATTTCTTCATAATTTTGTTTGTAATGTATTCAGGTGTTGCTTCTCTCCAGTGGTCCACCAAACGCCCCAATGCTTGTGCCTGCCACATGTCCCCAGGGATCAATCCAATGGCCAGAATGTGGAAGCTACAATGCACGCTAGTCAACTGAGGCACACGTAACCACAAAAAGTCAAACAAGGCCTGAATCAATGGGCCAAATTGCTCACAATGGACCTCCAAATTGGGTCCAGACACCCCCAGGGTTTGCTCAATCTTTTCATTTTTTTCTTTCTCTATTTATTTTTTCCTTTTATTCTTTTAATTGTTATTTTGATTAATTTCTTTTATTTAATTCACAAATTAATTTTCATAACACAAAAAAATCAGAAATCATAAAAATAAAAATATGTTTTATTTAATATTTAAAGTCATTAATATTTTGTAAATAAATCTTTAATAGTTAATTAGTAAAATTAGGGTTCCAATTTTAATGTTTTTTTTCTTAATAACTAAAATACATAGAAATTAGGGTTTTTTAGCATTTTTACCTTTTCTTTTAATAAATAATTTTTTCTTCTTATTATTATTATTAACTATTAATTAATTTTGTAAATACTCATGTCATTAATTAATTAGGGTAAATTAGTTTAAAACTTAAATATTTTTCTTAAATAATTAAAAAACAACTTAGAACTAGGGTTTTATTTAATTTCTAATTTTCAATTAATTTCCTTTATTTTCTTTAAATACCAAAAAAAAAATATAAAAAAAAATTTTCTTTCTCGTTAAATAATTAATTAACTTTTAATTTCAATTTAATCTTTAAAGGGTCCAACGCCCTCGCATATTCGATTCCAATTTCTTTTCGCGCATTTATTTTTATTTTTGCTTCAGATATTATGTAATTGTTCAAAGCCTTGTAATAGTAATTAGAGAATTTATTTATTTTCCGAATTTTATTAAAAACGGGTCTTTGTTAATTTGGCGATGTATAGATCCGCGCCTTGTAATAGCGTAGGACCTTTATTTTCCGCATTTTAATTTCCGCACCTTTAAACTGCTAATCACATGAAAGAATGAATGGCCCAAATAAAATCAAAGCGTAGCTCACCCAATGCATGATCAAGATAAAACATAACTGAAAATGACACACAATTCACACACCACTCTTAGGGTACGCCTCACCGTTGCCTTGCCCCTCGAAACGTGGTGGTCGAGTATAGGACATTTTAGTAAGTCCTTATGTCCATGAACATGGCATAAGGTTAGCTTCTAAGGTGTCCTACTATTGCTCTGGTGACCACACTGTTCCTATAAACGAATTGACCCGAACACCTCCAACGGTGGTGCTACCTACCTCTCAATGGTGGGATGGCACTACCTTAAGGACATTTACACAGCCTAATTCCTTAGGGTAGGTGGATGACTCGTAGATACTTGCTCTAATTCAAAACAAATCAAAAACTCTTTTCACACCGACACTTTTCAAAAAGCTTTCAAAAAACAATTTTTCAAACACTCTTGAGGACTGATACAAGAGTTGATCTGAAACTTTAAACGAAAATTTTTTCAAACCCACTCACACTTGAAAAGCAAACAAACACTTTTGAAAACACAAATGAGCAAGTATCTAAGAGCCCATGGATAACCATGGATAGAAAGGGTGCTAACACCTTCCCTTTCTATAAATCTACCTCCCGAACCGAGAAATTATCTCATAAGGAATTTTGCTGTGCTTTTGTCCTGTCCATGTTGGAGAAAATAAAAGACGGTGGCGACTCTTGCTTCCGCGACATTTCGCGAAACCAGCGTTAAACAGTCAGTTCCAGATCCACCAATCACAGGCTCAAACTTCATTAAAAGAATGGTAACCCGCAAATGACGTGACTCCATAGATGATTACAAAGTTTGGAAAATGGTACTTACATGGAAAAGATACATTGAAATACAATGAAAACTATTCTCCCTACCAACTTTGAAATCTTGTGTGTAGGCTTCAGTTGAAGAGCAATGAGAATACAAGGAAAATTGTTGCTTTAACGATCTAGTCTTTTCCGATGCAGTTACTTGCCAAGAATCCCTAACTTTTTGCTAGATTTCCCTTGCGGGTTTTCAATCTATCGGGATGAGCTATTCTGTTTATGTCTATAAGTTTTGCCTGGACCTGCCTTTCAGGTTTTTAGCCCAGCGAGACACTCATTTTTGCCAATTTTCCCTTTCGGGTTTTCAACTTAGCGATTTGTTCTTTTATTTCGTTAGGTAAAGTATTTCTTGATTGCATCAACATTCGCGGACCATTAGAACTCCTCACCATCCAGAGTTTCAAGAATCAATGCACCACCAGAGAAGACTTTCTTGACAACATATGGGCCTTCATAATTAGGAGTCCACTTGCCCTTAGAGTCAGCATTGAAAGACAATATCTTTCTGAGCACGAGGTTGCCTTCTCCGAATTCACGAAGTATGACCTTCTTATCAAAATCTCTCTTCATTCTTTTCTAGTATAACTGACCATGACATAAGATTGCCATTCTCTTTTCTTCAATTAAATTTAGCTGGTCAACCCAGTTCTTGACCCATCCATCCCCTCACAACTTGGTTTCCATTATCACATGCAAAGAGGGGATCTCAACCTTGACGGGGGGCACCACTTCCATGCTATAAACAGGAGGGAAAGGGGTTGCCCCTGTTAAAGTGCGGACGAATGTGTGACACCCATGCAAAGAAAAAAATAACATCTCATGCCAATCCTTATATGTAACAACCATCTTTTAAAAATAGCATCTTGTTTGATGATTGCTTCGATTTGGCTTCTGGACGTGGGTGCCTTTGTTTAAAGGTTGCTTTAATTTGGATCACTTATGAAATTATTTGATAACTTTAGTGGGTTTTTGGGTTAGCATATCTCCAATATGTGTGTAACTGTCCATTTGGCTTGCAAGCACGCTGCTTACATAGGAAGAAAAAGCTTAATCACACTAGGAGAATCCCCAGCCCTGGAGATGTCATCACTGTGGAAGGCTTGGATATATAAGGCCCTTCTGTTTCAAGTTATATGGATACCCTAAAAATTGTCCTCTTCCCAAAACTGATAAGATTCCCCAAAATAGCAAAAAGGAGAAACAGTGGGTTCCCAAGTCCAAGGTTGGTAGTTTCATTGCTCACACCTCTCTCAAAGTATCAACCAAAGATGACAGGTGCTTTGACAGTGGATGTTCTAGACACATGACAGGTGTTAAGAATCTGTTGGTGGATGTCAAATCTCATTCAACCAGTTATGTGACTTTTGGTGATGGAGCAAAAGGAGAAATCAAAGGTGTTGGCAAGCTTGATTGTTCAGGAGTTCCTAAGCTTGATAATGTGTTACTTGTAAAAGGGTTAACAACTAACCTAATAAGTATAAGCCAACTATGAGATCAAGAATTCAAAGTTAACATCTCCAAGGAAGAATGTCTTATGCGCAATGAAAAGAATGAAGTTGTCATGAAAGGAATCAGATCTAAAGACCTATTGAGCTTTCTAAAAACTTCAAGATCATCTCCAAAAGATAAAAATTGAGCAAGTTATTACTAGTACAAATTGGGCAAATTGGTGAAAATGCAAAAAAAGTCAACTTTGAGCAAAAATGCATTTTTAAGTTCATAGACCTATTTTGTGGGATTCAAATATGTTTATGACTTACTCAAGGACCCTTAAATTCACTCTCACCTTGATTTGCATTTTTCTCTATTTTATTCATATTTATTTTATTTTTATTCAAATAAACACAAAATAAATTGCATAAAATAATAAATAAAAAGTATGGACACATGGGCTGATGATTTGGGTTGATATTGGGTCTTATAATTCGTTCAAAGCATGAGGAACAAGACCAGGTTCATTGCATCTCAAGAAGAGCAAGTTTTTCACAATTTTGGAAGTATTTTAATATGTTTGATATTGCTTTGAAATAGTGTCTTAATGTGTGGATTCTTGCCATGTTTACTCACCATTACATCTCTCTATAAATACAAAACAAAAGCACAAGCAAAAGACCACAAAACTTTGCACCAAAGCTCTCCAAAAAAAATTCTCTAAATTCGAAGAAATTGTGAAAATCATATCTCGCATCTCCAGTGGTTTTCAAACCGATCTAAACCTTCCATTGTCCTCCTGAAGGCTAGGAGTCGGAATCAATCATTACCTTTTGCAAATCAACCCCAAAAAACGCCCTCACATCGATTCTGGTTGGTAACTTGGTAGGTTTCATGTTCTTAAGATTTTCACAGTTTAAATCCATGTAAACATGTTGTTTCATTTATATGCATTTTCTGCAATTTTCTAACGTTTTACATGTAAGCATGGATGCAGAAATAACAATCCTGGCCATGGTGCACCCCAAGGCGTGTTCCTCACTGAATTAGAAGAAAGCTCCTTGACTCATCCGTTTTTGGTCCATTGTTCTCCTTTGTCACACACCCCCATTTACTTGTTCTCAGCAGGCCCATTTTCATTTTATTTTAGGTTTTAATTAACTACTTTCTTTTTTAATCAATCTTATTTTAATCAAAAAATCACAAAAACATTAGACTTAGGTTTTTATTAATTAAATTAATTTTAATTAATTACTTTAATCACTTTTTTAATTAATTAACTAATTAGAATTAGGGTTTTATAATTTATTTATTTTAATAAATCAAATTCAAATTATTATTAACACAAAATTCTTTTTTCTCATAAAAAGACCAAAAACATTTTTTCTTGCTTAGATTTTTAGTTTTTTTATTTTGTCCTTTAATTTCTTTTTTATTTATTCCATTTCTATTTAAATTCTAGAAAACAAATGTATAGGTCGCAGTGGTAATTTTGTAATAGTCGTAGTTTACATTTCCTCGCATTTTTTCTATTATGTAACTCCTTATGGGATGTAATAGTTGTAGGCCTTTACTTTCTCGCATTTTATTTTCTGCACTTATAGTTATGCCTATATATATATATATATATATATATATATATATATATATATATATATATATATATATATATATATATATATATATATATATATATATATATATATATATATATATATATATATATATATATATATATATATATATATATATATATATATATATATATATATATATATATATATATATATATATATATATATATATATATATATATATATATATAACGGTGTAGTAACTAGGACGTGTATAGCAAGATCTAAAAACAAAATGTTAGAAAATCATATCAAAGATAAATAATAACTGAAACACAAAACACTTTGCACACGAGCACCTCTAAGTTACCTCCACTTGTTGCCTTCGGAATAAACATTCATGTCCCTCGAAAGTGGGGACGCTTTAGCAAAGTCCCTCGATACAAAGATCATAGTCCCTCAATGATCCTTCGACGTTTCCTTTCGGTAAAATTATCTAGTCCCTTAAACGAAATTGCTAAAGCGTCCTTACCAGTTTCCTTCAATTACTGTACGATGACCCACGCATGTCCCTTAAAACATCCGACGATATGGCTACCTACTCACTAATAGTAGGATAGCATTGTATAAAGGAAAAGAGGAAAAGAACAAACCTTTCGAGTAAGTATATAGCTCCTAGTTACTTGCTCAAACAAAACAATTTCTCACACATACACAAACTATTTTCTAAATATTTTCAAAAACAAAAAACTTTTTATATACGTTCTCTCTGAAACGGGAAACATTACAAAGTTTGCCATACAAAGGCGTCTTTTCAAAATACTTTCAAAAATACACTTACACAAAAAAAAACATTTTCAAAATGAGCTAGTAACTAAGAGCCCGTAGATAACTATGGATGGAAAAGGTGCTAACACCTTCCCTTTCCATAATCTACCCCCTTACTCAGAAAATAATCTCGAAAGGTCTTTCCTGTTCTTTTCACCCTTTCCTTTTTGGATAAAAGAAAAGTCAGTGACGACTCTTGCTAACCGCAACATTTGCGATAAAACGCAAAAACTAGTAAAGTCAGTTCTCCCACCGTATTACAGTTATTTTTTAGCAATTCTCTATTATTCTTACTCTTTCCTTTTCATTTTCTTCATATTTTACCAAACCATTTTAAAACCTTTGTTTTAAAAAAAAACCTAATTTAGTTTTTTTAGGTTTTCATTTAATCAACCCTAATTTAATTTTTTTTAGGTTTTCTTAACTAAATTAAAATCAACTTAGATTTTAGGGTTTTTGTTTAATTTAATTAACTAAATTTATTTTAATTAATTAAAATGAATTAGGTTTTAGGTTAATCGTCAAACTTTTTTTCATCGAAACGATCACAAAACAATTTTCTCTTTTCTTTTTCTTTTTACCACTTCGCGTACTTTATTACTTCTGTGTTCTTTTTCCAATTATGTAACTGCTTATGATTGTAATAGTTTAATTAGTGTTTACTCTCCCACCCCCACCCATTTTTATTGTTTGTACCCCCACTCCCGAAGCCTTGTAATAGCATAGAATTTTAATTCCCGCACATTACTGCTTTTCATTATTGCTATATTATTTTGCTAGTAATTAGGGTTTGTATGGCAACACATAAAAATAATCGTAGAAAAACTTAATTGAAAGATAAAAATAACTGAACATGAATCACTTTTCACACTTGCACCTCTAGGGTGACCTCCCTTGTTGCCTTCGGAAACACAATCATGTCCCTCGAACGTGGGGGCGCTTAGCAAAGACCCTCCATTAAAAAGATCGTAGTCCCTCGATGACCCTTCGATGCTGCCTTCGGTACACGATCTAGTCCCTTACGATAAAATTGATAAAGTGCCCCTACAAGTTGACTTTATGATTATACAATGACCCACACCTGTCCCTTCACATCCAACGATAGGGCTCCCTACTAAATAATGGTAAGATAGCACTACCAAAAGGAGGAGGAAAATAACACGAAAGACTTTGAGTAGGTAGATAGTTCTTAATCGCTTTCTCACGAACATTTCAAAAAATCTTTTTCACAAACACTTTCTCTGAAGTAGTTTCATAAACAAACACTTTATACATATTCTCGAGAATCATTACAAAGTTGCCTTACTACTGGCATTTCTAAATATTTTTCAAACACACAACACAAAAGCATTTTCAAACAAAGTGAGCTAGCGATTAAGAGCCCATAGATAACAACGGATGAAAAGGGTGATAACACCTTCCCTTTTCATAATCTACTTCCCGAACTCAAAAATCTCAAAGGTCTTTCTTGTTCTTTTCACCCTTTCTTTATTGGATAAAAGAAAAGTCAGTGGAGACTCTTGCTATCTGCAACATTTGCAATAAAATGTAAAAACAAGCCAGTTCTCCCACCGTATTACAGATGGCATATTCCTTTATACCTGTTTCATCTTGCTAACCCAAGGTACAACCCATGGAACTATCCAACATAATCAGATACATAATCAACGGTCTTCCTTCAATACGAGGGAGAAAAATGGGAGGATAGAGAAGATACTCCTTGATATTATCAAAAGCTCTATTGCAATCATCTTTCCATACACAACCCTAATATTTCTTTAAAATCTTAAAGATGGGCTCACAAGTGGCAGTCATGTGAGAAATAAATCTGGAGATATAATTCAAACATCCGAGGAAACCTCTGACTTGCTTTTCAGATCTTGGTGTAGGAATCTCTTGAACTGCCCTAACTTTATTAGGATCAACTTCAATACCTCTCTAGCTAACAATTAAGCACAACAACAAAACAGACACCAAAGGTGCAGTTATTCGGATTCAAGCGGAGACAATACTTCCTCAAACGCTGAAACAACTTCAACAAGTTTTCTATATGACCTTCTTCGGTCTAGGTCTTGACAATCATATCATCAATGTATACCTCAATTTCTTTGTGCATCAGATCATGGAATAGGGTTCTCATAGCCCTCTGGTATGTTGCACCAGCAGTCTTTAACCTGAAGGGCATCACTCTAATAAAATGTTCTCCAGGGTGTGATAAACATTGTTTTTTCCATGTCCTTGGGAGCCATCTTAATCTGATTATATCTGGAAAATCCGTCCATGAAGGAGAAAATATTGAATTTTGTTGTATTATTTACCAACATATCAATATGTGGCAGAGGGAAATCATCTTTTGGAATAGCCTTGTTCAGGTCTCTGTTGTAACGCCCGTAATTTAATTAATTATTAATTAAATTATTTTCGGAATATTTGTGAAGATATGTTATTATTAAATTGGATTTATTTTATTAAGTGGAGAAATATAAATATTAGAGGTCTAATATTAATATGTGGTGAAATAATATTAGAAGTGTAATATTATTAAGGTGGGCTTAATTTGAGATAGTACATGTAATAAGGGGGGGCAAGTTTGGAGACCACTAAGGAATAATAGAATATTAGGTTATTTTGTTATTTGTGAGAAGGTAGAGAAGAAAGAAGCAGTAGAAGAAAATAAGGATTTGAGGAGAACGTGAAGCTGCTGGAAATAGAAGGAAACGGCAAGAACGAAGATTCAACCCGGAAATTGTAGAGCGACCTTCAATCCAAGGTAAGGCTGGGGTTCTGGATTTATAATTGGGTTCATGATGTTTGATATGTGGGGTTAGAGGATTGCTATTTTTAGTCTTGATTTGGATGATGTATGATGAATATTGATGAATTCTTGATGAATAATGACGTTATGATGTTGTGTAATCAATGTAGTAATAGATTATAATGTTAAGTGATGAATTACCATGTTCATAATAAGGTTTGTAGGGCTGTAATATGAATTCCCGTAGTGAAAATACAGAGGAAATCGCAAAATTATGCAGACTGTAGCAGGATGCGTCGACCCCAAAATGGATGTGTCGATACATGAGTGTGTGAGACTAAAGATGAGTCGATACAAGGAGGGCTTGCATCGATGTGTGATAGTTATGAGACTCAGTATGAGTCGACACGGAGAGAGGATGTGTCGATACATGAGTGTGTGAAACTCAGGATGAGTCGATCGGTGAGATGCATGTGTCGATACAGTTTGTGATTAGGACCAGGATGAGTCGATCCATAAGGAGGATGTGTCGACTCATTCTATGCAGGAGAAGCATTACGTGTCGACCCCAAGGGTTTTGTGTCGACCCATACTGACTAATAGTGACAGAATCAGTTTTAAGTTGCTGTAACCTGAGTTGTAGGATGCTGATTGAGATGTCATTCGAAGTATTGATTAGCTAACGTGATGAATATTATTCTAGATGATTTAAATGACAAATAAGAAGTGTAATCCTAGTAACTATTTTAGGATTTAGGATTAATTCCCGTGATTGACAGTTAAGCTGGACTTTGGATAGAATGATGAACATGAGATGTTAGAGGCCGTTGTTAGAATTATGACAGTAGAATTAGTGACAATAATGATGTACAGTAGCAGAATAATAGTATGGATTACTGTATTATTGATATACAGCTGAGTTATTAATGAGATGTGGTTATTAAAGTTGTGTTTGACAATTATGATGAACAAATGTCGTTTGATAAATAAGTGGTGTTTAATAAATTATTTTGAGATGTTTATGAGACGCTGTAATTGAGATGTTGTTGTTTTGAGATGATTTAGATGTGTTATTTTGAGATGTTGTTATGTTAATTGAGATCTTAATTGAGATGTTGTTGTTTTGAGATGATTTGAGATGTTGGTAATATGGGTGTTGTTATTACATTCATGATGAGTCGCATACATTGCATTTTTGAGATGGAGCTTATGCTCGTTGAGATGGCCTGGATTGGAAAATTTTGAGATAAAGGTTATGCCTTGTTGATGCCTCTATTAATTGGCAGATTTTTGAGATGGGAGTTTTGCTCCAATGGTACCACATGCATTTGCATAGTTTTGAGTCGAATTATATGATTGAATAATGAAGTGTATTTGATGTTGATGAATGAGTATATATGTTGTAATTATTGTTGGTTATGAGATGAGAAGTGGCGACATTATTGATCTAATTTAATATATTAATTATCATGCGCTTTATTATATTGTTAGATATCTGATCCCTTATGTTTGAATGTTGCCCCTATGTTGGTAACGTGCAGGTAATCACGAGTGAAGGCCATATATCTTCAATAGTTCGAGTCGGTGTCATTGCTCTGATATGTATCACTCGGGGGGATGAACGCTTGCTGATTTTTTATTGTTGATTTTCAGTTGCTGAATTTTGAATTAATGATTATTAAATATGAGATGTTTCGAAGTTGTTGTTTTTATTTACAGATGTTATTGAAGAATTCCGCTGCGTAGATGTTGAATTATTTTATTAAAGATGTTATGACGATGGTTCATCCGATGTTTTGAAAGTGTTATATATCCATGATGAATGCAATGAATTTGTTAGAAGAATTTGTGACGTCCCGATTCATTTGTATGATTGAAATTTTATAACTCTGATTTTATTTTATATAATTTTCCAGGGTACAATTGGGGTGTTACAAAGTTGGTATCAGAGCAAAAGGTTGGTCTGACGTTGTCATCGAGTCTTAGTTGTCTAACAATCGAGTATTGTTATTTTGATGTTCTAATCGTTGTTTATGTTGTAGTAAGAAGTTGAGATAGCTGGAAGGAATGATGTTGCACTTGCTGCTGCTTTAGAAGCAATGGCTCATGCGATGGAAAATTAGCCGAATACTGACGGGAATGCTGGATCTCGTAGCTTGGCGACTTTCCAGAGAGAGAATCCACCTACGTTCAAGGGAAAATATGATCCTAACGGAGCTTTGGAATGGTTGAAAGAGATTGAGAGAATCTTTCGCGTGATGGACTGCACTCCAGCGCAGAAGGTTCTTTATGGGACTCATATGCTAGCAGTCGAGGCTGATGACTGGTGGCTAGAGACTTTCCAGACATTGGAAGCTGCAGGTGAGAATGTCACTTGGGTTGTGTTTCGTAGGGAGTTTTTGAGAAAGTATTTTCCTGAAGATGTCTATGGTAAGAAGGAAATTGAATTCCTTGAGTTGAAGCAAGGGAATTTGTCTGTTATTGAGTATGCTGCCAAGTTTGCTGAGTTCGCCAAGTTTTATCCGCATTACGCTGAGGAAAATGCTGAATTTTCAAAGTGTATTAAGTTTGAGAATGGGTTGCGCCCGAAGATTAAGAAGGCAGTTGGATACCAGAAGATCTGTGTCTTCGCTGATTTGGTTGATAGTTGCAGAATTTATGAGGAAGACAATAATGCTCATTACAAGATTATTAGTGAGAAGAGGGGTAAGCACCCACAGAATCATGGTAAACCTTATGATGCGCCAGCTGGTAAGGGTAAGCAGAGAGTTTCTCATGGTCAGAGGACTAGTGGGGGAGATGCTTCTGCTGGTGTGATTTGCTTTAAGTGTAGGAAACCTGGACACAAGAGTAATGTGTGCACTACTGAAGTGAAGATGTGTTTCCGTTGTGGCAAGAACGAACATGTTGTATCTGAGTGTGAGGACAAGAGTGTGGTTTGTTTCAACTGTAAAGAAGAAGGGCACATTGGTAGCCAGTGTCCGAAACCGAAGAGGGCTCAGTCAAGTGGTAAAGTGTTTGCCTTGGTTGAGGATCAGACAGCTGCTGGAGACGGACTTATTAGAGGTACATGTTTCATAAATAGTACTCCTTTAATGACTATTATTGATACTAGTGCTACGTATTGTTTTATTGCTGCTGATTGTGTTGAAAGATTGGATCTTGTGTTGTCTTCTTTGAATGGAGAAATGGTCGTCGATACTCCAGCCAAGGGGTCGGTGACTGCTTCTTTTGTGTGTGCTAAGTGTCCCTTGTCGATCTTCGACGGAGACTTTATTGTTGATTTGGTTTGTTTACCGTTAAGAGGTTTGGATGTGATTCTGGGTATGAACTGGTTAGAGCATAATTGTGTTCATATTAACTGTTATGACAAGTCGGTGAAGTTTTCTACTCCTGAAGAAGAAGAAAATGGTCTGTTGTCTGCTAGACAGTTGAGGAAGTTGATGCAAGAGGAAGCACAAATGTTCTCATTGATGGCGTCGCTATCTGTAGAGACTCAAGCTATAATTGAGGAATTGCAGGTGGTATGTGAATTTTCTGAAGTTTTCCCTGATGAGATTCCTGATGTACCGCCAGAGAGGGAAGCTGAATTTGCTATTGATCTTGTACCTGGTACCAGACCTATGTCTATGGCACCATACAGGATGTATGCATCTGAGTTGTCATAATTGAAGAAGCAATTGGAAGAGTTACTTGAGAAGAAGTTTGTAAGACCAAGTGTATCGCCATGGGGAGCTCCAGTGTTGTTTGTGTTTATCATAGACAGTTGAACAAGGTGACGATTAAGAACAAGTATCCGCTTCCAAGAATATATGACTTGATGGACCAATTGGTGGATGCCCGTGTGTTTAGTAAGATTGATTTGAGGTCGGGTTACCATCAGATTAAAGTGAAGGATGAAGATATTCAGAAGACGGCTTTCAGAATGCGTTATGGACACTATGAGTATTCAGTGATGCCTTTCGGTGTTACTAATGTGCCGAGAGTATTCATGGAATATATGAATCGTATCTTTCATACTTATTTGGATCGGTTCGTAGTGGTGTTCATCGATGATATTTTGATTTACTTTAAGTCAGAAGAAGAGCATGCTGAATATTTAAGAGTAGTATTGCAAGTTTTGAAAGAGAAGAAGTTGTATGCAAAGTTGTCCAAGTGTGAATTTTTGTTAAAAGAGGTTAGTTTTCTTGGTCATGTGATTTCAGGTAGTGGCATTATTGTAGACCCATCGAAGGTTGATGATGTGTTGCAATGGGAAACTCCAAAGTCAGCTACTGAGATTAGAAGCTTTTTGGGATTAGCTGGTTATTATAGAAGGTTTATTGAAGGGTTTTCTAAGTTGTCACTTCCGTTGACTAAGTTGACTTGTAAAGGTAGAGCGTTTATGTGGGATGTTCATTGCGAAGAAAGTTTTACGGAATTGAAGAAGAGGTTGACGTCGGCTCCGATTTTGACGTTGCCTAATCCAGAAGAGCCTTTTGTGGTTTATTGTGATGCTTCTAAGATGGGTTTGGGAGGTGTGTTTATGAAGAATGGTAAGGTAGTTTCTTATGCGTCAAGGCAATTAAGGACTCATGAGAAGAACTATCCTACGCATGATTTAGAGCTTGCTGCAGTTGTTTTTGTGTTAAAGATTTGGAGACATTATCTTTATGGTTCTAGATTTGAAGTGTTTAGTGACCATAAGAGCTTGAAGTATTTGTTTGATCAGAAGGAGTTGAATATGAGGCAACGAAGATGGTTGGAATTGTTAAAGGATTATGATTTCGGTTTGAATTATCATCCAGGAAAGGCGAATGTGGTAGCTGATGCGTTGAGTCGAAAGACCTTACATATGTCAGCAATGATGATTAAAGAGTTGGAATTGATTGAGCAGTTCAGAGATATGAGCTTAGTTTGCGAGGTTACTACGTAGAGTATCATGTTGGGTATATTGAAGATTAATAATGAATTTTTAGACAGTATCAAAGAAGCTCAGAAGTTGAATGTGGAACTGGTAGATTTGATGGTTGGGATTGATCAACCTGAGAATAGTGGTTTTAAGCTGGATGCGCAAGATGTGCTGAGATTTCGTAACCGGATTTGTATTCCTGATGATGCTGAGATGAAGAAAGTGATACTTGAAGAGAGCCATAGAAGTAAGTTGAGTATTCATCCAGGAGCTACAAAGATGTATCAAGATTTGAAAGGTTTGTTTTGGTGGCCTGGGATGAAGAGTGATGTGGCTCGGTTCGTGTATGCATGTTTGACTTATCAGAAGTCGAAAGTTGAACATCAGAAGCCTGCAGGATTGATGCAACCGTTGGAAGTTCCAGAATGGAAATGGGATAGCATTTCAATGGACTTTATGACGGGGTTTCTTAGTACTTCAAGAGGACATGATTCAATTTGGGTGATTGTTGATAGGCTTAGGAAGTCAGCTCATTTTATTCCTATTAACATCAGTTTTCCAGTGCCGAAGTTGGATAAGATTTATATTTGTGTGATTGTGAAGCTGCATGGTGTTCCTTTGTGCATTGTGTCAGATAGAGATCCAAGATTTACTTCTGATTTTTGGAAGAGTTTGCAAGAAGCGTTGGGTTCTAAGTTGAGGTTGAGTTTAGCGTATCATCCTCAGACAGATGGTCAGACTGAACGAACGATTCAATCATTGGAAGACTTGTTAAGGGCATGTGTTCTTGAGCAGGGAGGTTCATGGGATGAGTATCTTCCGTTGGTAGAGTTCACTTATAATAACAGTTACCATTCTAGTATTGGAATGGCACCTTTTGAAGCGTTGTATGGTCGGAGATGTAGAACTTCGTTATGTTGGCATGAATCTGGTGAAAGTGTAGTAATTGGACCTGAACTTGTTCGTGAGACTACTGAGAAGGTGAAGTTGATTCGAGAAAAGATGAAAGCTTCACAAAGTAGACAGAAGATTTATCATGACAAGCGAAGGAAAGATTTAGAATTTCAAGCCGGTGATCGTGTGTTTTTAAGAGTTACACCTATGACTGGTGTTGGGCGAGCATTGAAGTCTAAGAAGCTCACTTCTCGTTTTATTGGACCGTATCAGATTTCAGAGAGAGTGTGGAATGTTGCTTATAGAGTGGATTTACCGCCTAATCTTTCGAATTTGCATGATGTGTTTCATGTGTCGCAACTTCGGAAGTATATTTCAGATCCATCTCATTTGATTCATATGGACGATGTGCAAGTACGGGATAATCTTACGGTGGAGACGATGCCTGTACGGATTGCGGATCATGAAATGAAGACTCTAAAGGGAAAGGAGATTTCCTTGGTTAAAGTGGTTTGGCTAGGAGCTGCTAGAGAAAGCATGACTTGGGAGTTGGAGAGCAAGATGTGAGACTCTTATCTTGAATTGTTTGATTGAGGTAAATTTTTGAGGACGAAAATATTCTAAGTGGGGGAGAGTTGTAACGCCCGTAATTTAATTAATTATTAATTAAATTATTTTCGGAATATTTGTGAAGATATGTTATTATTAAATTGGATTTATTTTATTAAGTGGAGAAATAATAATATTAAAGGTATAATATTATTATGTGGTGAAATAATATTAGAAGTGTAATATTATTAAGGTGGGCTTAATTTGAGATAGTAGATGTAATAAGGGGTGTAAGTTTGGAGCCAACTAAGGAATAATAGAATATTAGGTTATTTTATTATTTATGAGAAGGTAGAGAAGAAAGAAGCAGTAGAAGAAAATAAGGATTTGAAGAGAACGTGAAGCTGCTGGAAATAGAAGGAAACGGCAAGAATGAAGATTCAACCCGGAAATTGTAGAGCAACCTTCAATCCAAGGTAAGGGTGGAGTTCTGGCTTTATAATTGGGTTCATGATGTTTGATATGTGGGGTTAGAGGATTGCTGTTTTTGGTCTTGATTTGGATGATGTATGATGAATATTGATGAATTCTTGATGAATAATGACGTTATGATGCTGTGTAATCGATGTAGTAATAGAGTATAATGTTAAGTGATGAATTATCATGTTCATAATAAGGTTTGTAGGGCTGTAATATGAATTCCCATAGTGAAAATATAGAGGAAATCGCAAAATTATGCAGACTGTAGCAGGATGCGTCGACCCCAAACTGGATGTGTCAATACATGAGTGTTTGAGACTCAGGATGAGTCGATACAGGGACGGCTTGCGTCGATGCATGATAGTTATGAGACTCAGTATGAGTCGACACGAAGAGAGGATGTGTCGATACATGAGTGTGTGAGACTCAGGATGAGTCGATCGGTGAGATGCATGTGTCGATACATGTTGTGATTAGGACCAGGATGAGTCGATCCATGAGGCGGATGTGTCGACTCATGCTGTGCAGGAGAAGCATTACGCATCGACCCCAAGGGTTTTGTGTCGACCCATACTGACTAATAGTGACAAAATCAGTTTTAAGTTGTTGTAACCTGAGTTGTAGGATGCTGATTGAGATGTCGTTCAAAGTGTTGATTAGCTAACGCAATGAATATTGTTCTAGATGATTTAAATGACGAATAAGAAGTGTAATCCTAGTAACTAGTTTAGGATTTAGGATTAATTCCCGTGATTGACAGTTAAGCTGGATTTTGGACAGAATGTTGAACATGAGATGTTAGAGGCCGCTGTTAGAATTATGACAGTAGAATTAGTGACAATAATGATGGACAGTAGCAGAATAATAGTATGGATTACTGTATTATTGATATACAGCTGAGTTATTAATGAGATGTGGTTATTAAAGTTGTGTTTGACAATTATGATGAACATATGTCGTTTGATAAATAAGTGATATTTAATAAATTATTTTGAGATGTTTATGAGATGCTGTAATTGAGATGTTTTGAGATGATTGAGATGTTGTTGTTTTGAGATGATTTAGATGTGTTATTTTGAGATGTTGTTATGTTAATTGAGATGTTAATTGAGATGTTAATTGAGATGTTGTTGTTTTGAGATGATTTGAGATGTTAGTAATATGGGTGTTGTTATTACATTCATGATGAGTCGCATACATTGCATTTTTGAGATGGAGCTTATGCTCGTTGAGATGGCCTGGATTGGCAAATTTTGAGATGAAGGCTATGCCTTGTTGATGCCTCTATTAATTGGCAGATTTTTGAGATGGGAGTTTTGCTACAATGGTACCACATGCATTTGCATAGTTTTGAGTCGCATTATATGATTGAATAATGAAGTGTATTTGATGTTGATGAATGAGTATATATGCTTTAATTATTGTTGGTTATAAGATGAGAAGTGGTGACATTATTGATCTAATTTAATATATTAATTATCATGCGCTTTATTATATTGTTAGATATCTCACCCGTTCTGTTTGAATGTTGCATCTATGTTGGTAACGTGCAGGTAATCGCGAGTGAAGACCGTATACCTTCAATAGTTCGAGTCGGTGTCATTGCTCTGATATGTAACACTCGGGGGGATGAACGCTTGCTGATTTTTGATTGTTGATTTTCAGTTGCTGAATTTTGAATTAATGATTATTAAATATGAGATGTTTCGAATTTATTGTTTTTATTTACAGATGTTATTGAAGAATTCTGCTGCGTAGATGTTGAATTATTTTATTAAAGATGTTATGACGATGGTTCATCCGATGTTTTGAAAGTGTTATATATCCATAATGAATGCAATGAATTTGTTAGAAGAATTTGTGACGTCCCGATTCATTTGTATGATTGAAATTTTATAACTCTGATTTTATTTTATATAATTTGCCGAGGTAGAATTGGGGCGTTACATCTGTAACCAACGCACATGCAAACTTTTTCGTCTTTCTTAGGAACAAGAAAAATATTTCCATCCATTGAGGATAAACTGACCTCACATTGAAATCGACATTAATCTACTTCAAAACTTCTTCTTTTATTTTAACTACCATATCAGGGTAAGTCCTCCTTAAATTCTGCTTGATGGGCGAACACTCTAGCTTTAACGGTAAACGATGCCCCACAATATCAATATGCAAACCAGGCATGTCTTGATAGGACCAAGCAAAGATATCCACATATTCTTTCAACAAATCAGTCAACCTGTTCTTCACCTCTCGATAAATTAGTGCCCTAATCTTGACCTTTTTCGGGTCTTCTTTGGTGCCTAAATTGATTGTCTCCAACGACTCTTGTATGGATGAATGGTCTTCTCCTCATACTCAAGAAACCGAGAAACCTCTTCTAGTATTTCAATCAAATCCTCTTCTTCATCTTCATACACGGGATATTCAAAGTTGGGAGAGGGCATATGGCCATTGCTTTCAACGGGTTCTTTAATTAATCTTCACATATAGTTATGCTTGATTTTAGAAATAGATAAATGCAACAAGTGACTATACAAATTTATTGACAGTTATTATGTTTTTTAAAGGGTTTTTTTCGTGATTACTATTTTCCAAGAAGAAGCATAAAATAAAACACATTTGGATATAAAAAATTACTTTTATTAAGGATTTTAAAAGTTGAAACAAGCCCGAACAACATCATTTTTACCTAGGGCAGAGTGAAAGGATTTTTTATTTTTTGTTTATTTGAAAAAAATAAAAAGAAATTACTTAGAAATGTGAACACAGCTAGTTACAATCTACTCACTTAATTATCACCCGTGCTTAACTTCTACCTAAGACTCACCTAGGTATGAGACCCTTCTCAAATCCCTTTCAATCATAACAATGATTGAACAACTCTAAACACTTTAGAATAATTTTTAGAAGACACACTTCAAAGACACACAATCATTCAGTGTTTAAAAGCTTATGAATGATCAACAAAAACAACTTTACTAACAATCCAACTCAGGTATCATACAATACAAGAGTGGCTCACAATTCACAAGAACACAAACCCTAAACCATTCTAAAAGATTCAATTCAATCAACACTTGTATTAGATTTGAAGCCTTCCTTTTATAACCTTTAGTGAACTGGATATGGGCTTCAAAAACACAGTTGATCTGTTGCAGAAAATCAGCAGAGACTTCTGCATAAAAATAGGACTTTAAAGATTTAATTTCCTAAAATGTCTCAACATTTAATGAAACAAATTAATCTTCTAAATACAGAAGGAATCTATGAAACTTCAATCATGGACAACACAGATAATATCTTAATATTCCTAGAATATTTAGGAACTTTTAAAAGAGAATAAATCCAAGATAGCATCTGTAACAGACAAGATGTCAAATAAACTGGATAGGACACTGTGTCCAACATGTTTCCTCAGCAAGATTAAAACATCATATTTAACATGTTTCTTCTAAATTAGTTTTACCAAAATTAATGTCAATCATAAAAATAGAGAATTAACAATACATATCAATAATATTGAAGCAAAAAAATGCTTCTATTTGAAACTTGATTATCCGTGATGCTCGGTTTAAGAATTCTAACTCTAAAATCATCCAAAGGCTAGAGGGAAAAAATGCTACAAAGTCTACCAAATGTGCACCTGGGTCATAGAATTCATGAAATTGACCAAGATTATATGATCATTTAGACATATTTCCTTTTTTTTTCTTGATAACTTCATCAGTATTCCTTTCCTCTGTAAACTTCAGGTGGCTTACAATTGTGAACAGTAGCTGCAAACTGATGCACCCTTTGCTTTTTATTCATGTACAACAAACTACATTGTTTTTGAAGCAAAAAACATGAACAACAGGAGACGTGTATAATACCACCTCATAATTGTACCCTAACTTCAGATACAACAGACGCCCTGCAGATTCATCTCTAGCTTTGTATCCAACACACACAATCTTAAGAAAGCGAAAAAATTTCGCCTTCATTATTTCCAAAGCAAATCAGATTCCTAACACTACAACATAAAAAAAATTATGGACAACAAACATATTTATATAAATGAATCAAATTGGAGGAAATAAAATACCCAACATAAAGGGTATGGATTCTAGATCCTCTCTTGTATAGAGAATGTCAAACCTATCATAACATAAAACACATTTACCCACACAAGTAAACAAAAGGAATGCAACGATTGACGAACTGATTGACCTTTGTTCAAGAGCAAAAACTCCGTGAGTTGAAGCCAACAAACATTAACTATTTGAAAGATGCAATAATTCAACCACATTATTGTGCCGCAGCTGAACTCGAGAAACTAGACTCAACAGTTTTTTACAGCATTAACCTTTTTCATCTCCAAATTTGTGGTAAATAAATGAATAAAAGTACTACATCAATTAAAATTAGTGAAATATTTACAACATTCAAACAAAATATATGATACATCAAGGTAACCTGAGTATTTATTTTTTAAGATAGTCAAAATTGTGAAACTAATCGGCTTGAATGTGCAACATCGTCATAATATTTATGTTCCATCTTCATCAAATAATCAAGTGATTGCAATAAACAAATTATAATCAGGTTACAATAGTGTTTGTTCATATATGATATTTTCTTCAAAACACCATTACTACAAAAGTATGCTAAACTGCCTCAAAAAGTTGAAAGTGAGACATTTTGGCCATGACATTTATAGCTGTTGGACCATTACAAAGTGCAAAAACGACTTCTTCAGAACTTCTTCCATGTAATTAGATATAGAATTTAATCCACTTATACATGAAAATGACATTAATGACATTAAAATTAGCCTGCAATTAATAATAAGAATATTATTCACTATGTCAGATTAATAAAGACTTTTGTTGTATGAAAAATGGTAAACAAACTGGTTAATGAAAATATAAGTGGCCAAATCCTTAGAGATTGCATATATTTGTTTCCCTCTTCTCCAAACATCCAAAAGTCAGGTTCATGGTACTTAGCATCCCTATATAATGGACAACCAAAGCCAAGAAATGGATTAACATTAAGCTCGAATAATTTTTATTGGTCTTATCCCACCGGTTCCATAGAAAGACGGTCGGGATAATTGAGAATTCAGTGTACATGCTTTCGAGATAGAACAAGTCCAAATTTAATACACTGAATTTAGACCCTCGGTTTTGTATGATGATGGGCAAGGGTTGTTGTTATGACACCATATCGGTAAATTAACAAGTGTACTAATTCTCCAACGTAGTAATAATGGGAAATCCAAAAGTATCAATATTAAGGACTGCATATCAGTATCGAGTTTAATTTTTTATTCAATTAAACAAAACTTGAATTGGGGTTTTTGTTTAGAAATTATCCCTTAACCATAATTAAAAATAAGAAGAATGTAAATTATGGCTTTTCACACGTATGAGCAACATGTTAGGGGTAAGTGTGTGATTTACCCCTGTATTAACCTTAAATCTTGATTTCTTCAACAAGTTCATAACCTTCAACTACGGAATCTTTAGTTTGTATTCCCCTAAGTCTTTAGTGGGAAAACCTTTGGTCATTCATCCTAATACATAGGTCCTTAGAGAATTATGATGAAACCAAGCATTTATTTTATCAAGATTTTACCTGGTAACTATATGGTATCCCTAGTCCTAGGTTATATCTAATATAGACTAATGTTACAAAATCCTTAACACTGACGTCCAATCCAAATTGTTAATCGTAAATCAATCCTAAATGGTCTGATCAGGAAAGCCTTAAACACGTTGAATGATTAAATTGAAAAGAAACTATTGTATTGCAATCAAAGATTCAAAATTATTACAAAGACAAAACAGGGACACCCCCTAGCATTGATGGGTTTAGCTACTCATATTGTTCAAAATAACTACAAGATAAAAACTAGACATTACATGTATTTGGATAACTTCGATCTTCAACTACTTCCGCTCATGAGAATCTTCCGCTCCCCAAGAACCTTGATCTCTCCAATCTCCAATCATGTAAAATATTCTTCTCTGGAAAAAAATTCCCCTTATTCCTAGTGAAAACTCATCAAAATAGTCACCACTCATTCAGATCGGTCGGAAGTATCCAAAATGCCCCCGCGGCTTAACATATGGGCAAAATAGAAAAAGTCAGGAAATCAACGTCACAGGCCAACACAACCCATGTTAGGAAACACGGCCTCCCGTGTTGGCCTCTTGGTTTTTTATTTTCTTTTTCAAGCCTCAGGACGTGCAACACGGCCGCCTATTTTGCACCCCTGACTTCCATGCTTCTTCAACTCGTCCAAGGTATTCCTCCTGACACGGCCCGTGTCAGGTGACACGGCCACCCGTGTCAGGTGACACGGCCACCCGTGTCAGGCCTTTTGAAACGTGATTTTTGCATTTCTCTAGAAACTCTGAGTTTTGCACTGCTTTGTCCCGATTTATTCCTTTGAACCTGAAAACAGTAACACATAACAAACACATAAAAAGTGGTAAAATGAAATAAAACACTCGACAATAAAAAGAAAAGTTAAATTCAATCAATGGTAAATAAATATGTAAAAACCACTGATCAAACTCCCCCAAACTTAAACGGCTACTTGACCTGAAGCGACAATTACAAGAGCTCATGAAATTCACAACATACTGGTACTCATACGTGAGACATCTGTTCACGTTGATCAAAAGGTAGTCCATCCGATGTTCACATGACGCGAGGAGTTTGTAAAAGAACCTTTTAATCTCGAGCTTCCTTTTCGGATACCTCTCTAACTATTGTTTGTACTTAAGTCTTTTTCTTATTTCCTCCTTTTTCATTCGGACAGTCAAATTAAGGCAATGAGAATTTTGATGATCATCACATGCACAAGACTAATCAAGAAAATTTTTGTTTAGGCACCAAATAAGAAACTTTTGCTAATTTTTAATTTCAGATGAAATTTTTAAAACTTTAATGTTTATATATTGTCCTTTTGGATGACGTTTGGGGATCAACCCCTTTTGGGCTAAATAACCAGGTGAGGGCTACCCAACTTAACGAGCCAAATGCCTTTTACTGTCTTTTCATCATTTGGTGCCAAATTTATTTATTTCTTAATCAATCATACATGCATGTGAATCTATATTATGCCAGACTATAAAGATAAACTACTCAAGGAGTACTTCTCAGGATTCAAGCACTATGGTACAAATCTACATGTTATACTTGTATCATTGTCACGTTATTCTGAACTTCTTACCCTGAAACAATCATCCTTTTATCTCTATATATTATTTTCGATCTCTTTGAATTACAAGCTCTTGTGAAAAACAAAAAATTTCGGTCAAAAATTTGGGGTAGGAACAACTAGTGGATTTACACAGCAAATGACATAACACGAACAAATAAACCACAAAGCAAAGCAGTAAATCCCTCCCCCCAAACTTGAACTGAACATTGACCCCCAATGCTTCAAAACAAGATCGAGAAGGGTGACTCACAGAGGGTAATGCAACACCAACTTCCACATCCTATCCTTCACTTGAAAGGCCCCATTTTTATTACCTGTAAACAAAACAAACAACAAAATGAAAAACTAAGTCAGTAAAAGTGTGGGTTGCCTCCCACGAAGCACTTCTTTTAATGTTGCATGACTCGACAGTTCATCCCCTTTATTATAAGGGTTACTTCCTCTTCCACACCTTCTTACTTGTCCTTTCTACAACTCAAAACTCATTCAGATCAAAAGTATGTCCCACTTTGTGCTTCAGGTTACTTCCAACTTCCATCTTCTCACCTCGATGTTCATTCTTCTTTCTCTTCTTGACTGAACTTGGGAATTTGTATTGATGTCACCTGAGAGATTATGCCTGAGACTTCTTCTAGGAGTGATTTTGAAATTTTGCTTTCATATTCTACCTTAATCATACCGACTGAATATTTATTCTTTCCACCTGCACCTTGCTTCTTGATTTCCAACACCTTCAAGGTTATCTCCTCATCAAATGATTTTAATATCAGGTTACCTATCTCGATATTAAAATTGCACTGACTAGTCAGCAGAAATGGCCAACCAAGAATAATAGGAGTCTCTTCATCTTCAAGAATATCCATGATCTGGAAATCAATCGCAAAGACAAAATTGTCAATTTCCATCAATACATCTTCCGCTATCCCGTATAACTTCTTGATGGTGTGATCAACAAATTTTAATTTTGTACCAATCCTGCTTATCTTTTCAATACCAAGCTTTTTGAAGATAGATAATAGCATTAAGCTCACACTAGAACCAGAATCAATTAGAATCCTCTTGAATTTTATGTCTTTTATTGTGCACGATATTGCAACTGACCCCAGATCCTTCTGCTTGATAGGGACTCTTCTCTCGGGCGTGATTGCATGTAATTTCTCATCAACGGGTACCTGTCCATCTTCTGTTGGTCTCTTTTTTGATAATACCTCCTTCATGAATTTTTGGTACAAGGGAATTTTCTCGAGTGCTTTAAAGAACAATATGTTGATCTCCAGATTTTCGAACAATTTGACAAATTTATCAAAGTATTTCTCTTTTGTATCCTTATTTGCCACTCGAGAGGGATACAACAACTTAATCACTGGTTTAGTCTTCTCTTCAGCTGGCTTCAAAGTTGATACCACTTCTTCCTATTTTTTCTTGTTCTCTCTCACTTCCAACTCTACTTCTATGATATGATCATCAAATCTTTCCTCCTCTTATTTTCCTTTAGAAACTTTCTCATTCCTTGTGGTGACAACATTAACATTCTCATGAGTATTTTTATTTCCTTGTGCTTGCAGAGATAATTGTTGTGCAATCTGTCTCATTTGAACTTCCAAAATTTTTATTGTAGTTGAGGTATTCATGTGATTGCTCCTTGTCTCTTCTTGAAATTGGAAGGTGTGGGCAGCCATCTTTTCAATAGCCACCTCCCACTCTGTCTTCTAAGGGGCTTATTGTTGTTGATCTTTCCAGGAGAAGTTAGAATGATTCTTCCACCCAGGATTATAGGTGTTAGAATATGGGTTATTCAGCTTCAAGAATTTTACCTCCTTAATTTGTTGTGGAGTTGTAAGACATTACACACTAATGTGTGGTCCACTACAAATTTCACAAACAACCTTTTATACCTATTAAACTTGACCTACCAGTTGAGTACTCATGTTCATTGCTTTTAGATTTTTCTACACTTCTGCAACAGTTGCCTCTTTAATTTTCAGTTTCTTATTAACTTCTAACTTCATATCAATCACCCCCATCTAGCTTACTTATAACCCCGTCATATAGCTCTAGATGCTTATTTGCAGCAATGACTTCAATAATCTTCTTTACATCAATGGTTGTTGTAAAGTTGGATGAGCCATCGGTTGCTGTATCAATAAGCTTCTTTGTCTTTATTCGGAGGTCATTCATAAATATTTGCATTTGCTCAATTTGATCCATACTGTGAGTGGTACAAGCTACCAATAACCTCTTCAACCTCTTGTAAAAATCACCTAGTGACTCTCCTTCTTTATGCTTAAAATCCACAATATCAATATCTTTTGTGAATGTAAACAGAAGCAGGAAAGTATTCGTCAAGAAAAGTTTTCTCCATCTCTTCGTAAGTGGTTATACTTCCAGTATGCAATGAGTAAAACCATTCTTCAGCATCTTCAGAAAGCGTGACGTAAACATTCTTAATTTCTTTGCTTCTTCAGAATTTTCCTCAATCTTCAAAGTAGTGCTCATAGTGAGAAACCTTTGGAAATACTTATTAGCATCTTCATTTAACTTACCGGTGAAAGATATGTTCTTGAGTTATCGAATTATTGAAGGGTGCAGCTAAAAATTTGCAACAGTAATTGGTTGATTCACAATAGTCAGACAACCTGTTGGAGCATTAGCTCTTCCATAGTCCCCAAGAAGTCTCTCTAGTGGTGGTGTATTTTCACCCATAGTCTCGGGTTCTGATTCTGAACCTGAGTGATCTAAGATAACTTCTTCTTTTGATTCTAGTCTAGCCAATCGGGCTTATCTGCGTCTTGCATGAAAAGTTCTTTCGATTTCTGTGTCAAAAGGGAATTCAGTTGAGGGATTTCCTCGCATACAAAGGTTAGAAACAAATCAGTAATAAAAAAAATACAAAAATAACAGAAAATAGAATTGTAGTCGCAGAGTAACGAAATTTTAATTGAACTTGATAATTTGGCAGTCCCTGGGAACAACGTCAAAAACTTGATCGATAAATTAGTAAGTGCACTAATTCTTAAATGTAGTAATAATGGGAAATCCCAAAGTATCAATCTCAAGGATTGTGTATCATTATCGAGTTTAATTTGTAGTTCAATTAAACAAAACTTGAATTGGGGTTTTGGTTTGGAAATTGTCACTTAATAATAATTAAAAATAATCAGAATGTAAATTATGGTTTTTCACAAGTATGAGCAACATGCTAGGGGTAAGTGTGTGATTTACCCCTGTAATAACCTTGACTCTTGATTTCTTAAACAAGTTCATATCCTTCAACTAACAGATCTTTAGTTTGTTTTCGCCTATGTCCTTAGTGGGAAAACCTTTGGTCATTCATCCTAATACCTAGGTCCTTAAAAAATTATGATGAAACCAAGCATTTATTTTATCAAGATTTTACCAGGTAACTATATGGTATCCCTAGTCCTAGGTGATATCTAATATAGTATAATCGTATAAAAACCTTAATAATGACAGTCCAGTCCTAATTGTTAATCGTAAATCAATCCTAAATGGTCCGATCAGGAAAGCCTTAAACACATTGAACGATTAAATTGAAAAGAAACTATTGTATTACAATCAAAGATTCAAATTCATTACAAAGGCAAAAAAAACTAGACATTACTTCGATCTTCAGTTGCTTCCGCTCATGAGAATCTTCTGCTCCCCAAGAACCTTGATCTCCCCAATCTTCAATCGTGTAAACTATTCTTCTCTAGAAAAAGTCCCCTTATTCCTTATGAAAACTCATTTAAATAGTCATCATTCATTCAGATCGGTCGGAAGTAACCAAAACGTCCTTGCAGCTTAAAATATGGGCAAAATAGAAAAAGTCAGGAAATCAGAAAAAATCCTCGCATTAAGCTTCTTATAAATCAATATCTGGATCAAAGAATGTTGTTGGAAGTCGCACCGAGACAACAATAAATTTAAAGTATTATATCAAATTTAATATTATGACACATTTCATAATTGTTTATTTTATATACGCATAATTTTATCGGTTGATTTAAAGTTACTATCACATAGATAATGTTGAAACAATCAAAATTATGATGTAGGTGTAAAAAAGTTTTACACCACTAAGGCATAATTACTATAGTTTGTTTAGTGGGTTGATTCAACCATCTCTCAAAAACATTATACTATGATAATGTTATTGATGATATAGTAGTGAAAACACAAGAAAGAATTCACAGTAAATGCGTGCATACAATAAGCGGCTATAACATAAGCAAAAAATTTCTTTTCCTTCCTTCCACCCGTTCATCAAAAAATTCTCTCCAACTTTTATTCATTTGCTATATTTGTTAGTGATTACTCCTTCTTTCTCCTTCCTCCTAAAGAGGATATCTTTTCAATTACATAGTTATTTGAAACTATAAATATAGCTTATATTTTTTCAATTAGAATGAAACTTTCGAATAATCCTTAACAAACCTAAAATATGGGTGCATCCAACGCTATTAGTTTATTGCTAATACTCATGTTAGTCCAAACAGGATTTTCAAATGATGTTACAAATCCACCAATTGGATCCCCTGCACAAACGCCATTATCACCACATCAAAAATATATAAAAAATTGTGCTACAAAACTAGACTCAAACTGTTATAAAGAGATATTTGATACTGCATTTTATGCTAATACAACTGTTAGTGATACATGTTGTGTTAACCTTGAGAGTGGTTTGGGGCAGAAATGCCATGAAGATATCACTAGAATTTTTTTGTCAACTCCAAAATTTAAGGCAGATAGCGTTTTAATTTGGAAAAGGAGTAAGGTTGTTTGGAACGATTGTGTCTCTAGATTAGATACAATTTCTCCTTCAAAATCTCCGAATTAGTTTTAAATTATTTCAAAATTTATGAGGATATGTTTATTTTTATATATTGTTTGTGTGTCAAGGGCATCAATCAAATCTTGTAATAAATTATATCTAATTACTTTTTTATGCTAATAAAAATTTCAATATCATTTTCAGTATATTGAGAAACCCGTGTAACTAATGTTGTGTTTTAGAAATGTGAAATGACCGATCTTTAAAATATATTGTTTTCTAAGATTTAAAATAATGTATCATAATTTAAAAATTAAACTAGTGGAATATCCGTGCGTCCGCACGAATACAGTACTAATTTGTCATGGAAATTAAAATAAATTAGAAAATATCAAAATATCAAAATATTGTTGGTAAAAATAAAATATGAAAAATAGACTCGAAGATAATTGTATAACTTTTTAAAAACAAATATTATTAAGAAAAATTATTCAACACATACTTTGTAAAAAATAATTGTGAGAATTGAAAAAAATTAGGATTGATAGAGTTATAATAATAGGTTTTATAAAGGACATGAGAGCATCACGGATGATGGGGTGGACTAAATAAACTTTGAGTCTACAAATATTTTTTTTTGAAAACCGCAAACCAGACCACGTTAAGACCCTCAAAAGACCTAATTGAAGCAGGGTTTATTTCGAGAGCATACTTCAACGAGATAGCATTCATGATTCTCAGAAGGTTATGCTAAAAAGATATGTGTTGATATCATATGCTTGCATTATTTTAGTCACATCTTAATTAAGTGATTTCTTTCAAAGAGTTTTGTGGCATCTTTTCAAATAAAACATCAAGATTAACATGTTTTGTGCATTAGAATTATCATTTTAAAAATAAATATTTTTCTACTTGCATAAACATTTGTTTGACATCAAGGAAGTTTACATTTGATTATTAGTGAGAAAGCTAAAATATTGTCAAGAGCATTCTGCCTATAGACACTTTTCAGCAGGAGAAAGTTGTTTTTCCCAGTATAATGCTTCCAAAAAATGCTTCGATTGGCATTGTGGCCAAGACCTTCAATTAGCATGGATACAAGGCCTTTCGATTGGCCTCGTGACAAGCCTTTCAATTGGAATTATGTCAAGTCCTTCGATTGGCATTCTGAAAGACCTTTCGTTTGGCACCCTGGGCCAAGCCTTTCGATTGGCATGGCAAGGGATTCTTCGATTTAGCATCTCAAACAAGGCAGCTTCGACGGGCATCTTAAATAAGGTTGTTTTTTTGTTATAGCGTACAAAGGACCTTTCGTCAGGCATGTTAACCAAGTGATGTTTTTGATTTGTTTGAAAGAGAACCATTCGAAAGAAGTAACAATAGGCCAATCGAAGAGAAACGTTGGAGGGTGTTCGAAGGAGTCAAGTGTCCAGGTTCATCCAAGATTTCAAAAGAGGCATGAATATTTCAAAAAGGAAATCTTTTAATATGTCTGATTCTTGTCTCATAGCTTTAAAAACCTAGTTAAATGGATGTCTCTTGCCATTACTATGCACCATCACACTCCTATAAATACAAGGCCAAGGACACAGTGCCAGGGGGGATTAGAGATACGTTGCCCACAAACCCACCAAAGGTTGTCAAAATTTTCATAAGTAATCTAAGCCAAAGCAACCCTTCAACAAAAGTATCCACGCCCAGAAGTCCCAGATCGAAGGTACCCATATCCAGAAAGTTCCAAATCGAAGGTTCCAATTACTGGTAAGAGAGGGTAAAATGTCAAACTTTGTATTTACATAACACATCCATATTTGTTGTTTTATTCGATTTGCCATTCTAGACAGAATCAAAATGCTTGGGTTTGGCACCCAGGTCATGTTTTTCATTTGCTAACACTTGCTGCAGATATAGCCTGAAAAGACCCAGCGCGCGCAGGATCGAAGGGCCTGGGTTTCGATACCTAGGTCCTGCATTTTATTTCGCTAACATATTTTTGCAGATGCAGTGCCTCCAGAGGTGATCCTTCAGGCCTTTCCAGCAACACCCTTCATAGAATCGAAAGGCAGCCTTCTTCCTCTGATTCGAAGCCCCCATTTCTCCCTGCAATAAAAGTTTACCCATATCCTTCCCAAACCCAATCGAAGGAGGCAGGAAAGGGTGCAAATTGAAGCTTTCCCCGTCAATTCCCAAGCCCAATCGAAGGCTACTCACACCCATTTCCTAGCTCAATCGAAAGAAGGCCAAAGAAGGGTGAATCGAAGGAGTCCATGGCATGGATCGAAGAAGTCTTTTCTCTTCTTTATTTTTACTTTTTACTTGTCTTTCGATTTGGTTGTAATAGCGTAGGACCTCTACTTTCTGTTTTTTTAACTGCTTTTCATATTAACTGCTAGTAACTAGGTGTGTATGAAAAAACTAATAATTAAACATTAGCAAACATAACAAAAAGACAAAAAAATAATTGAACATAACACACTTGCACATATACACCTCTAAGGTACGCCTACTTTGGTTGCCTTCAATAAAACAGTCATGAGGCAGGAACACTTTAGCAAAGACCCGTAAAATCAAAAGATCATAGTCCCTCGATGATCCAACAGTTTCCTTTTCGGTAACTGATCTCGTCCTTAAAACAGAATTGCTAAAGCGTCTTAACAAGTTGCCTTCGTGACTGTAATGTTCCTTCGAATGTCCCTAATAAATCCAACGATGGGGCTACCTACTCACTAATAGTAGGATAGCACTATCTAAAGGATAGGAGGAAAAGAACGACCCTTTTCGAGTATAAAAGTAGATAGTTGTTAGAAGTTTGCTCAAAAAACACTTTTTGCACCTACACAAATACTACTTTTCAAAAACAAGTTTCAAAAACATTTGCTTTGTTAACACTCTTAAAGTCTGATACAAGAGTTAAACGCAAAGCAAAATGTCGTGCTAAGGCATTTTCCAAACATTTTCAAACGCACAAAGCACAAAGGTATTTCAAAATGAGCAAACCTCTAAGAGCCCGTAGATAACTACAGATGGAAAGGGTGCTAACACCTTCCCTTTCCATAATCTACCCCCTTACTCAAAAAACTCTCGAAAAGGTCTTTTTCTGTTCTTTTCACCCTTTCCTTAATTTGGATAAAAGAAAAGTCGGTGGCGACTCTTGCTTACCGCGACATTTGCGAACAAAAAACGCAAACCAGTATTAAACAGTCGGTTCTGTCACCGTATCACAAAATTGGCGACTCTGCTGAGGAATTTTAAAAGTGGGGTTTACCTTAGGGTCTAGATCATTTTGCTTCTTTGTTTGTTTGTTTGCTTTACTTTTAAGGGTATTTGTTTGGGTACTATAGATCCTACACCCGGATCTGGGGAAACCTTTTAGGTAAGTAGTAATAGATCGTGGAAACTGTGCGGGGTATACCGACACGCTTGAAGCGATGGCTACATTGATGCGACACTTTGGTTAGTACCGGTAGCCCTTGAGTTAATCAAGGAGAATACGGGGCCGCTGCGTGGTGTCATGAAGCGTCAATTGACCTTAGAACCTTTAAATTAACAACTTGTCCATTAGAACGTAGCAAGATGGTCGTCTTTTGTGTATTCCCAAAGTCCACAGATACTCGATGCTACACTCATTGAGATTTGACTCCCGAGTTTTGTTTAGTTGCGAGTCAGTCGCCTATCGGAATGAAAATTGTGGGGAAGATCAGTGATATTGAGATCCCTTAGAACCCTGTTACTATTACTATGACAAGTTGAGCCAACTAAACTTCAAGAGGGTACTTACCTACAAACCCCATGCAAGCCTAAACCTAAGGCTGCTTGTGTAATTTGTTTAATTTCAACTTAAGCTACTTGCAGGGTTTTTATCTAACAACATGATCTCCTTGTAGGATTTGTTTACAGTCATTATTCAGTAACCTGGACTTCTTAGACTCACTTGTCTTCATCACCTTACACTTTTACTTAACGCATAACATACACATCATAGCATCATGCCACAACATTTCCTTAACCATTTCAAGGATCTCAAGGGTTTGTGATGCAGGTTATGATAAATCAGACATCTAGAAAGGGAAAAGGGGATTTATTTTCCTCTAGCCAATGCTGTCAAAAGATCAAAACTCAACAACTTGAGTCAGGGGTTATGACCCACTTGATATGGTGAGCTTGACTCTTGTAGAAGTACCTTCAACGATACGAAGTGCTTCAATTAAAGCTGTAAAGTTCAACGCCTAACATTTTTTTTGTTTACCCCGCGAGATCCTTGAAAACATTTGCATATCATACATGTCATTGCATAACAGGTAGGCTCCAGTACAGGTCTCTCATGTTCTCGCTGTTTATTTCAGCAATGGTTCTCAAACAAGACAACAGAGATCTCCAAACTCAAGAGGCTCAGTTCATGGAAATGTTCCTAAACCTATACAAGGGACAGGAAGACTTGAAAGCACTCCTTGCTGGGAACCTGGCCAAGAAAAGTTCTAAAGACAATAAGGAAGAACGGTTAGAACAACTGCAAGCTGAGGTAGAAGCAATGAGAACCCAGATGTTGGGGCAGATGGCTCTTATCCAAGGCCTAGCCCGGGGACAAGAAGAGATGAGAGTGATCATCAACAAACTTCATCAAGACAGATACAACCGTATGAAGCAAACAGTCGAGGCTGGGGATCAAGTCATTTATCAACCCCTGATGGGACAGAAAGTTGGAATTTTCCAAATTGCTGCTACGTCGCAAGCCCAACCAAGACTTAGCCAACAACCACGGGGTAATCGGCGTAAGCGCGATTCATTCACTAGGAAATATACCAAACTCAACATACCATTGTCGCAAGTCTTACAACACATGTTAAAGTTGAATTTGGTCCCATTGAGGGATCCTCCTACAAATCCCAATACTACCTCTCTAACGTACAATCTAAATGCAAGGTGTGCATAGCACTCCAACAGTCCAGGGCATGATACTGATAGCTGTCGGACATTAAAATACAAAATTCAAGACCTGATCGATAAGAGAGTATTGGAATTTGCACAAGATGGTCAACTGGAGTTCTTCTATCATCCCTCCAAGGCACAACATCTGAAGCGGCAAGATCGTACAAAGAGGCTTTTGTTCATTAGAATTTTCAATTTGTAATTTTCTTTTGATTGTTTGAACATTTATTCATATTAAACCTTGTTATTTCATCAAAGCATTGAACATTTTTGTCTTGAATTGATTTGTTTGCATTATGCTTGAACCGCTTTCTTACTTCCCTTTTGTGATATTCAACTCTTGATTAAAAGCTCTAAGCCTTTAGAGAGAGGATGACGAGAACGATACCATAATCTCTACAGTATGCTTTTGAACAGACCTCGCTGACGATGTACAGGCGTTGTTTTAAATGCTAAATAGTGGAGTTATAGGAAGATAATCCCTAGTCAACCCCTTTGAGCCTAAGAAGTAGGAGTTTTCTTTTCACACAAATTAAAAACTTTAATCATAACCTGGAGCAGGGTAGTTTTCTCAGTTAATTTAGAGGTGCATTCAGTCGCAAGCTCATCCTTCATACACGAAAAATGGTGTAGAAGATACCTTCCAAAAGATGGTGATGGTTCCGCATAATCATCAAAGCAGGCAGTCATTATTTTTCAAAAGAAAATCCCGATAAGTCAAAACCTATGAAGGAGACTTAAGAAGAAAAAAACGGGGGCATCCTACTGGCTGTAATCACAAAAGAAACAGTTCAGGCAAAAGCAGGGATAATAATAAAAAAAAAGAGGTCCTAAAAATGACTGCCTTCTCAAACAATCGTTCAATTTTTGAACCATCACCAAGTATCAGAGCAAAGATTCCATACTCAATTGGGATCTAAACGCACAATTAACCGAGCATAGGATCGAATAACATCACGAAGAATGGGTTGGGTACAAATAAAATTTGAGCCTTTATCCTTTATTTCTTGAACCATGAACCAGGCCACGTTATAACCCTTAAAAGTCCTAGTTGAAGCATGTGTTAGTACGAAAGCATACTATTACAAAAGGTATCTTGACTCCTGTAGGTTTCGCTATAAATCCTGAGCTGACATCACACTTTTACAAAATTTGTTTGTTTTAATAAAAAATGAATTTTCAAACTTCGAGGCAGACATAAGCTTTGCATTCTTAAAATACCATTATTTGCATATGACTATTTGTTCAACAGTAGAGAAATTTGCACGACAGATATTCGATGAACATAAATATTCTCAATGGACAGAATCATCTCAGATGGAAAGACATTCCATTCACAGGCCTTTCATAATCAAGGGGCATAACATGATGTTCAGGTGATCTGGGGCAGTCAAGTCAAAGTTCAAGGAATCTCTCAAGAATGCCAAATAGCCCGGAACAAATCTCCATTTGAATCACTTGGGGCATTGGACATGAATTCCAGCAACGAATCATGTACAATCAAACAAACATCTTTTGGCAGTGTGGAAACACTTACTACTATGGACAATGACAATTCTCCGTACCCGGTGAACATGGACATAGTCAGAAAAGACTACATATGAAAAAGACCCACTAGGTTGACAGGCCTAGGCAAAAATAAGGACATCCCGACGAACCAAAATATTCGGGCAAAAATTAAGGATATATATAAAAATTATGCACCGGGCTAGTCGAAAACCTGAAAAGGCGCCTTAGTAAAAAAAGGGTATCCTAGTGGACTGAAAATCTGAAAAGACAGTCCAGGCAAAAGTTAGAGATTAAAGCGTACGACTACGTCCCGTCATCTCGTCATTTGTCTAAGCAGTAGAAGGTTTATTACCCAGATCTACATTCACCAAGGACTCCAAGAGTTGGGATAATAGTCAAACCATCTACAAAATCCCCAATTGATATTTTCTACAACAGGTATCAAGACAAGGGCATTCTACTACAAGGTCACCACCATATTCTCAGCTTACAACCTATTGATCTCAGGTGTTCTCATACCCTCGACATGGAAAAATCTCCAAATTATTGCTCCAACGAAAACTCTCCAATGAAGTTACCAAGCTTCTTAAGATTCCCTAAGCAAATTACGGAGTTTCCCTTCCCCAACAGACACATTCTGAATAAAGCAGATTCTCATCTAGAAATGGTTCGGGTACGATCCAAGGATGGATGTCATCCTGACACTTACTCTAGATTCTCATCTAGAAACAGTTCAGGTACGATCCAAAGACGGATGTCATCCTGACACTTACTCCAGATTTTCATCTAGAAACGGTTCAGGTATGATCCAGAGACGGATGTCATCCTGACACTTACTCTAGATTCTCATCTAGAGACGGTTCAGGTACTATCCAAAGACGGATGTCATCCTGACACTTACTCCAGATTCTCATCTAGCAACGACTAAGGTACGATCCAAAGACTGATGTCATCCTGACACTTACTCCAGATTCTCATCTAGAAACGGTTCAGGTACAATCCAAGGACGGATGTCATCCTGACACTTACTCCAGATTCTCATCTAGAAATGGTTAAGGTACGATCCAAAGACGGATGTCATCCTGAAACTTACTCCAGATTCTCATCTAGAAATGGTTCAGGTACAATCCAGAGATGGATGTCGTCCTGACACTTACTCCAGATTCTCATCTAGAAACGGTTCAGGTACGATCCAAAGACGGATGTCATCCTGACACTTACTCCAGATTCTCATCTAGAAACGGTTCAGGTACGATCCAAAGACGGATGTCATCCTGACACTTACTCCAGATTTTCATCTAGAAACGGTTCAGGTACGATCCAAAGACGGATGTCATCTTGACACTTACTCCAGATTCTCATCTAGAAATGGTTCAGTTACGATTCAAAGAAGGATGTCATCCTGACACTTACTCTAAATTCTCATCTAGAAACGGTTCAGATACGATCTAAAGACTGATGTCATCCTGACACTTACTCCAGATTCTCATCTAGAAACGGTTCAGGTACGATCCAAAGACGGATGTCATCCTGATACTTATTCAGAATCTCATGTAGAAACAATTCAGGTACGATCCAGAGATGGATGTCATCCTGATACTTATTTAGACCATCTTCTAGAAACGGTTCAGGTACGATCCAGAAACGGGTGTCATCCTGATACTTATTCCAGACTATCTTCTAGAAACAGTTCAGGTACGATCCAGAGACAGATGTCATCCTGATACTTCTTCAGATTCTCATCTAGAAACGGTTCAGGTACGATCCAAATACGGATGTCATCCTGACACTTACTCCAGATTCTCATCTAGAAATGGTGCAGGTACGATCCAAAGACGGATGTCATCCTGACACTTACTCCAGACTCTCATCTAGAAACGGTTCAGGTACGATCCAAATACGGATGTCATCCTGACACTTACTCCAGATTCTCATCTAGAAACGGTTCAGGTACGATCCAAAGAAGGATGACATCCTGACACTTACTCCAGATTCTCATCTAGAAATGGTTCAGGTATGATCCAAAGACGGATGTCATCCTGACACTTACTCCAGATTCTCATCTAGAAACAGTTCAGGTATGATCCAAAGACGGATGTCATCCTGACACTTACTCCAGATTCTCATCTAGAAACGGTTCAGGTACGATCCAAAGACTGGTGTCATTCTGACACTTACTCCAGATTCTCATCTAGAAATGGTCCAGGTACGATCCAAAGACGGATGTCATCCTAACAGTTACTCCAGACTCTCATGTACAAATGGTTCAGGTACGATCCAAATACAGATGTCATCCTGACACTTACTCTAGATTCTCATCTAGAAACGGTTCATGTATGATCTAAAGACGGATGTCATCGTGACACTTACTCCAGATTCTCGTCTAGAAACGGTGCAGATATGATCCAGAGACGGATGTCATTCTGACACTCATTCAATACATGTTCCAGGTACATTTCAGATACGATCCAGAGACGGATGTCATTCTGACACTCGTTCAATATAAATTCCAAATACGGTTCAGATACGATCCAGAGACGGATGCCATTCTGACACTTATTTCAACACATAGATCCATCCACAAATCCTCCGCATGTACTTTCTCCAACAGGTACAGGGGCAGAAACGTTTTAATGCGAAGTCACTGCTACGTCATCAACATACGTCCCAATGACATCTATGTCCCCCACGGAGTAGAAACAACCAGAGTTTTGATCTCTTCTTCCCCAAGAAGGAACTACCTCCTCCAACAAAGTTCCTTCAGAAAGCTGAAATCTGTATGCCCTAGCCAAGTTTTATAAGTGCAAACAGTTTGTAGAACCTCCTCTCGGGTAGAGTCTATTTCTCTAACTGCGTAAGAATCCCCAACAAAGTTTATTTCTCTATATCGACAAAATCTTCCAACAAAGCATCCTCCCTCCACAGAGTTATTCCCAAGCAGAGTCAATCCCTGGAAGAGTATTCTCAAACATAAAGAGGAGATTCCCCAGAAAATCATTTCCATTCATCATTCTCAGTGGAAATGAAGGATTCTCCTTCCCAATACTCTTCAGCAGCAGTTCGGGATTTATTTTCCCCGACTAAGGAATACCGCAATAGCATCCCATATTCATACATCATACAGCAAAATCTAATTTATTTTGAGAACATCATCACAATGCATTTCATACATCATGACATTGCATACGACTAACACTTTACCTTTCAGGGAAAAGATTAAATCAACAAGCTATGTCTAACAAAGGGATATTCCAGGATTCTCCACAGAAAGATGTCTCACAAGACCTTTTCTGGTTCAGTTAGATCGCCACTAAGATCTCTCTGATTCTTATTCCAGTTGAAGATACTCCAAGACTTTTGTCTGGTTCAGTTAAATCGATACTAAGATTTTTCTGATTTCTATTCCAGTTGAAGATACTGCAAAGCCTGGAGTCCGACTAGATAGTAGTTAATTTCATGTTTCCTCAGTAAGTCGCTGTGAAGCCTGGAATACAACCAGATAGCAGTCAGCTTTATCATCCTCAGTAAGTCACTGCGAAGCCTGGATCCTGACCAGATAGCAGTTCACTTTCGTCTATTCAGTCAAGAGATGACTCCCCAGTAGAGTAATGGACAACCGAAGCTCTTAAACTCTATTCCCCTGAAAAACATTCCCCAGCGGACTCCTCCTCGGACAGCAGGAACAGGAATCCCCATAAGGAATATCTCATGAAATCAACATTCATCTAGATGGCATCTTTAAGCCCATCTCTGACGACTTTCCGTCATGTTCCGTGGATAGCCTCTTTAAGCCCATCTCTGACAGTCTCCTGTCACCTTTTCCAAATGGAATTTGTAAGCCTATTCCCGGTATTATTCACCAACAGTATCACTACAGACGAGTGTAAATTTCTGGGCACTCTAGTGTTCAATCATCTTTCACCTTCAGATCACGAAAGGCAGACAAGCCAATCTACATCTTAAGGTTTAAGAAGATTGAACAGGGGCAACTATTGTACCCTAAAATTTTCCCTCTCATGTTTTCCAAGGTCTTCCCCCTACATGGTTAACCACAAACCCTTGCCTAAGGAAAAAGAAAATTTTTTAGTGGTGTTTTAAGTACCTTTCGATTGACATTCTGAAAGACCCTTCGATTGGTATTCTGAAGAAACCTTTCGATTGGCATTATGGCCAAGCCCTTCGATTGGCATGGATACAAGGCCTTTCGATTGGCCTCATGACAAGCCTTTCGATTGGCATTGTGTCAAGTCCTTCGATTGGCATTCTGAAAGACCTTTCGTTTGGCACCCTGGGCCAAGCCTTTCGATTGGCATGGCAAGGGATTCTTTAATTTAGCATATCAAACAAGGCAACTTCGACAGGCATCTTAAATAAGGTTGTTTTTTGTTAGAGCGTACAAAGGGCCTTTCGACAGGCATGTTAACCAAGTGATATTTTCTATTGGTTTGAAAGAAAACCATTCGAAGGAAGTAATAATAGGCCAATCGAAGAGAAACGCTGGAGGGTGTTCGAAGGAGTCAAGTGTCTAGGTTCATCCAAGATTTTAAAAGAGGCATGAATATTTCAAAAAGGAAATCTTTTAATATGTCTGATTCTTGTCTCATAGCTTTAAAAGCCTAGTTAAATGGTTGTCTCTTGCTATTACTATGCACCATCACACTCCTATAAATACAAGGCTAATGACACAGTGCCAGGGGGGATTAGAGATACGCTGCCCACAAACCCACCAAAGGTTGTCAAAATTTTCATAAGTAATCCAAGCCAAAGCAACCCTTCAACAAAAGTATCTACGCCCAGAAGTCCCAGATCGAAGGTACCCACATCCAGAAAGTTCCAAATCGAAGGTTCCAATTACTGGTAAGAGGGGGTAAAATGTCAAACTTTGTATTTACATAACACATCCATATTTGTTGTTTCATTCGATTTTTCATTCTAGACAGAATCAAAAGGCTTAAGTTTGGCACACATGTCATGTTTTTCGTTTGCTAACACTTGCTGCAGATATAGCCTGAAAAGACCCAGCGCGTGCAGGATTGAAGGATATGGGTTTCGATACCCAGGTCCTGCATTTTATTTCGCTAACATATTTTTGCAGATGCAGTGCCTCCAGAGGTGATCCTTCAGGCCTTTCCAGCAACACCCTTCATAGAATCGAAAGGCAGCCTTCTTCCTCTGATTCGAAGCCCCCCTTTCTCCCTGCAATCGAAGTTTACCCATATCCTTCCCAAACCCAGTCGAAGGAGGTACGAAAGGGTGCAAATCGAAGCTTTCCCCGTCAATTCCCAAGCCCAATCGAAGGCTACTCACACCCATTTCCTAGCTCAATTGAAAGAAGGCCAAAGAAGGGTGAATCGAAGGAGTCCATGGCATGGATCGAAGAAGTCTTTTCTCTTCTTTATTTTTACTTTTTACTTGTCTTTCGATTTGGTTGTAATAACGTAGGACCTCTACTTTCTGTAATTTTGTTTTACTGCTTTTCATATTAACTGCTAGTAACTAGGCGTGTATGAAAAGATTAATAATTAAACGTTAGCAAACTTGACAAAAAGACAAAAAAATAATAATTCAACATAACACACTCGCACATATACACCTCTAAGGTACACCCACTTTGGTTGCCTTCAATAAAACAGTCATGAGGCAGGAACACTTTAGCAAAGACCCGTAAAATCAAAAGATCATAGTCCCTCGATGACCCAACAGTTGCCTTTTCGGTAAATGATCTCGTCCCTAAAATAGAATTTCTAAAGTGTCTTAACAAGTTGCATTCGTGATTGTAACGTCCCTTCGAATGTCCCTAATACATCCAACGGTAGACCTATCTACTCACTAATAGTAGGATAGAGCTGTCTAAAGGATATGAGGAAAATAATGACCCTTTTCGAGTATAAAAGTAGATAGCTGTTAGAAGTTTTCTCAAAAAACACTTTTTGCACTTACACAAATACTACTTTTCAAAAACAAGTTTCAAAAACATTTGCTTTGATAACACTCTTGAGGACTGGTACAAGATTTAAACGCAAAGCAAATTGTCGCACTAAGGCATTTTCCAAACATTTTCAAACGCACAAAGCACAAAGGTATTTCAAAATGAGCAAACCTCTAAGAGCCCGTGGATAACTACGGATGGAAAGGGTGCTAACACCTTCCCTTTCCATAATCTACCATCCCTTACTCAGAAAACTCTCGAAAAAGTCTTTTTCTGTTCTTTTCACCCTTTCCTTAATTTGGATTAAAGAAAAGTCGGTGGCGACTCTTGCTTACTACGACATTTGCGAACAAAAAACGCAAACCAGTATTAACAGTCGGTTCTACCACCGTATCACAGTATGTTGTTGGGGATGGACCGAATTAGTGAACCCTTTGGCTAAGCCCGAATTATTCTTTGTTTTTATTATTTAGCCAATTGCTTTGCAAACAGGTTTCCCCATGGATTTCAGTCTGGGCCTCTGTGTCAATTATATTGACTCATTGTTGTTGGATTGAAGTAATCTCCATTGAGCCTTTTTACACATTTTTTTGGAGCCCTTGACACAACAAAAACTCCTTCTTGGACTCATTCTGATGGGCCTAGCTCCTAACATTGTTATCTCACACCCCTGGATCTGGCATTGCACCCCTTTGACTCTTCCATTTTTCTTTTTGATTTAATTTTAAATTTTTTAATTCTTCTTTTCTTCTTCTTCGAAAAATAAACTAAAAAAGTAGAATTTGTTAATTACTTTTTAGAGAACTCTTAGGATTTAATTGAACTTTTCCTATCATTTTGTGTGCCCTTTGTGAACATTTCTCTTTAAAATCTTTTTCTCAGAGTATACTTCTACAATATATAGTGAAGTGATTGATATTTTTCATTTGGGCATTGAGTGATGTCTTGTTGATTTTAATCTAAGATCATCCCCTTTGAGATGATGCAAATTCTCCTTCCTCATAATTGTGGATAATAAGTATGTCTTCCACTCGAATACGACAATATGACTTTCATTTAAAAAATAATAAACAAATAAACTTTTCTTTCAGAAAGAACTACGAGTGTTCTGATTCTTTCTAGGATACATAGGCACTGGGTTGAAAAATCCAAACGAACGCAATAATAAAAAAAACCTTTTCTTTTCCAAATTAATTCATTAATGCATTTTTAGGAAACAATCCTTTTAGCCAAATACACAGATTTTTAAAGAGGTTCTTGTGGAGTACTGTATATGTTTAGCGGACTAATATCTTTCCTTTGCATAACCAACCCTCATACCCTGATCTCTATTTTACTTTAGGTTTTATTCACACTTTTCCTAGTCCTTTGGATAAGATAAAATACGGTGGCGACTTCATTGATTTCTACGAGATAAGTCAATCCAATGACTTAATATCACGTTTCTACCGCTACAAGACAGTCGGGATAATCGAGAATTCAATGTACATGCTTTTGAGATAGAACAAGTCCAAATTTAATGCACCCGACTTAGACCCTCGGTTTTGTACGATGATGGACAGGGGTTGCTGTTAAGAAACCTAAAGAACAACAACTTTATTTTTTGCGGAAATAGGACAAAGAAAATAGATAAAGGTTTAAAGGATACAATTGCTAAAAAACACATGAAAGAAGTCTCAAAAATCCTAAGACGATATATATATATATATATATATATATATATATATATATATATATATATATATATATATATATATATATATATATATATATATATATATATATATATATATATATATATATATATATATATATATATATATATATATATATATATATATATATTGACATGAACATCATCATCCACTTTTACATAGAAATCAATATCCCATGATGCAACAGTAGTAGAAAAGAATATCTTCGTCTTTGCAGACAGCTCATGATACCCTTCCATATGTTGTTGTAAGATAGCGTATACTAAATATCAATGTCCTACCAAAGCGTCAATATTTCTTCTTACACAAAAATTATATGAACAAATAAGAGTATGCCTTACCACCAAGTGAAGGAAGTCCTCGCATTAAATTTCTTGTAAATCAATATCTTGATCTTGAATGTTGTTGGAAGTTGCACTGAGACCACAATAAACTTAAATTACTATATCAAATTTAATATTATGACACATTTCATAATTGTTTATTTTATATATGTATAATAAAATTTATTGTTGGATTTAAAGTTACTATCACATAGATAATGTTGAAACAATCAAAATTATGATTTATGTTGGAGAGAAATATAAAGTGGATAGAACCTCACTAATCACATGTGTAAATTTTAAATTATGCTACTAAATGCTAAATGTCAAATTTTGTAAAAGAATTTTTGAAGTAATAGATGAAGTTATATTAATATTAGAGATTGATATAGGATGTAAAACTTTATTACACGTTTAATTAAATCACATCCCGTGGTGTAAATATTTATTGAAATATTTTACAATTTTATTTATAAAAAAAATATTTTTATTGGATTTGATGTACGTGTAAAAAAGTTTTACCTCACTAAGACATAATTATTAGAGTTTCTTTAGTGGGTTGATTCAACTATCTCTCAAAAAGATTACACTATGATGATGTTGTTGATGATATAGTAATGAAAACACAAGAAAGAATTTATAATAAATCCAGGCATACAATAAGTGGCTATAACATAAGAAAAAAATTTCTTTTTCTTCCTTCCACCCGTTCATCAAAAAAACTTTAATTCATTTGCTATATTTGTTAGTGATTATTTCTTCTTTTTCTCTTTTCTCCTAAAGAGGATATCTTTTCAATTACATGGTTACTTGAAACTATAAATATAACTTATATTTTTTTCAATTAGAATGAAGCTTTCGAATAATTCTTAACAAAACTAAAATATGGGTGCATCCAACACTATTAGTCCATTGTTTATACACATAACTAGTTTTATTTTGTTAGTCCAAACAGGATTTTCAAATGATGTTACCAATCCACCAATTGGATCCCCTGCACAAACGCCATTATCACCATATCAAAAATATATAAAAAATTGTGTTACAAAATTAGACCCAAACTGTTATAAAGAGATATTTGATACTGCATTTTATGCTAATACAACTGTTAGTGATACATGTTGTGTTAACCTTGAGAGTGGTTTGGGGCAGAAATGCCATGAAGATATCACTAGAATTTTTTTGTCAACTCCAAAATTTAAGGCAGATAGCATTTTAATTTGGAAAAGGAGTAAGGATGTTTGGAACAATTGTGTGTCTAGATTAGATACAATTTCTCCTTCAAAATCTCCGAATTAGTTTTAAATTATTTCAAATGAGGATATATTTATTTTTATATATTGTTTGTGTGTCAAGGTGTAGAAGATGAAGAATGTTCTGCATTCAACAATCTGCACTCTGTGCAGTTTCTATAAAAACCAGAATTTCATTCTATTGTTACAGTAGAGGATAAGATTGATATCACAGTATTTACAAGTGGGTCAATATATAACTACCTCTATAACAAACTCAACCAATAACAAAAGCCTAACAGTAAGCCAATCAAAAATATACAGCTGGACAGATGCATAAGCTAATGTATATCACTAATACTCCCCCTCAAGATCAAGGTGGTGGCAGCAGCACAACTTTGAGCTTGTTCCTGAGTTGTTGAAAGACAGTAGTGGGAAGAGGCTTGGTCAGAATATCTGCTAACTGAGCAGTAGCTGGAACATGTTGGATCTTGAGCTTGTTGGTCATAACTTTTTCTCTTACAAAGTGAAGATCCAATTCAATATGCTTGGTTCTAGCATGAAGGACAAGATTATGTGAAAGTAGAACAACACTCAGGTTATCACACAGCAGAGTTGGGGAGAAATACTGAATCTGTAGTTCTGTCAGTAGAGATTCCAGCCATAGAACTTCTGATGTGGTGTGAGCCAAAGCCCTGTATTCTGCTTCAGCACTGGATTTTGCAACAAGGGACTGTTTCTTTGAGCTCCATGATATGAGATTTGGTCCAATGAAGATGCAAGTGCCAGAAGTTGACCTTCTATCATCTGGATCATTTGCCCAATCAGAGTCACTGTAGGCTCTTAGAGATAGATGCTGATTAGGAGTAGCAGGAGACAAGATTAATCTCATTCTGGCAGTGCCACTTAAGTACCTGAGTATCCTCTTAACCAAACTCCAGTGGTTGTGTAAAGGAGAAGCCATGAACTTGAAGACTTTGTTTACAGAATATGCTATGTCAGGTCTAGTTAAGGTAATGTACTGCAAGGCTCCTGCAACAGATCTGTATAGTAATGGTTCTTCCATGAAGTCAGTGCCATATTTGCTGGGTTTGGAGTGGCTAAGCATTGGTGCTCCTACTCCATTAGTTGTGTGCATATTGACCCTAGAGAGGAGATCTCTGATGTATTTTGTTTGAGTCAGTACTAGGGATCCATTGGTTTGATAATGAACTTCCAAACCTAAGAAGTATTCAGGCTTGCCAAGTTTCTTCAGAGCAAACTTATGATGTAGTTGATTTATCAACTTGTGAACAAGATGAGAAGATGAGTCTGTAACTAAGATGTCATCCACATAGACTAAGGCATACATAATAATTTCTTAATGCTTGTAAGTGAACAAAGAGTGATCACACTTGCTAGCCACAAAACCAAAATGAAATAGGGTCTGGTGTAGTTTCTCATACCAGGATCTGGGTGCCTGCTTGAGTCCATATAAGGCTCTATTCAACTTGCATACCAGATTTTTGTTCTCATTCTCAAACCCAGATGGTTGTTGCATATATATTTCTTCCTGCAGAGCACCATTTAAGAAGGCATTGTTGATATCTATCTGTTGTATTTCCCACTTATGAGTGATAGCTAGGGTTAGAATAACTTTTATAGTTGTTGGCTTGACAATATGACTGAAGGTTTCATGAAAATCAAGACCATACAGCTGGTTAAAACCTTTGGCAACCAACCTGGCTTTGTGTTTGTTAATGGTTCCATCAGAATTTTCCTTCAATTTAAACACCCATCTACAGCCTATTGGTTTTCTGTGTGAAGCTAAATGAGTTAGTGTCCAAGTGTTTTTGGCTAGGAGAGCATCAAACTCCTGTTTCATAGCCTCAAACCATTCTGGTTGAGTTAAGGCTTGTTTGTAGGTGATTGGTTCACATTGTGCAAGGAATACTTTAGGTTTAAGGTTCCCTGTTTTTCTCCTAGTAACCATAGAGTGATTGTTAGTAACTAAGGCAGGAGAAGAGTGAGTATCAGGATTAACAGTAGCCAGGGATGGACCAGATTTCTGATGTACAGTATTTTGATTAGTTAGAGCAGTGTGATGAGGTTGGACATTTGTTGTACCTTGTGTATGTTGAGAACAAATAGGGGTACTCTGAGATGGATCAGTGTTTCTATCCAGGGGTTCTTGCTCAGTGAAGGAGGAAATTTGGTTATGAGAGGAATTATGATTATGTTCAATGGTTATAGACTGGTTTTGAAGAGAGTGTTGGGTGTGTTATTCAAGGGTAGGACAGGCTGGGTGGTCCTGCTACCATTGGGTATAGGAGTATCATAGGGAGCAGAAAAAGGACTGCTTTGAACAAGTAAAGGGATAGACTTTGTGGGTCCTGTTTTGACAGACTGAAGTTGGTCATTGAATGTTGGAAAAGGAAAGACTTTTTCATTAAAAATGACATCCTTGGAAATATAAATTCTGTCTTCTTTGCTAAGGCATTTGTATCCCTTATGACGTGGGGAAATTCCTAGATATACACATTCAGAGCTTCTTAACTGGAGTTTATTTTGATTGTAGGGTCTTAAATGAGGAAAACAGGAGCAACCAAATACTCTAAGGGCGTTGTAGTCAGGGGTTTTGTTGAACAGAGTCTGAAAGGGGGAGACAGTTTTAGGAAGTGTAGGAGTGGGGAGTCTATTGATCAGATAGAAAGCTGCTGTAAAGGCATGATCCCAATATTCTATAGGCAGATTAGCATGAGCAAGTAAAGTTAGTCCCATTTCTACTATGTTTCTATGTTTCCTTTCAACTGTACCATTCTGATGTGAAGTATGTGGGCAAGTTAATCTATGAACAATGCCAAGATCATTCAGAAGTTTAGTAAAGGGTCTGTACTCACCACTAAAGTCAGATTGTAGAGCCTTAATAGTGGTATGAAATTGTGTCTTGACAAAGGCAAGAAAGTGTTTGAAAGTATTGAGGGCATCTGACTTATGTTTGAGAAAATAGACCCAAGTATATTTAGTGTACACATCTACAAATGCTATGTAGTAAGAAAAGCCTTGGCTAGAGGGGTTTGGTGATGGTCCCCACAAATCAGTGTGAATTAATTCAAAAGGAGGAGTATATACAGTAGAAGTTAGAGGAGAAAATATTCTATGAGACTTGCCTATACAACATGAATTGCAGAATTCAACATTATCTTTATTGCTCAACTGGATATTACATATGTTGAGAACAATTTTAACAGCTACAGATTTAGCATGGCCTAGCCTATTATGCCATAGAGAAAACTTATTGGAAATTGAATCTAAAGTATTTGAAACCTTATTAGATGAGATACAAGCTGCATTTGTTGTTGGTGACACAGAAGTCTTCAAGGTGAGATTGGGAAAGTAGTATAATCCTTCAGCATCAAGGTAGCCTTCTAAGAGAACTTCCTTAGATGCCTGAGATTTAACAAAACAGCTGTTAGAGTGAAACTCAAAGAAGACCTTGTTGTCTTTGGAAAATTTGGAAACAGATAGCAGATTTCTAGTTATGCTAGGAACATGAAGCATATCATTCAGACTCAGCAAATAATTGGAAGTATTGTTAGGCTTAATATGAGCTATTCCTATAGATTCAATTTTCAGACCTTTACCATTCCCTATAATGACTTCATTATTGCCAGAATAAGGTTTAGTGTGTTTACTATGATAGTTTCTAGAGGTGATATGATGGGATGCACCTGAATCCGCGAATCAAGCCTGTGATTCAAGATTTGTTGGAAGGCTGAAATTTTCTTGATGTGCTAGGAATGCAGAGGCTTGTGCAGAATTTGAGGCTTCATTCTTCTATTGATCTTTTGACTGAGTAGGCTGCTGATTAGCTTTAGGCGCCATAGGTTCAAAGTTTTCATCATACTTGTGCCAGCAATTGATGACAGCATGGCCATATTTTCCACATAGTTGGCATGTAGGGCGATTTCCTTGAGTGTAAGCATTGCGTGCCCTGGTGCGACCACGACCTCTGGAGCTAGAGCCACGTCCTCTTGACTGCTGAAAGCCACCTCTGGTGGTCTTGGAACTTGTCTGATCTTCAGTATAGGCGATATTTGCAGTGGTCGTGGTAAGTGCGAGTTCTTGATGATACTTGTCAAGTTGTGCTTCTTGGACATAGAGGAGAGCTTCCACATCATAAATGGAGGATAGCTCACCTTTTCCATAAGTCATCATGACAAATGGATTATACTCCTCCGGAAGCCCCTGTAAGATGGAATCAATTTGATCTCTATCTGAGATGGGATCACCAATAGCTAGCAGAGCATCAGCGATAGCCCTAATTCTCAGCACATACTCAGAGATTGACCTATTCCCTTTCTTGGTGGTTTTCAATTCAGAACGCAGCTGGTGAACCCTAGCTTTCATCACTGCATTGAAATGTTTGTGGATTTGATCCCAAATTTGATATGAGTGTTTGCAGGAGAGGACTCTTGGAAGAACAGATTCGGAAATCATCGAGAGCAACCATTAGAACAATGCTTGATCTTGTACAATCTAAGATTCATACACAGCTGAAACTTTGTTGGCTATACGATTTTCTTCGGAATCAAAGATTGGGGGAATCTGTGGATTCACGACGAATTTGTGAAGTTTGTGAGAAAGGATGATTCCTTCAACCTATTGATTCCAAAGGAGAAAATTGTTCTCTTGGAGCTTGATGGAGAGACGAGGTCCAAATCCATTGTTGCCAGTGGAGAAGGGGGTGAATGAGGACTGTATTTCTTGATTTTCAGTGGCCATGATGCAGAGATGAGAATAAAGAACAGAGAACAAAGATATTGCAGAGATACCGGAAGGAGAAGAGAGATGAGCGAAATGTGGTTGGATCGTTCACGATGATACCATGTAGAAGATGAAGAATGCTCTGCATTCAACAATCTGCACTCTGTGCAGTTTCTATAAAAACCAGAATTTCATTCTATTGTTACAGTAGAGGATAAGATTGATATCACAATATTTACAAGTGGGCCAATATATAACTACCTCTATAACAAACTCAACCAATAGCAAAAGCCTAACAGTAAGCCAATAAAAAATATACAGCTGGACAGATGCATAAGCTAATGTATATCACTAATACAAGGGCATCAAATCATGTAATAAATTATATCTAATTGTTTTACTCAAGCCGCTTAATTAATTTATATCTAAATATCTAATATATATTTAACATTACTCTATCTTTGGTTAAATGACACTTTTATCCTCTCTTTTGGTTAACTCATAAAATCAGTTTTTCTATTTAATTTTTAAATATTTTTAGTCTTCATACCCATTTTTTTATCTAAAAACGCTGATGTGTATTATTTTTTTAGATATGAGACATACTTTTATTAACTTAGAATAAGAAATATTAAATATTCATTGTATTTTTGACGATATTTTCTTCTTTCAATCATTTTTTCTAATCATTTTCTCTATTTTTTTTTCTCTTAACTTGTTCGTTTATCTTCTCCATTTACTCTATGTGTTCTTTCTCGTTCAGATAATATGTCATATATACAAAAAAAAATGAAACATCAACATTTTTTCACGAAAAATGAATATTAGAAACCATAATTTTAAAAAAATAAAGAGGAAGGGTGATTTCCTAAGTTGACCGAAATAGGGAATCAAGATTGTAATTTAGCTTAATTAATGTGAGTAAATTAATTATTATTTATGTTGTTATGTAGCGATATTTAAAAAGATGTTATATTTAGTGTGGTAATTACTAAAAAAAATATATAGACCTATTTAATCCAACGGTTAAGAAGACTGGTACATGAATGGGGGGATTTAACTACATCGTCACCTTAGACACATCCTATTATTATTAGTTATATTATTAGTATTATTATTATGTTAAATATGAAATTATTATTATTATTATTATTATTATTATTATTATTATTATTATTATTATTATTATTTAGTTGAATAAGTAATAATTATAATTTTATTTAATTTAGTATAATTATTTGATAAAAAATAAAATGAATGTGATTTATTATTATTATTATTATTATTATTATTATTATTATTATTATTATTATTATTATGTTTAAATTTGAAATTATGTTAAAAGTGTAATTCTTTGTGTCGAAAGCAGTTTTTTTGATAGAAAATTAGGAAGTGTCGAAAAGATTGTATCGAAGTGTGGAAGCAGTTTGTTACACACAGATTGATTTAGATCTAAAATAGATAGATTTGATTTAGGTATAAAATAGATAGATTTGATTTAGTTCCAAAATAGGTATTTTGGACTTTTATAGTTTTGGGCTTTGACTTAGATAGGAAGCTAACCTAAATCTATAAATAGAGGGGGTAACCCCTATTTTTTGTAATCAAGTTGTATTCACAGAATTTGCAGTTGCAAATGAATAAAGAAGTTTTCCACAGTTTGTGCGCAGAGAGAAACTCTGCAGAAAATCATTCTCTTTCTTTCTTTCATATTATTCATTGCCACTGTGAGGTGATAACAATCTTGTTCATCAAGATTGATAGAAATTCATCATAGGTTTTGGTGGATTTCTAACATCTAGTATCAAGAGCTCTGATTGAGCGATCAAGGGAAGAAGAAGAGAATCAATGGCGATGAATTATACAAATGGAAATTTTCCATCAATTCTTCTGATTCTTAAAGGTGATAACTATGACAATTGGTGCAAACAGATGAAAGCTATATTATGTTTTCAAGGTCTTTGGGAACTTGTAAAATATGGATTAGAACCACTTGATGAAGACGCTTCAGAAAAGGAAGAGGCAGAATATAAAGAATTGAAGAAAAAGAATTATAAAGCTTTCTTCATAATTTACCAATGTGTCAGCCCAGACAATTTCGAAAAGGTTAGTGACGTTGAATCTGCAAAAGAAGTTTAGGAAATTCTAAAGAAATCGTTGGGAGGCACTGAGAAGGTGAAAGAGGTGAAGTTACAAACTCATAAAAGAATGTATGAATTGCTTCCGATGAAAGATAGCGAAAGCATATTTGATTTCTTTACTAGGGTTACGAAACTAGTGAATCAAACCAAGGTTTATGGAGATACGCTAACAACAAGAGCAGTTGTTTCGAAGATCTTGAGATCTTTGGCTCCGAAGTTCGACCATTTGATAGTTTCCATAGAAGAGTCGAAGGACATGTCAACATTGTCAAAGGAAGAGCTTCAAGGGACGCTTCAATCTCACGAACAAAGAATGGGTGAAAGAGCTGTAGGAAAGTCAAAGAGTGATGTGGCTCTGCAGGCTAAATCAGCAAAAGATAAGAAAGACAAAGTGTTGTACCCCAAAATTTACCCTTTCATTTTCCTTCAAGACATGCTCATGAGGTCATCATTTGCTCAAGGTGGCTCAAGAATTGATCAGACAAATTCTCCTCCTAAGCAATGGGTCCACAACTAGGGTTTGATATTTCTAAAGGAAGATTGGGTTTTCAAGGTCTCAAGTGGTTTTCATGGTTCTTCATATGTACTCAAGAATGCTCATACCAAGTTTCAAGTCTTACATCATAAATTTGCTCAGTCAATTTCTCAGATGACCGATAATCAACTATATTGGATAAAAAAGTCAACTATGGTCAACATACAGTCAAACTTCAAGATTTTTAGTGAACATCAATTTTTTGAGGTCATATTCATCATTTTTATCAAGGGTTTATCGTGATTCTTCAAGAAAATCTCTCAATGCCAAATTAGGGTTTTCTTATGAGAAGTCAACTGAACTTTGACCAAGCATAACTTTCACATGATTCACCAGCTTTTCCCCAACTAAAGCCCATTTTTAAGGGAATTCAATTCTCTACAACTTTTTATGTCTATGCTCAAGTCCAAAAAATGCATCATTTGAGAGATATAAGCCAATACATTATAGGTCATTTCAAAAGTCAATAAAAAGACACTTTTTGTCAAGGCAACTTACATCATGATAAAGTCTTCAAATGCAAAAATGATCAACATAGAGGTTGTATAGGGCATCTTTAGCTTTCCAAGAAGTTCAAGATCACATTCAAAAGATAAAAAATGAGTGAGTTATGTTCATTGCAAGTTAGGAAAATTTGATCAAATGCATGTATGATACGGTGGCAGAACCGACTGTTTTACTGGTTTGCGTTTTTTGTTTGCAAAATGTCGCGGTAAGCAAGAGTCACCGCCGAATTTTATTTCATCCAACAAAGGAAAAGGAAAAATAACATAAAAAACCTTTTTCGAGATGTTTCTGAGTACAGGGGGTAGATTATAGAAAGGGAAGGTGTTAGCACCCTTTCTATCTGTGGTTTTCCACGGGATCTTAGGTACTTGCTCATTTTGAAATTGCTTGTGTGTGCTTTGTTTTGAAAAGTTTTATTTTACTTCGTTTTAACCCTTGTTTCTGTCCTCAAGAGTGTTACGAAGTTGTTTTTGAAAACTTTGTTTGGAAAGTGTTTGGTGTGAAAAAGTTTGTTTGTTTTGAGCAAGTACCTAACAGTTATCTACCTACTCGAAAAAAGTTTGTTCGTTTCCTCCTATCCTTTAGACCGTGCTATCCTACTATTAGTGAGTAGGTAACCCTAGTCGTTGGATGTTTTTTAGGGACATTCGAAGGGACGAAATGGTCATTGAAGGCAACATGTAAGGATACCTTAGCATTTCGAAGGGACCGTCATCATATATTCGTAGGCAACATCGAGGGACAAGATCATTTCTTGTAGGCAACTCGAGGGACGTTAAGGGACTATGATCTTTATGATGACTTTTAGATTGATGGTCTTTTGCTAAGACATCCCTACGTTCGAGGGACATGACCATTGTTTTCCGAGGCAACCAAGTGAGGCAAACCCTAAGAGTGAGCATGTGCATGTGTTTGATTTCAGTTATTTAATCTTTGCACATTAGGTGATCTACCGTTTTAATTTTCCAGACATTCTTGCCATACAATCCTATTAGCCATACATCTAGACAGTTAAAGATTGCGGAAATTAAAAGCGGAAAAGTAAATCTAATTATTACAAGGCTTCGGGGAATGGGGATTACATAACCAAAACTTGGGGGGAAATTAAATAGTAAATAAAACCCTAGTTTAAAAGACTATTACAACTTCGGAGCAATTACATAATTAGAAGAAAAAAATGCGAGAAAAGATAAATCTACGCTATTACATTGATAATTCGATCTATAAAGTTTTTTTCTAGAAATTAAAATGTAAAAGAATAAATAAAAAGAAATTAAGGAAAAATTAAAACATAAAATTCTAAGTTAATGTTTTTGGTGTTTTTTTGTAGAAAATAATTTTAAGTTAATTAAAAAACCTAATCCTAACTAATTTTAATAAAAAAAAAGTTAATTAACTTAATTTATTAATAAATGAAAAAAAGCCAAAAATTCAGTTACTAACTAAAACAAAAACCTAATCCTAATTTGTTAAAAAAAAGGTTAATTAAAGGGTTAATAATAAAGAAAATCTAAAACCTAATTGTTTTCCTAATTTGCAGAAAAAAAGTTAATTAATTAAATTAAAGAGTTAATAAAAAAAGAGTTAATAATAATAATAAAAACTTAAAACCTAAATTAATTAGGGTTTGTAAAAAAGGTTAAGTTTGCCAATTAATAGGGTTTTTGATTTAAATAAAATTAGAGTTTATATGAATTTAGGATTTTTAAGGAAGATATTAAAGAGAAAGAAATGATGTACAAAGGGTTAAAAATAAGTAAAATTATACATATTGTCAGGGGTGGGTGTTGACCCAAAAATTAATTTAAACCCTAAAATTAAAAAAAAACCTAAAATTAATTATTCGAGTTTATTATGAAAAATCAAAGGTTTCTGAAAAAATGTTAAGTTTTATGAAAAAGGTTTTAAATAGAAAGAATGAAATAGGTAAAAGGATAAATAGAAAGGAAGAAAACCAAAACCAATAGGGGTGGATGTTGAATCCACACCCTTAACCTCCTTAACCTCCTCAGAATGTCTGCCTTGCCATGTGTGATCGGTGGGAATAGAACTGACTGTTTTGGATATGCTGGTTCGCGTTTTGCGTTTGTTTTTGCAAAATGTCGCGGTAAGCAAGAGTCGCCATCGTCTTTTATTTTATCCAACAAAGAAAGGACAAAAGCACAGAAAAATTCCCTTTTGAGATGTTTCTCGGGTTCGGGAGGTAGATTATAGAAAGGGAAGGTGTTAGCACCCTTTCTATCTGTGGTTATCCACGGGCTCTTAGGTACTTGCTCATTATGTTTTCAAAAGTTTGCTTTTCTTTGTGTTTGTGGGTTTGAAAAGAGTTTTTTGTTTGAAATGGGTGTAAGTGAGAAAAGTTTTGTTTTGTTTTAAAAGGAGCAAGTACTTAAGAACATCTACCTACTCAAAAAGGAATTAAACTGTACAAATTTCCTTTTGACAATGCTATCCCACTATTGAGGAATAGGTAGCACCATCGTTGGAGTTTTCGGGTCAATTCGATTAAGGGACGTGTGGTCACTAAAGCAATGTTAGGGCGTCTTAGCGGTAACCCTAATGTCTTAGATCATTTTATCCGAGGCAACCGTTTCGAGGCAACTATGATCTTTGGACAAGAGGACGACCTCTAAGACTTCCTATACTCAATGACCACGTTCGAGGCAACCAAGTGAGGCATACCCTAAGAGTGGCATGTGCGAGTGTGTCAATTTTCAGTTTATATTATCTTTACATGTCATGGTGAGCTACTGTTGATTTTAAGTTAAGATAGATCTTGTCATGCATAGCCTATTATTTATACATCTAACAGTTAATGGTTGCGGAAATTAAATTGCGGAAAATAAATCTAAGTTATTACAAGGCGTCGGGTATTTACATCGCCAAAAACAAACCCTTGAAAATTAAATTGCGAAAAGTAAATAAAAGCGATAAATAAAAAGTCCTAAGTTAAGACTATTACATCCTCGGAGCAATTACAATTATATAGATCAAAGATAATCCGCGCGAGAAAAATTGAATCGGAATGTCCTTTAGGGTTTTGACCCTTTTTACTTAAATAAGGCATATTTTTGTTATTTTTTGAATTAAAAGGAATTAGATCTAAGTTAATTAAGTCAATTAATTAATTAATTAATAAAAGTGATATTTTTTTTGGATTTTTGAGTATTTTATTTTAATTAAGGAAATAAAAAAATGATTAAAAATATTAAAAAACCCTAATTCTATATTGATTTTAATTTAATGCAAAAATATATTGAAATTGAACCTAATTAAAACTAAATTAATTGGTTAATTTTATTTACAAAAATAAGTAATAACATTAATGGAATTTAAATAAAAATATTTTTTTGTTTTCTGATTTTTTATGAAATATGTTTGTGATTGGTTAATTGGTTAATTAAAATAATAATAATAATAAAATAGAAATAGTGAAAAGAAAATAAAATAAAGATACAAACTCAAGGGGGGTGGTGGGCTTGAAAATGGAGTGTGAATTGCAATTTTTGGGCCCAAAACGCTTCAGCCTGTTGGACTTTTTGGATTTGCTAGGCATGCATTGACTTGAGACCATGGTAGTCTCCCAATCTAGGCCATTGGATCTGCTTCCTGAGCCACATAGGATTGAAGATCTGCAAGCGCATGGTGGTCCATCCCTTGAGAAATGCATGTGAATAATTGAAGACAAAATACAACAAGGTTTTGGGGGACCTGGGATTCGAACCCAGGTCCCAATGCTCATTGCCTGCACGCTCAACCAACCCAACTAACTTGATCATTCGTTATTGGAATAGAAACTAAATATAATATATGTAAATCAATTAATATGCTGAAAAAAATAAAAAAAACGCGCTATGATTCAAATTGGCCAATCACGCCATGACACATCTTCATCTTCTTCACAAAACCTGGTTCGTTTACCTGCAGATTTTTATCCGCAGGAAGATTCATAGGACGTCTCAAATATCCTCCCTAGGCCATGTAAATGAAATCCAAGAGTACCAACGTACTCGTCTCTTCCTCCCGGTCATCCCTGTAACCACCATTCTCCTTGATTTTGCCTATATAAAAAAAGCCTAAAAAACAAGAACAAGAACCCTAGGTTCGAGCATCATGATACAGGGTCCAATAATGAAATTGAATAATGCAAAAACATTCTAAATCAAATAACAATCACAAATATGCCAATATTTTGAAGAAAAGATGCAAGAATTGGAGGTTTGGATTCCATGTTCAGAGGTCAGTTCGTGATGACTTACAGTGCGATTTAGGTGATGAAAAGGCTTCCTTTTGATTGGTATAGCTCCACTGGATGTCAAGGAAGAGAGCTACGTTTTGCTTTTGGTTTGAATTCGTCTCTAAACCAAAATTCGATCACCACTTTTTCATGGTTTTTTGCAAACTTGTTCTGGCCGTTTCCACAGAGTTTTGTGCGTGTTCTAGGTTTGTGAGGCTTGCTTGCATATAATAGAATGATTCTAGGTCAAAAGATGGGCCAATATCCATGTGCATTGAAGAATTAGGATTTGATTTTGATCACCATAACCATATTTCCAAATATAGGCAAGATCTGATTTTTTATGCTTGAATGAGCCATGATGCGATTTAATTGAGTGAATAATGATAATTGCAAGTTGTACAAATCACAAAGATCCCTTTACATCAATTTTTAGATTTTATTTGATTTAATATTGATTTAAAATGAATTAAATCAATAAAAATAAAGTAAAATAGAAAAATAAATGAATGGTCATGAAATTAAGTATGGGACACGTGTGTGGAAAGACAAGACCAAATCAAGTTGGAAAAAGTGGGCCCTTTTGTCAAAAATTGGAGTTTTTAAGGATAGTTGACTTTTGGCAATTTTGGAAAAATGCCCAACTTCAACAATGCATAACATCTTCAATTTTGAACTTTTGGATGTGTTATTGGACTTTTTAGAAACCTTGAGATGTCCTCTAATCAACCTTTTTTTTCTCATCTCATTTTTATGTTCCATGCTCAAGTTATAAGCTTTGGAAAAAAAGGTGTTTTTGTTGACTTTCAAAAATGACCTATAATGTCCAAATTTGTAACTTTTTGTGAGAGCATTTCTTGATATTGGGGTGTGAAGATGGATTGTAGGAAATTTCATACTCTTCAAAATGAGATTTGGATGGGTCATTTCTCATAAAGTATGAGAAAGTTATGCTTGGTCAAAGTTGAGTTGACTTTTCCTACAAAACCCTAATTTAGCAACTTTTGAATCTTGATGAATCTTGAGCAATCCTTGATGAATCATGATAAAACCTTGATAAAATGATGAATTAACCTTAAAAACGAGAATGTTGACAAAAAATCTTTAGGTTTGACTGTATTTCGGACACAGATGACTTTTGCCCTAGCACAGTCGATTTTTGGGCCTCTTGAGCAATTGACTGACCAAACTTCCTCTACAAGGCTTGAAATTTGACATGGATGAACTTAAGAACATATTAAGACATTGGGAAGCACTTGGGGCCATTTGGATATGAGGACCTTAGTGCAACACAAAACCCTAATTTTGACTTGACTGCCTTAGGAGGTGATTTGACTGTCCAACTCTTGAGCTAACTTGAGTCACTTGGAGATTATTCTTGACATGTCTTGAGAAATATGGGAGGGAAATTTTTGGGGTACAACAGTTGCCCCTGTTCAATTTTCTTAAACTTGAGGATATAGATTGGCTTTCGAGCCTTTCGTGATCCGAAGGTGGAAGATAATTGAACACTAAAGTGCCCAGAAATTTGCACTCGCATGGTGTAGTATCAGCATTGTGATGTCGGGAATAGGATTACAGATGCCATTTGGAGATTGATGGTAGTAGGATGGGCTTACAGATGCCATCTGTAGGAGTGTCGATCGCATAAGAGATTCCTTAGCGAGAACTTGCATACCTGTTGTTATAGAAGATTCCGCTGGGGAAGCCTAACTTTTGTGGAGATTTAGGAACTTTCCTGTACTTCAACTGAGAGAATGCCTCGGCTGAATATTAAGAACCTGTCCATAATTCAACTGGGGGGTAATCTTCATCAAGATCTAGGAACTGACTTATGCTCACCGGGAGTATACCGTTGAGGTTATAGTACTCGTCCACACTATGACGTAGGGAAGCATCTTCATCAAGATCTAGGAACTGTCTCGTGCTCACCGGGAGTATACCGTTGAGGTTATAGAACTTGTCCACACTATGATGGAGGAAAACATCAAGATCTAGGAACTGACTCGTGCTCACCGGGAGTATACCGTTGAGGTTATAGCACTCTTCCACACTATGACGTAGGGAAGCATCTTCGTCAAGATCTAGGAATTGTCTCGTGCTCACCGGGAGTATACCGTTGAGGTTATAGAACTTGTCCACACTATGACGGAGGAAAACATCAAGATCTAGGAACTGACTCGTGCTCACCGGGAGTATACCGTTGAGGTTATAGTACTCGTCCACACTATGACGTAGGGAAGCATCTTCATCAAGATCTAGGAACTGTCTCGTGCTCACCGGGAGTATACCGTTGAGGTTATAAAACTTGTCCACACTATGACAGAGGAAAACATCAAGATCTAGGAACTGACTCGTGCTCACAGGGAGTATACCGTTGAGGTTATAGTACTCGTCCACACTATGACGTAGGGAAGAATCTTCATCAAGATCTAGGAACTGTCTCGTGCTCACCGGGAGTATACCGTTGAGGTTATAGAACTTGTCCACACTATGACAGAGGAAAACATCAAGATCTAGGAACTGACTCGTGCTCACCGGGAGTATACCGTTGAGGTTATAGTACTCGTCCACACTATGATGTAGGGAAGCATCTTCATCAAGATCTAGGAATTGTCTCGTGCTCATCGGGAGTATACCGTTGAGGTTATAGAACTTGTCCACACTATGACGGAGGAAAACATCAAGATCTAGGAACTGACTCGTGCTCATCAGGAGTATACCGTTGAGGTTATAGTACTCGTTCACACTATGACGTAGGGAAGCATCTTCATCAAGATCTAGGAACTGTCTCGTGCTCACCGGGAGTATACCGTTGAGGTTATAGAACTTATCCACACTATGACGGAGGAAAACATCAAGATCTAGGAACTGACTCGTGCTCACCGGGAGTATACCGTTGAGGTTATAGTACTCATCCACACTATGACGTAGAGAAACTGTCGAGATTGAGAACCTTATCTGAAATTCAACTGAGGATAATTCAATTGAGATTTAAGAACTGGTCAGATCTTCGACTAAGCTGGGAACTTAGCTGCATCTTTCCTGAAAGGTAAAGGTCAGTTATATGCAATTCATGATATGGATCAAGCAATGATGTTCTCAACATAAATGAGATTGTATGGTATGATGCGTATATGCATGTATCATGATGTATGGAAATGTGATGTTTTAGCCGGGGAGAATAAATCTCGGAGCTGCTGGAGAATAAAGTAGAGTTCTTCGTTTCCGCTGGGGATGGTGAACGAAGATAATTGTGAGAAGAAGCCTGTAGGAGAGAAGAACTCCGTTGGGGGAAGAAACTGATGAAGAGATTACTCCGAGGGGACTACTCTGTGGGGGAGAGATGTTCTGCTGAGGATTTTGCCGATAACTCCGCTGGTGATTCTGTTGATAAGCTCTGTTGGGGATTTTAATGATGAACTCTGCTGGGGATAGAAAGAACTTCGCTGGGGACGATCCTTCAGTTGAAACTTGCTGAGGATAACCCAGTTAGACTCTTGTGAGGATAACCTCTGAATTTGGCTGAGGAGACTTATTTGTGCTTCGCAAGGGATAAGCTTCCAGAGTCTACTGAGGAAGATGATTCAACTCCATTTGGGGGAAACTTTTTTAGACTGCGCTGGAGAAGTGACTCCATTGTGGATATCTTGTATTCCACCGGGGAACATTCTTATATTCTGTTGAGGAATATTAAGACTGTCGGGGATGCTCTTATACTTGCTGGGGAATATCTTTATACTCCGTTGGGGAATATTAAGATCTTCTGGGGATACCCAAACTTTTAGGGCTGATGGTAGATTAACTCTGCTTGGGGAAAGTTTTGTTGATTCGTACATAGCTGCAAGTCTCAGTGGGGAGAGCTACCATTACTGTTTTACTCTTCGGGGAGTGACAGTATCCTGGTCATATTCTTCAGCTGAACCTACCTTGGTACCTTGGTGGATAGAGCAACTAGACAGCTCAGACAATTCTTGTTGCCCCTACTTCTGATATCACCCGTAATTAGTCCTTTGTTTCGTATGTAAATATTTATGAGCAGCAATTAATGTCAAATGCATATATCAAGAATGAACATTGGACGTTCTTTGCAAAACAAAACAGATAAAGGAAAAACAGTTTGAAATTTGTCTGAAAATGAATTTGTATTGATTTTGAAGTTTGGCCTGTAAATAGGCGTTTTGTACAAGAGGCTGACGTCCTAGCAAGAGAACACCGCCGAACAAATAGAATTTATACAATTTGTGAAAAGAAAACAAAACAGCTATGCGAATAATCCCACTGGGTTCCAACTCTGCTATTGCCTTTATATCTTCAAGCATCTCATCAATTTGCTTCTTAGTTGAAGATGAATCTGATTGATTAGTGTTGTCTGAGCCTGATAGTTGATACCGAAGTCTAGATGCGAGGTGATCCAATGAGACATAGTATTACGCTTTAATCCCTAACTTTTGCCTGGACCACCCTTTCGGGTTTTCAGTCCACCGGGATACCCATTTTTGCCCAAGCCGCCTTTTCAGGTTTTCGACTTGCCGGGTGTACAAATTTTTTTATTTTCATCCCTTATTTTTGCCCGAACCCTTTTGGTTCGCCGGGAAGCCCTTATTTTTGCCTAGGTCAGTCAACCTAGCGGGTCTTTGATTACGCGTAGTATCTTTTTACTATGTCTGCATTGACAGGGTGAGGAAGGTCGTCACTATCCATGGTGGTCAGAATTATAGCTCCTCATGAGAAAATGTTCTTAACCACAAATGGCCCTTCGTAAGTAGGGGTCCATTTACCCCTGGGATCACCTTGAGGTAAGATAATGCGCTTGATTACCAGGTCCCCAACTTGATACTCTTGTCGTCTGACTTTCTTGTTAAATGCCTTGATCATCCGTTTTTGGTACGTCTGACCATGACAAATAACAGTAAGTCTCTTTTCGTCGATTAGATTCAGTTGATCGAGTCGGGTCTGGATCCAGTCATCTTCACTCAAACCTGCATCCTTCATGATCCGGAGAGAGGGTATCTGAACTTCAATAGGCAAGACTACCTCCATGCCATATACCAAGGAATAGGGTGTTGCCCCTGTTGACGTCCGTGCTGAGGTACGGTACCCGTGAAGAGCAAATGGTAACATCTTGTGCCAGTCTTTGTATGTCACTGTCATCTTCTGCACAATCTTCTTAATGTTCTTATTTGCCGCTTCGACAACCCCATTCATCTTCAGCCGGTAGGGAGAAGAGTTGTGATGTTGTATCTTGAATTGCTCACAGAGCTCAATGATCATCTCTTTGTTGAGATTGGTACCATTGTCCGTAATGATCCTCTCTAGTACACCGTATCGACAGATTAGGTTGTGCCGAATGAACCGTGCCACGACGTTCTTGGTTACCGTAGCAAAGGAAGCTGCTTCAACCCACTTAGTAAAGTAATCAATAGCTACAAGGATGAAACGATGCCCATTGGATGCCGTAGGTCTGATCTCGCCGATCATATCAATGCACCACATTACAAAAGGCCAAGGCACTGTCAAGACGTTCAGAGGAACTGGAGGAATGTGCACCTTATCAGCATAGACCTTGCACTTGTGACACGTCTGAGAATGCTGATAACAGTCAGTTTCCATTGTGGACCAGTAATATCCTGCCCGAAGGATTTTCTTTGCCATGGTATGTCCACTAGAATGAGTTCCGAAAGTACCTTCATGCAGCTCTACCATGATCCTTTCTGCTTCAATCTTATCCATACAATGTAGTAAGGTTGAATCATGGTTATGTTTGAAAAGAATGCCATTGCTGATGAAGAACTTTGCCGCGAACCTTCTCAGAAACTTCTTGTCATTAACAGATGCACCCTCGGGGTATTCTTGAGCTTCAAGGTATCTTTTTACTTCGTGATACCAGGGCTTTTCTGTTACCTCTTCAGTCTCAAGATCACAACAATGTGCAGGTTCATCCAATTTCCAAATAATGATTCGGGGGGCCTTGTTGTCCCATTTGACTTTGAACATAGAAGACATCGTAGCTAACGCGTCCGGCAACTGATTCTCTTCTCTAGGGAAGTGTTCAAAGGTTATCTCCTCAAAGTTGGGAATCAACGTCAACACATACTCCTTGTAAGGAATAAGATTAGGGTGTTTCATATCCCACTCGCCTTTGATCTGACTGATCACGAGAGTGGAATCTCCAAAGACACTTAGAAACTTAATCCTTAGGTCAATTGCAGCTCAAAGACCCATGATGCATGCTTCATACTCCGCCATATTGTTGGTGCAGTTGAAACATAGTCGGGCGGTAAACGGAGTATGAGAGCCTTTAGGAGATATGATCACAACGCCAATGCCATTTCCCAGAGCATTTGAAGCTCCATCAAAGTACATAGACCATCGGAATCCTTCCTCAGGTCCTTCATCCGGTCCAGGTGTCTCACAATCAGTCACCACCATGATATTCTCGTCTGGAAATTCAAAGTTCATAGACTGGTAATCCTCCACTGCCTGATGTGCCAGATGGTCTGCCAATACACTTCCCTTGATTGCTTTTTGAGTCGTGTACTGGATGTCATACTCAGTCAAGATCATCTGTCATCTTGCTATTCTTCCGGACAAGGTAGGCTTTTCGAAGATATACTTGATTGGATCCATCTTTGAAATCAATAGAGTAGTGTGAGTTAGCATATACTGTCTCAGCCGGAGAGCAGCCCATGCCAAAGCGCAGCAAGTTTTCTCAAGCAGTGAGTATCGGGTCTCACAGTCGGTAAACTTTTTGCTAAGGTAATAAATAGCATGCTCTTTTCGGCCAGACTCGTCATGCTGCCCCAGCACACACCCCATTGAGTTGTCAAGTACTGTCAAGTATAAGATCAGAGGTCTCCCTTCAACTGGTGGAATTAGAATGGGTGGCTCCTGGAGATACTCTTTGATTCTTTCGAAAGAGGCTTGACATTCATCGTTCCAACGTACCACTTGATCTTTCTTCAGCAGCTTGAAGATTGGCTCACAAGTAGCAGTTAGGTGCGAGATGAATCGGGCAATGTAGTTCAGTCGTCCTAGGAAGCCTCTGACTTCTTTCTATGTCCTGGGAGCTAGAATCTCTTGTATGGCTTTCACTTTGGCAGGGTCCACTTGAATACCTTTGTCGCCCATGATGAAACCTAGTAGTTTTCCGGACCTCACCCCGAAGGTGCACTTGTTCGGGTTCAACCTCAGCTTGTACAACTTCAACTGATCAAACAGCTTCTGTAGATGGTCCAGGTGTTCCTCCTCAGTCTGGGACCTCGCAGTCATATCGTCGACGTATACTTCAATCTCATGATGGATCATATCATGAAACAAAGCAACCATGGCACGCTGGTATGTTGCCCCAGCATTCTTCAACCCAAAAGGCATGACCTTGTAGCAAAAGGTACCCCACTGAGTAACAAAGGTGGTCTTCTCCATGTCTTCAGGAGCCATCTTTATCTGATTATAACCGGAGAAACCATCCATAAAGGAGAATACCTTGTGCTGAGCAGTATTGTCAACCAGAACATCGATGTGAGGTAGAGGGAAGTCGTCCTTAGGGCTTGCCCTGTTCAAATCCCTGTAGTCAACACACATTCGAACCTTACTATCCTTCTTCGGTACAGGAACCACATTGGCGACCCACTGAGGGTAAGAAGTCGCTGCTAGAAAACCGGCGTCGAATTGTTTCATAACTTCAGCCTTGATTTTCTCAGACATCTCTGGGCGCATTCGGCGAACCTTCTATTTTACGGGAGGGCAGTCGTCTTTGGTAGGCAGGCGATGAACCACAATGTCAGTATCCAACCCAGGCATATCTTCGTAAGACCAGGAAAAGATCTAAACATAGTCATGCAGCATCTGAATCAACCGTTGCTTGACACTAAGCTCCAGATTTGCACTGATCTTGACTTCCTTTTTGTCTGTCTCCGTACCCAGATTCACTATTTCCACTGGCTCTTCATGTGGCTGAATGGCCCTCTCTTCCTGGAGTAGCAGTCTTGCTAGTTCACCCGGCACTTTGCAATCATCTTCACCTTCGTCTTCGGCCAAGTTAATCGGATTTTCGAAGTCATAACTGGCAGTAGCAGAGTCGTTACCAGTGAGATCCAGAGTGGATTGAGACCTGTATATGTGAGTGTGTGTAAAATAGCTGTTTTGCAATATATAATAAAGAAAGACAAGGAGCGCAAAATTTGAAATGCAAAAGACGTCCAATGCTTTTATTAATGATATATGAAAATTACACACAAAAGTCCTCACAAATGAAACCACGGTGTCCCGGGTAAGACACCGGGCCATAAAGTTTCAAAACATTGTCTGTTACAAACTTAAAACAAAGAGTTCATTACTGGTTAACAAAAGTAATAGGGATAAAGTCCTTTGCTGTCTAGTTGCTTGGTCCACCGTTGGTCGTAGGATAGATCCAGCTGTCGAATTCAGACTCTTCCACATCATCTTCAATGGCATTTACTCTCGAGTTGCTGATGAACACGGGAGGTCTTCCAATTCTTGCACTTCGAATAGCCCTTTGAGCTTCTGCAGTGAAACCCAAATCAAACTTGTTAGTCTTCTGAGTGAAATCAGGAAGTCTGCCCCAGTTTGCATACTCACCCTTCTCAATAACAGCTCGTGCATCCTTTAAGGAAGCCATCTTCATAGGAGAATCTCCAACCACAGTCTCAGCTGATGCTAGTGTCTGAGGAACCTCTTCAAAATGCTGAAATGGGGTCTCAATGAACTCCTCATCCATCTCTACGTATCTGAACGAGTTGAGGTGGCTGACGATGTACTCCTCTTCCCCTTGAACTGTCACAATCTTCCCTCTAACAGGGTACTTTAGCTTCTGGTGAAGCGCCGAGGTTACGGCCCCGGCTTTGTGGATCCATGGACGACCCATCAAACAAGAATAGGATGGCCGAATGTCCATCACGTAGAATGTAGAATTGAAGACCTGAGAACCAACTTTAATTGGAATATCAACCTCACCATGCACCATCCTTTTAGACCCGTCAAAGGCCCTTACTACGATGTTTCTTGGTTTTAGCTCCAACCCTTCACAATCCAACCTGTCTAGAGCCTTCTTGGGCAAGACGTTCAATGAGAAACCAGTGTCAACCAACACATGTGCAAGAGTAGTGCCCCTGCATTCAATGGAGACATGCAGGGCATCATTATGGTTCTTCCCTTTAGCAGCCAGGTCAGCGTCGGAGAAACCCAAACCATTATTAGCAGTTAAATTAGCCACACAATCGGTAAATTGATCAACTGATGTCTCTTATGGCACGTGGGCAGTTTTCAGGAAGGTAATCAAGGCCTTGGCATGGGCCTCTGAACACAACATCAATGACAACATAGAAATCTTGGATGGGGTTTACCCCAGCTGCTCAACTACGTTATAATCACTCTTCTTGATAATCTTCAAAATCTCTTCCATCTCCTGTTTGGAAGCTTCAACAGTGATGGTCTTCGGTGCCTCCGTCTGGGCAGGCACATCAGTGGTGATCCCTTTGCCCCGAGCGTTAGATGACTCAGCGACAGGGGTAGGACTAAGAACTTGATCAGGAATGGCATTAGGCACACTTGCAGGTGTAATGACAACAGGTCTTTGGACAGTTGGTGGAGCAATATCAGGTGAGAAAAGTCTGCCACTGCGGGTGACTTTAGCAGGCCCAGTAATATTGCTGACGCCGGTATCAGCATCCAACTCTTGTTTAACTCCAAGAACATAAACATCAGCCCCGTAGTGCCAATGGACAACTTTGTCAGAGGTGTAGGGGATGGGCCCCGGAACAGTGATGATTACGGGTGCGATCTTCGGAGTAGATGTAATTCTAACAGGCTTCCTCGAGGGAGCCTTGGAAGAATTATTGAAAATGGTGATGATGGAAACTTCTTCAGTAGGAATGGGAGGAACAACAATCTTTTCAAACAAGATCTCCTTATTATCCATCAGGTCTTGGATACCTGACTTCAGAAATGGACAACCAGTAGGTAAAACAGAACATATATGGCAACCTTCGCCACAGCCCGGAAATAAACCGGCTAGCAACAGGTTCTTCTTGACAGTCATCAGAGGGGTAACAATATCATCCACGGAAACTACAAACAAGTCCTCCTCTACAGCACTTACTCCATGTTTGGGCATGGGAGCCCTCACAACATTAGGCCTCTCGGGCGCCTCAAACTCAATTTCCTTTGCATCAATCAAGTCTTGGACCTTGTTCTTCAAAGCCCAACAATCATCCGTATTATGCCCCGGGCTCTCAGAGTGATAAGCGCAGCGGGCGTTAGGGTTATACCTTGGTGACGTTGTATTTGAATTATTTGGAGCTTCTTTTAGAGTCATTAGATTGGTCTTCAGCAACTGTGGCAGAATCTGAGACAAAGTCATGCTGAGACGAGTGAATTTCCTTCGAGGTCTCTCGTCCTTTTGTTGATTGTGATGCTGAGGAGCACCAGTAGGTTTTGAAATAACAACCGCATTGACAACTTGGCGGTGTTCAAGTCTATTCTGTCTTCTTGAACTGTAGACAACACTGGACTCTTTCTTAAACGGTTTCTTCTCGGTGCTCGAAGAGGCACCCTTTTGTATCTTCCCAGCCTTAATACCAACTTCAATCCTCTCACCAGTCAAAATAAGATTTGTAAACCCAGCTGAAGAGCTTCTAATCAGATGGTTAAAGAATGGACCAGAGAGGGTCCCCAGAAACATGTCAACAAGTTCACGATCAGCCAAAGGTGGTTGCACCCTTCTGGCAAGGTCTCTCCATTTCTGAGCATACTCTTTAAATCCTTCACTTGTTCCTATTGACATACCGTGGAGTTGGGTACGCGTAGGAGCGAGGTCGGAGTTGTACTGATATTGTCTATAGAATGCCGTAGCCAAATCCTCCCAGCTGCAGATACTGGCTCCGTCCAACTGATAGAACCACTCAAGCTGAGTTCCTGAAAGACTGTCTTGAAAGAAATGGATCCATAAGTTCTTATCAACAGTGTAAGGTTGGATCTTCCTCACATATGACCGGAGGTGCAGCTTTGGACAGGAAGCTCCGTCATACTTGGAAAAGGCAGGTGCCTTGAACTTATGGGGGATCACCACCCCAGATGATAGACCTAAATCTCCGAAGTCCAGACCGGGCACCTTCTGTATTTCCATAGCGCTCAAACGGTCTTCCAGTTGTTTGTACTTATCCTCATCATGAGGATATTGTTCTTCTCATAGTCCGTCTCGTTGTCGGAGACCATAGGGCTAGGAGCCCTCCTTTCTTGTGGGCTATCTTTCCCTCCAGATGAGGTGGTCAGATCAACTTCATTCTGCAACCCGTTTCCAAACCTGCGTCCAGTGTTGAAAAGGATGGTCCTCTTCTTCTTCTTCTTTTTCTCCTTCAGAATCAAGGTCTTCAGGTCCTGCTGACCCTTAGCCAGATTCATGAACAACTCTTGAAATTGGGCATTCTGGGCCTGGAGGGCCTTGATAGCTTGCTCAGTGGAAGGTTCAGCAGACATGATGATTGAGCGCTGAAATAAATAGCGAAGAAGATAAGAGACCTGTAATGGGGGTACCTGTTTATGAAGTGCATGGGATGAAATGCGTATGATTTATGATTTCAAAGACAATCGAGATTCAAATTTGTAAACAAGAAAGGAAACACACTTTATTAGATTTAAACTTCCAAATTTAAATTGTTCAACAAACTTCCCTTAGGCGTTACAAGAATGGAAATACTAAGAAGTAAATAAAAACTGTAAAAGAAATCATCAAAGGTCCATCAATGCTCCCATGGTCTCTTCTTCTCAGTGCGGACATAATCATTCAGGATCCGCTCGTTCTCCAACTGTCTGGTCAGCTTCTGGATCTTCTGCTCTTGTTCATTGAACCTCTCCCGATAAGAATCTCGTTCATTCCTCAATTGCATCCAAGACCTCTTCAGCGTCCCAATATCAGTGGGCATATAAGGTTGGAGGATAGTTGGAGGAAACCCCTCCTCATTAGCAACTTCAAAAGTAACAGGCCTGACAGCTTCATATGGCATGCTTAGCTTCTGGGCACGGATGCGGACCCATCTGAGGTATGGCTCCATTGGCAGATAAGTCTTTGGTCCTAACTCATGTGGGTCAGATCGGTGAATTTTGTCCCAAGCCCTTATGAATTTACGACGCAGCTCGTCGCTATCTCCCTGAAAATCAAAGATGATATGAGGCATCAATATCTCATGAGGCCCTTCTCTTTTGGCTCTTCCAAACTGACGGAGAGCTAAGCATGGGTTGTAAGAAATCCCTCCATGGAGTCCAATCAATGGAACATTAGGATACTCTCCACAGCGATCGATGACAGTCACCTCATCCATACCTTTGAGAGTCCAGATAATGTCATCATTAGTAAGAGACATCACCCTATAAGCCCAGCCCATTCCTTCTTCGTTTTTCAGCACGGACTTAGGGAGGTGCGAAATAAACCACCTCGACAATAAAGGAACACAGCACATCAAAGTTCCCTGCTTTCGGGCAGTACGAGCATAGAGCTGATGAAGCATATCACCCAAGAGAGTGGGTACCAGATTCTGAGAAATGAAGATCTTTATGGCATTAATACCAACAAAAGTGTCAGGATTCGGAAACAATACCAAACCATAAATCAAGAGGGCCAGAATATCCTCGTACGCCTTGAAGTCTAAGCTGTCCCAAAAGTAATTAGCTTTGTCAACCAAAAACTTAGCCAGAAAACCCTTAGCTCCACTTCTAGTCTCCCAGTTAGCCATTACCTCCTCCTTGGTCAAGTGAAAGGCTGCAGCAATTTCTTCGGGCTTAGGAGTCTTTTCCCAACCAGTAAACGGAGTTTGTTCTAAAACAGAGATACCAAGCAGCTCAGAGAACTTTTCCAGGGTAGGAACCAGCTGGAAGTCTTGAAAGGTGAAACAATGGTACAGCGGATCATAGAATTGGACCAGAACACTCATCATTTGCTCGTCCAATTTTGAAGTGACCAAACTGAGAAGAGAACCATGCCTTCTGGTGAAGGAAGTAGTGTCTGGAATCCTGACAACCAAATCTTTAAGCAGGGTAGGTACTTGGACAAAGTTGATCCGGATAGTATTCCTACGCATGGGCATCATGATGACCTACAAAACAGAGCAAAGATGAAAACCTCTTGTCTTTGAAATAGGTTAGTCCTTATGCAAAATGTATGCAATGTTATGATGTCATAATGTCATGATGTCATGGTAAAGTCACACCACAAGTATCCACAAAAGGAAAACATGGTAAAGGCACACAAGTCACACAAAAGAGCCCTTAGATTTCAGGCTGGCATGAAGCTTAGGTACTACCCTCTTTCAGTTTCAGTTGGTTAAGACCTGTCCTAAAAATAGTAACTGGGTTCTAGAGGATCTCAATATCATTGACTACCCTCAATCGGTCATAATTCCAGTTTAGCAACCTTTTCTTGCGGCCGGAATCATCGCGAGAGTTTAGTCTCAATGAGTGTAGCATACTACTACTGTTCTATGGCCAAGTTGGTCAATTTAAGGTTCTAAGGTCAGTTGGTGCTTAATGACTCCTTAGAAGACTCATATTCTCCTCGTTCCAACACAAGGGATATCGGTACAGACCAAGGTGTCACACCAACGTAGCTACTGCTTCATCCGTGTCGGTCTACGCCGGATAGATCCCTCACAGTTTATTGCTACTTACCTAAAGGGTACCCCCAGATCCGGGTTAGGATCTATATAACTCTGATACAAGCCCACAAAATTAAAGCATACAAAGCATACAATTGAAAACATGGTGATCTAATCCTAAGGTACACCTCACTTATAATCTTCCCCAGCAGAGTCGCCAGTTCTGTGATCGGTGGGAATAGAACTGACTGTTTTGGATATGCTGGTTCGTGTTTTGCGTTTGTTTTTGCAAAATGTCGCGGTAAGCAAGAGTCGCCACCGTCTTTTATTTTATCCAACAAGGAAAGGACAAAAGCACATAAAAATTCCCTTTTGAGATGTTTCTCGGGTTCGGGAGGTAGATTATAGAAAGGGAAGGTGTTAGCACCCTTTCTATCCGTGGTTATCCACGTGCTCTTAGGTACTTGCTCATTATGTTTTCAAAAGTTTGCTTTTCTTTGTGTTTGTGGGTTTGAAAAGAGTTTTTTGTTTGAAAGGGGTGTAAGTGCGAAAAGTTTTGTTTTGTTTTAAAAGGAGCAAGTACTTAAGAACATCTACCTACTCAAAAAGGAATTAAACTGTACAAATGTTCTTTCGACAATGCTATCCCACTATTGAGGAGTAGGTAGCACCATCGTTGGAGTTTTCGGGTCAATTCGATTAAGGGACGTGTGGTCACTAAAGCAATGTTAGGACGCCTTAGCGGTAACCCTAATGTCTTAGATCATTTTATCCGAGGCAACCGTTTCGAGGCAACTATGATCTTTGGACAAGAGGATGACCTCTAAGACTTCCTATACTCAATGACCATGTTCGAGGCAACCAAGTGAGGCGTACCCTAAGAGTGGCATGTGCGAGTGTGTCAATTTTCAGTTTATATTATCTTTACATGTCATGGTGAGCTACTATTGATTTTAAGTTAAGATAGATCTTGTCATGCATAGCCTATTATTCATACATCTAACAGTTAATGGTTGCGGAAATTAAATTACGGAAAATAAATCTAAGTTATTACAAGGCGTCGGGTATTTACATCGCCAAAAACAAACCCTTGAAAATTAAATTGCGAAAAGTAAATAAAAGCGATAAATAAAAAGTCCTAAGTTAAGACTATTACATCCTCGGAGCAATTACAATTATATGGATAAAAGATAATCCGCGCGAGAAAAATTGAATCGGAATGTCCTTTAGGGTTTTGACCCTTTTTACTTAAATAAGGCATATTTTTGTTATTTTTTGAATTAAAAGGAATTAGATCTAAGTTAATTAAGTAAATTAATTAATTAATTAATAAAAGTGATATTTTTTTGGATTTTTGAGTATTTTATTTTAATTAAGGAAATAAAAAAATGATTAAAAATATTAAAAAACCCTAATTCTATATTGATTTTAATTTAATTGCAAAAATATATTGAAATTGAACCTAATTAAAACTAAATTAATTGGTTAATTTTATTTACAAAAATAAATAATAACATTAATGGAATTTAAATAAAAATATTTTTTTGTTTTCTGATTTTTTATGAAATATGTTTGTGATTGGTTAATTGGTTAATTAAAATAATAATAATAATAAAATAGAAATAGTGAAAAGAAAATAAAATAAAGATACAAACTCAAGGGGGTGCTGGGCTTGAAAAGGGAGTGTGAATTGCAATTTTTGGGCCCAAAACGCTTCAGCCTGTTGGACTTTTTGGATTTGCTAGGCGTGCATTGACTTGAGACCATGGTAGTCTCCCAATCTAGGCCATTGGATCTGCTTCCTGAGCCACATATCATTGAAGATCTGCAAGCGCATGGTGGTCCATCCCTTGAGAAATGCATATGAATACCTGAAGACAAAATACAACAAGGTTTTGGGGGACCTGGGATTCGAACCCAGGTCCCAATGCTCATTGCCTGCACGCTCAACCAACCCAACTAACTTGATCATTCGTTATTGGAATAGAAACTAAATATAATATATGTAAATCAATTAATATGCTGAAAAAAATAAAAAAAAACGCGTTTTGATTCAAATTGGCCAATCACGCTATGACACATCTTCATCTTCTTCACAAAACCTGGTTCGTTTACCTGCGGATTTTTATCCGCGAGAAGATTCATAGGACGTCTCAAAAATCCTCCCTAGGCCATGTAAATGAAATCCAAGAGTACCAACGTACTCGTCTCTTCCTCCTGGTCATCCCTGTAACCACCATTCTCCTTGATTTTGCCTATATAAAAAACACCTAACACACAAGAACAATAACCCTAGGTTCGAGCATCACGATACAGGGTCCAATAATGAAATTGAATAATGCAAAAACATTCTAAATCAAATAACAATCACAAATATGCCAATATTTTGAAGAAAAGATGCAAGAACTGGAGGTTTGGATTCCATGTTCAGAGGTCAGTTCGTGATGACTTACAGTGCGATTTAGGCGATGAAAAGGCTTCCTTTTGATTGGTATAGCTCCACTGGATGTCAAGGAAGAGAGCTACGTTTTACTTTTGGTCTGAATTCGTCTCTAAACCAAAATTCGATCACTACTTTTTCAAGGTTTTTTGCAAACTTGTTCTGGCCGTTTCCACAGAGTTTTGTGCGTGTTCTAGGTTTGTGAGGCTTGCTTGCATATAATAGAATGATTCTAGGTCAAAAGATGGGCCAATATCCATGTGCATTGATGAATTAGGATTTGATTTTGATCACCATAACCATATTTCCAAATATAGGCAAGATCTGATTTTTTATGCTTGAATGAGCCATGATGAGATTTAATTGAGTGAATAATGATAATTGCAAGTTGTACAAATCACAAAGATCCCTTTACATCAATTTTTAGATTTTATTTGATTTAATATTGATTTAAAATGAATTAAATCAATAAAAATAAAATAAAATAGAAAAATAAATGAATGGTCATGAAATTAAGTATGGGACACGTGTGTGGCAAGACAAGACCAAATCAAGTGGAACAAAGTGGGCCCTTTTGTCAAAAATTGGAGTTTTTGAGGATAGGTGACTTTTGGCAATTTTGGAAAAATGCCCAACTTCAGCAATGCATAACTTCTTCAATTTTGAACTTTTGGATGTGTTATTGGACTTTTTAGAAACCTTGAGATGTCCTCTAATCAACCTTTTTGGTCTCATCGCATTTTGATGTTCCATGCTCAAGTTATAAGCTTTGGCAAAAAAGGTGTTTTTGTTGACTTTCAAAAATGACCTATAATGTCCAAATTTGTAACTTTTTGTGAGAGCATTTCTTGATCTTGGGGTGTGAAGATGGATTGTAGGAAATTGCATCCTATTTAAAATGAGCTTTGGATGGGTCATTTCTCATAAAGTATGAGAAAGTTATGCTTGGTCAAAGTTGAGTTGACTTTTCCTACAAAACCCTAATTTAGCAACTTTTGAATCTTGATGAATCTTGAGCAATCCTTGATGAATCATGATCAACCCTTGATAAAATGATGAATTAACCTTAAAAATGATAATGTTGACAAAAAATATTGAGGTTTGACTGTATTTGGGACACAGTTGACTTTTGCCCTAGCATAGTCGATTTTTGGGCCTCTTGAGCAATTGACTGACCAAACTTCCTCTACAAGGCTTGAAATTTGACATGGAAGAACTTAAGAACATATTAAGACATTGGGAAGCACTTGGGGCCATTTGGATATGAGGACCTTAGTGCAACACAAAACCCTAATTTTGACTTGACTGCCTTAGGAGGTGATTTGACTGTCTAACTCTTGAGCTAACTTGAATCACTTGGAGATTATTCTTGACATGTCTTGAGAAATATGGGAGGGAAAATTTTGGGGTACAACACCATGCATTGGTGTTTGTTCTATTTTGGCCTCAGTGTTTTGTAATAACCCTGCATGGGACCCTGTCTAAATCTTCAGTGTTGAATCTCATGAACACATTAAATAAATTACTATATCATGAAATACAAATAAAGCAAATATATGAAAAAAATTTAATGTTAAAATCAATATGGCATGTATGAATGATTATACTATTTTGATCATGGAGATCAAACCATCCTTACAGTATCTGAAGAAGTAGTGAGATGTGGATTTGTAACAAGAATGACTTGTTTGTAGTGAGATGGGGGTTTGTAATAAGGATTTCAAGGTTTTAGGGTTCTTGAAAGAATTTGATATTCTAACAGGGTTGTGGCAAATATTTTTTTCCTCCCTTTCTTTGTGTGAAAATAATGAGATTATATAATGGAAATTAGAGCAAAGATATGGGCTTTGAATGTGCAATTAGGCCTCCAATGTTCACTTGAGTCTGTCACGTTCCAGGCTAAATCGCAGGGGCTTAAGTGCAATTTTTGAAGTTTAAATGTGAAAACAAAATGTAGCCGACATCGAGAACTAACTCTTGTCCGAAAATTGGTTCAATCGGATAAAAGGTGAATTAGTTATGAATTTTTGAAGTTTTGGCTCAAATAAACTTATTTTGGGCTCCAGTGTCGACTTTGACACGTTCTTCAATAAAAAACTGGTATTGATCGGAGCATAACACGGTCTATACTTTGGAATAAAAGTTTTATATCTCTGAGTCAGTGACCTTGTGTAAAAACATGGGCCCGATCCGATAAAAATTGACCGAATTATGAATTTCCAAAGTTTCGACCCAGATGAAATAATATTCAGCATTCAAGATTTTCGGCGCGTCATACGCACTCTGAGCAAAAAATGAAGGCCTTTTGGATACCGTTCTGTTGTACCCCAAAATTTTCCCTCCCATATTTCTCAATACATTTCAAGTAAGGTCTTCAAATTGCCCAAGGAAGTCCAAGAGTTGACCAGACAAACTCTCTCCTAAAGGCAGTCTACCTCAAATTAGGGTTTCATTTTGCATCAAGATGTTTGAGTCCAAAGGGTCCCAATTTTCTCACTATTGTCCTAATATGTTCTCAAGATCATCCATGTCATGTTTCAAGCCTTGCAGAGGAAGTTTGCTCAGTCAATTGCTCAAAGGCCTGAAAGTCGACTGTGCTAGGGCAAAAGTTAATTGTTGCCCACATACAGTCAAACTTCAAGATTTTTGGTAAACATCCTCATTTTGAAGTATTATTCATCATTTTATCAAGGGTTGATTATGATTCCTCAAGGATTGCTCACAATTCATCAAAACCCAAAAGTTGCTAAGTTAGGGTTTTGCAGGAAAAGTCAACTCAACTTTAACCAAGCATAACTTTCTCATACTTTATCAAAAATGACCCATCCAAATATTATTTTGAAGAGGATGTAATTCCCTACAATTAATCTTCACCTCCCATGTTCAAAATATGCACTCACAAGAATATATAAATTTGGACATTATAGGTCATTTTGGAAAGTCAACAAAAACACCTTTTTTGTCAAGGTTTCATACATGAACATGGAAGATTCAATCGAGATGAGACAAAAAGGGTTGCTTAGAGGACATCTTAATATTTCTAAAAAGTCCAAGAACACATATCTAGGGTCAAAATTGAATGAGTTATGCATTGGCAAAGTTGACTCATTTTGCAAAATTGCCAAAAGTCAAATATGTCCAAAATTGCAATTTTTGCCAAATGGGCCCAACTTTTTATGCTTGCGTTGAGTTTGTAACATGGTCCACGACCTCTAATCCCACCCATACATTTTTCTACTATTTATGCTATTTATTTTGATATTTTATTCATTAAAATTCAGAATTAAATAAATAAATAATAGAAATAATGTAAATTTTGATGTGAATCTATTTTGGGCAAGTTTTATGCTGTTTTATGTCAATTGATTTTGTGCAATAACCTTTCAAATATGTCCAGGTTCATCCACATGTGAAAATGGCATAAAATCATCAAATATGGCATTTTTTTCAAATCTTGATCATGGTCTTAAAACACAACATTATGAGGGAGATTCTTTCCATGCTTTCTTGTCTCCTCATTATCCTCTATAAATATAGATCCATACAAGCTTGAAAGGGACGAAATTCCTCTCTAAAAAGCTCTCAAAAAGCACTTCAAAAAGCTCTCCAAAATCTCTTTAAAAAGCTCTCCAAAAATCAAAGAATTGGTGCAAGTCATATCTCGAGGTTTCGGTCTCTCTCAATTGACATCAAGCCTCAAAACATCCTCTTGAAGTCCTCAGGAGTCTTACAAGGCCCAAGAGAAATCCATCACACGCCTAACACGCCCCCATTTGACAATACCGGTTTGGTAAAATTTTAAACTTCGAATCTCTAATTTTAATCACATTTTATGGTATGCTAACGTTTGTTTGAGTTTATATAGAACATTTATGGATGGTTGAATCATAGGTTCCATGCAAGAATAAAAAAACACCATAGTTAGAGCATGAAGCTTTCAAAGATTCAGGCCTAGGGATTTCTGATGATTGCACCCCCTGTTTATTTTGCTACTAGGCCCATCTTTATTTTCTTATTTTATTCATTTTATTTATTTATTTTAATCCCTTTTTTTATCAATAAACAAATATAAAAATCACATAAAAATAGATTTATGATTTTTTCTTAATTAAATTTTAATTTTGGTAAATTAATTTACTAAACACTTTAACTTTTATTTTAAAATTAAAATTAATAGAACTTAGGTTTAATTTCATTTTCCTTTTCGTAACAAAAAAACCAAAAAAATATAGAATTAATTTCTTTTATTTAAATTTCATGTTTCTTTAATAATTATCTTTTTTTAAATATAGATCTAGATCAATTATTTTTTAACTTAAACCATTTTTATAAATTAAAACAAAAAAAACAACAAAAAGATTTTTTTATATCTTAGGATTTTTAGACGTCTTTTCAAATTTGCGCGTTATTATTCTTTCGCACTTCATTTTATTATTGTAACTGTATATTGGGATGTAATAGATGATTAGTAGGACCTTTACCGCTTTTATTTATTTTTTCCCCAGTTTTGGATATGTACATAATCCCCCTCCCCGAAGCCTTGTAATAGCTAGGTTTTATATTTCTGCACTTTTAAATTACTGCAATTATTAACTGCTAGATGTATGACTAATAGGATTGTATGACAAGAATAATCAAACATTAGCAAACTTAACACAAGACTAAAATAACTGAATATAACACATCTTGCACATATGCACCTTAGGGTATACCTCACTTGGTTGCCTCGGAAAATAATGATCATGTCCCTCGAATGTAGGGATACCCTTAGCAAAGGCCCTCGATTAAAATCATCATAAAGATCATGGTTTCTTGATGTCCCTCGAAGTTGCCTACGGTATATGATCTTGTCCCTCGATGTTGCCTACGAATATATGATGACAATCCTTTCTAAATGCTAAGGTATCCCTACATGTTGCCTTCAATGACCATTACGTCCCTTTCAAATTGACCCTTACAACTCCAACGACGGTGCTACCTACTCTTTAATAGTGGGATAGCGCTGTCTAAAGGAAACAAGAACAAAAACATTTTTTTTTCCGAGTAGGTAGATACTAGTAGGTACTTGCTCAAAATCAAACTTTTTCACACTTACACCTTTTTTTTAAACAAAGTTTTCAAAACGACTTCGTAACACTCTTGAGGACTGATACAAGGGTTAAAACGAAGTAAAACAAAAACTTTTCAAAAACACACAAACACGGAAGCAATTTTTAAAATGATGAGCAAGTACCTAAGAGCCCGTAGAAAAATACGGATAGAAAGGGTGCTAATACCTTCCCTTTCTATAATCTACCCCTCATACTCAAAATCTCGAAAAAGGAATTTTTCTGTGCTTTTTTCCTTTCCAGTTGGATAAAATAAAAGTCGGTGGTGACTCTTGCTTACCGCGACATTTTGCAAACAAAAAACGCAAAACGCAAACCAGCATTTTCCTAAAATAGTCGATTTTGCCACCGTATCACAGAACTGGCGACTCTGCTGGGGATAATAAGTGGGGTATACCTTAGGATTTAGTTCATCATAAATTGTTTCTTTTGTTTGTTTTGGTTGCTTTACTTTTAAGGGTTTTGTTTGGGAGTTACTATAGATCCTAACCCGGATCTGGGGACACCTTTTAGGTAAGTAGCAATAAACTGTGAGGGAACTGTACGGCGTAGACCGATACGGTTGAAGCAGTAGCTACATTGATGTGGCACATTGGTTGGTACCGGTATCCCTTGTGGAGAAACGAGGAGAATACGGGGCCGCTACGTGTGTCGTTAAGAATCAACTGACCTTAGAACCCTTAATCGACCAACTTGGACATTAGAAAGTAGTGAGATAGACGGCCTCAGTGTAAAGATGAGAACTGGTTGATACTCGATGCTACACTCATTGAGACCATACTCTCGAGATAGTTTCGGCCGCAAGAAAAGATTGTGTGAGCTGAAACCATGACCGATGGAGGATGGTCAGTGATATTGAGAACCTCTAGAACCCGGTTACTATTATTAGGACAAGTTGAAACCAACTGAACTTCAAGAGGGTAATACCTAGACCCCATGCAAGCCTGAAACTTAAGGACTCTTGTGTGACTTGTTTGCCTTTACCATGTCTGTTATTTTCTATACCTGTTGTGTGTTTTATCATGACATCATGCATCATAACATAACATGCATATTTCATTATACTAACCATTTCAAAGACCGAGGGGATTTATCTTTGTTCTGTTTTGCAGATTATGGCTTCCGTGCGCCGAAACACCATCTGAGTTAACTTTGTGCAAATACCTGCTCAACTCAAAGATTTAGCCTCGAGAATTTCTGATACTTCTTCATTCATTAGAAGACATGGTCAGCTTCTTAACCTGGTTACCTCAAAGTTTGATGAACAGATGATGAGTTTGCTTTTCCAGTTCTTCGATCCAGTGCATCATTGCTTCACTTTCCCGGATTATCAGCTAGTTCCTACTATGGAAGAGTTTTCTCACTTATTGGGCATATCCATCCTCGAGAAGATGCCCTTCACAGGTTTGGAAGAAACTTCTAGACCAGAAGACATTGCTTCAGCTCTACATTTGAAACGGGATGATGTAGTATCTAATTGGGAGACACGAAGCGGGGTTAAAGGTTTCTTAGCCAAGTTTTTGATAGATCAAGCTCAGCTATTCTGGGACAGTTTGGACTTTCAGGATTTTGAAGATATCTTGGCTCTCCTTATCTACGGAGTGGTTCTTTTCATGAATCCAGATTCCTTCATAGATGTGAATGCGGTTAATATCTTCATGTCTCGCAATCCTGTGCCTACTCTTCTGGGTGATATTTTGCATGCCCTCTATACTCGTACTGTGTGAAGAAGAGGGACTCTCATGTGTTGCATGCCGCTGCTGGCGTGGTGGTTTATTTCGCACCTCCCCAAGTCCGTGTTGAAGAATGAGGAAGGTTTAGGATGGTCTTACAGGATAATATCCCTTGCCCATACAGACATTCTTTGGAGTTATAAGGCTATGGAAAGCATTGTTGTCATTGATCGATGTGGGGGATACCCTAATGTCCCATTGCTCGGAATCAAAGGAGGGATAACCTACAGTCCTTTTTTAGCTTTGCAACAATTCGGTCGGGCTCGGAGAGACGGTCCTCATGAGCTACTTCTTACAGATATTGCATTTAACTACAAGGAGGACGTTGATGAGCATTGCCGGAGGTTTATACGAGCTTGGGGCATGGTGAACAGATCTGACCCCCAAGAGCTAGGACCAAATACTTCTCTCCCTATGTAGCCTTATCTCCAGTGGGTCCGAGCTCGAGCCCAGAAGCTTGGGATGCGTTATGAAGCTGTATTGCTAGTGATTGTGGAGCCTACCAATGAAGAGGGAATTCCTTATACAGTCCTTTATCCTTACATGCCCACTGATCTTGGGGCATTGAAGAGATCTTGGATTCAGCTGAAAGAGGAGAGGGATACCTACCGGGAAAAGTACCATGAGCAAGAAAGGAAGATCTTGAAGCTCACCGGGTAACTTGAGAATGAAAGAACGATCAATGACTATGTCAGCACCAAGGGGAAGCGTCCATGGGATTTCTGATTTTGCTTTTTCTAGTTTAGATTTGTTTTTCATTTGCTTCTTTGTAAACGCCTTAAAGGCATTGTTGAACCTTTTTACAAGTTTAATATAATAAAGTTTGTTTATTTCTTGGTTTGCAAATTTAAATCTCCCAAAGTCTTTGAAATCATTACATACGCATCCCATTATCATGCACACCATTACAGGCACCATAACAGGTTTCTCATCTTCTTCGCTGTTTATTTCAGCAGAAATGTCTTCCGATCAAGATATCAAAGATCTTCAGGCACAAAATGCCCAATTCCAAGAGATGTTCTTGAGCTTGGCTAAAGGGCAAGAGGACTTGAAAGCTCTCATTCTAAAAGAGAAAGAGAAGAAGAAGAAGAAGAAGAAGAAGGTTGTTCTGCTGAGTATGGGCAAAAGGTTTGGGGATAGGTTGAAACAGCAATCTGATATGTCCTTTTCATCCAAGGGAGGGGAGGACCAAGAAGAAGAAAAGGGCCCCAGTCCTGCAGTTTCTGATAATGATACAGATTATGATGAGGAACAGTATCCTCCTGCTGAGGATAGGTACAAAAAACTTGAAGACCGTATGAGTGCTATGGAGATTCAGAAGATCCCTAGTTTGGATTTCAGAGATTTGGGACTGGTATCTGGAGTGGTGATCCCTCAGAAGTTTAAAGCTCCAGTTTTTGTTAAGTATGATAGCGTGTCCTGCTGAAAACTCCATCTCCGTTCTTATGTCAGGAAGATCCAGCCCCACACAGCTGATAGAAATCTATGGGTTCACTTAACTCAAGATAGTCTAGCAGGGACTCAACTTGAATGGTTCTACCAGCTAGAGGGAGCAAATATCCGAAACTGGGAAGATCTGGTTGCTGCTTTCTACAAGCAGTATCAGTATAATGTCGACCTTGCTCTTACCCGTACTCAACTCCAGAGTATGTCCATGGGCACAAGCGAAGGTTTCAAGGACTATGTGCAGAAATGGAGAGATCTGGCAGGGAGAGTCCAACCCCCTTTGTCTGATAGGGAGTTGGTGGATATGTTCCTTGGTATGTTGTCTGGTCCTTTCTTCAATCACTTGATTGGTAGCTCCTCAGCTGGTTTCACCGAGCTGATATTGACTAGAGAAAGAGTAAAAGCTGGGATCCGGAGTGGCAAGATCCAGAAAAATACCTCTTCGAGTACAGAGAAGAAGTCATTTGGTGGTAAGAGGGAAGCCAATGTTGTGCACGGCCAGAAGAGGCGTAGCAAGGCAGACTACCACCAATCTGTGGGGGCAGTGTTGATCTCTAATTCGGCACGCACACAACGACCACAACAACGAAAAAATCAGCCAAGGGTGGAAAGACCTCAAAGGCAGTTCACCCAAATCAACATGCCATTGTCACAAGCATTGCAACACATGTTGAAGATGAATCCGATTACAGTGATAAACCCTCATCCGAACCCTAAGACTTCTTCTCCTAACTACAACCCGGATGCAAGGTGTGCTTATCATTCTGGTATCCTGGGGCACGATACTAACGATTGTTGGATGCTGAAATACAAGATTCAGAATATGATTGATGCCAAGGAGATCGAATTCGACCCTCCTGAGACTCCCAATGTGATCACTTCTCCCTTGCCAAACATGGCTAGGATTGAAAGCATTTTTGTTCATTTGAATTCTGAAGTTGTATTTTCTTTGCTTATTCAAACAATTATTGTCATGTCAAACTTTTTTATTTCATTAATGCATTACACGTGTCTGTCTTGAATTAATTTTTTTTCATTATGCTTAAATTGCTTTATATTTCCTTTTCGTGATATTCAACTCTCGACTAAAAAACTGTAAGCCTTTAGAGGGAGGATGATGAAAACGATACCATAATCTCTACAGTATACTTTTGAACAGACCTTGTTGACGATGTACAAGCGTTGTTTCAAATCCTAAACATTGGAGTTATAAGGAAGATAATCCCTAATCAACCCCTTCGAGTCAAAAAAGTAGGAGTTTTCTTTTCACACATATTAAAACCCTTAATCATAACCTGGGGCAGGGTAGTTTTCTCAGTTAATTCAGAGGCGCATTCAGTCACAATTTGCCGCTTCATACACAATGAATGGCATCAAAGACGTCATTCTGAAACAAAAGATGGTGATGGTTCCCTATAATCATCAAAACAGGCAGTCATTATCTCTCAAAATAAAAGCCCATTAAGTCAAAACCTATGAAGGAGACTTAAGAAAAAACACAGGGGCATCCCGCTGACTGTAATCACAAAAAGAAACAGTTCAGGCAAAAGACAGGGATAATAAAATCAAAAAGAAAGAGGTCCTACAAACCCTCAACAAAAAATAAATGACTGCCTATTCAAAATAAACTGTCAGTATCCGAACCATCACTGGAATATCATAGCAAAGACTCAAACGGGATATAAATGCACAATTAGCTGAGTTTAGGATCGAAGAACATCACGAAGAACGGGTGGGTACAAATAAAATTTGAGCCTTTATCCTTTGTTTCTTAAACCGTGAACCAGGCCACGTTATAACCCTTAAAAGTCCTAGCTGAAGCATGGGTTAGTTCGAAAACATACTGTTACAAAAGGTATCCTTACTCTTGAAGGTCCATTACAAATCCTGAGTTGATATCACATCTTTGCAAAATTCTATTTTTTCTATAAAAAAACTGCATTTTCAAAACTTCAAGACAAACATAAGCTTTGTATTCTTAAAATAACATTATTTGCATATGACTATTTGTTCAATAGTAGAGAAATTCGCATGACGAATATCTAGTGAACAAAAACCTTCTCAATAAAAAGGATCACCTCAAGTGGAAAAACACTTCAAACCAAGGGGCACGGCATGATCATTGTCCATCATATGGGGCAGTCAAGTCAAGATTCAAGGAATCTCTCAAAGATGCCAAATAGCCAGGGGCAGATCTCCATCTGAATCACTTGGGGGCATTGGGCATAAATTCCAGCAACGAATCATGTACGATCAAACAAACATCTTCTGGTAGTGTGGCAACACAACACTATCGACACTGACAACTCCCTACACCCTGAGAGCGTGGACATAGTCAGAAAATACTGCGCATGAACAAAGACCCGCTAGATTGACTGGCCTAGGCAAAAATAAGGGCATCCCGGCGAACCAAAAGGGTTCGGGCAAAAATTAGGGATAAAAACAAAAAAGATATGTACACCCGGCAAGCCGAAAACCTGAAAAGGCGGCTTGGGGAAAAAAGGGTATCCCGGTGGACTGAAAATCTGAAAATACAATCCAGGAAAAAGTTATGGATTAAAGCGTACGACTATGTCCGGTCATCTCGTCACTTGCCTATCAGTAGAAGACTTATCATTTCGATCGGCAGTTACCAAGCACCTCATAAGTTGGGATAACACTCAAGCCACAAGGCCTCCGCAGGCACTTTCTCCAGCAGGTACAGGGGCAGAAAAGTCTTGATACAAAGTCATTGTTGTATCCTCAGCATGCATCCTAGTAACATCTACACTCCCCACATAGTAGAGGCAACCAAAGTTTTGATCTCTGCCTCCCCAAACAGGAGTTACTTTCCCCAGTCAAGCTCTTTCGGAGAGCCGATGTCTATATTCCCCAGCCGAATTTTGTAACCGCAAGCGGTTCATAAAGTTTTCTCCCAAACAGAGTATTTCTCTGAATACAGAAGCTCAATCCCCGACAGAGTTTATCCCTTCAGCTATGGAATCTTCTCTCTCTAACGGAATTATTCCCCCACAGAGTTGTTCTCAAGCTGAGTCTCTCCTCGGCAGAATATCCATAAACAAGGGGCAAATCCCCAGCATAGTCATCTCTGGTTCACCATCTCCAGCGGAAGTAGAAGAACCACTTTTTCTACGACAATCAGGAACTCAATTTCCATTACTCTCCAACAATAGTCATGGATTTATTTTCCCAAACTCGGACGTGCCACAATAGCATTTCATGTTCATATATCATGGCATGCGCATACATATTGCATATAGAATAATCTCATTTATTTTGAGAACATCATCATACAATGCATGTCATGCATCATATACGATTAATCATGTACCTTTTCAGGAAATATGGTTATCATCAACAACTTCCAGCAAGTTCAAGATTAGCTCCGGAAACTAAACAGAGTAATTATCTGCACGATCAAATGCAGCTTTACACGGGTTCGTCACGAAGCAATCTTACACGGGTTTCTCCTAAATGCAGCTTTACACAGATTCGTCACGAAGCAATCTTACACGGGTTTCTCCTAAATTCAGCTTCACACGGGTTTATCCTGAAAAATCTTACACGGGTCTTTTCTCATACATTTCCAAATAAAGTTTTACACGAACTTATCACAAAGTAACCTTACCCAAGTTCCTTCTGAATTTTTACACGAACTTATCACAAAGTAACCTTACCCAGGTTCCTTCTGAATTTTTACACGAACTTATCACAAAGTAACCTTACCCAGGTTCCTCTTGAAGTTTTACACGAACTTATCCCGAAATAACCTTACCCAGGTTCCTCCTGAAGTTTTACATAAACTTATCACAAAGTAACCTTACCCAGGTTCCTCCTGAAGTTTTACACGAACTTATCAAAAAATAACCTTACCCAGGTTCCTCTTGAAGTTTTACACAAACTTATCTCAAAGTAACCTTACCTTGGTTCATTTTTAAGTTTTACACGAACTTATCACAAAGTAACCTTACCCAGGTTCCTCTTGAAGTTTTACATAGACTTAGCCCAAAGTAACCTTACCCAGGTTCCTGCCGAAGTTTTACACGGACTTATCCCAAAGTAACCATACCCAGGTTCCTTCTAAAGCCCTACACAGACTCCTCACAAAACAACCTTACCTAGGTTCCTTCTCAGTTCAGATGCAGTTTTACCCAAACTCCTTACAAAGCAACCTTACCCAGGTTCCTTCTCGGTTCAGATGCAGTTTTACCCAAACTCCTTACAAAGAAACCTTACCCAGGTTCCTTCTCGGTTCAGATGCAGTTTTATCCAAACTCCTCACGAAGCAACCTTACCCAGGTTCCTTCCTATAAGCCCTACTATCCAGGTTCCTTCTCATAACCTTACCATCCAGGTTTCTTTTCTCTTATCTCCAGACAGCAGTCCACAATACTGTAAGACTTGGACCTGATCAAACACGATCGATTTCACCTTTCCCCAGTAGGTCGCGATGTAGCCTATACACGACCAGATAACAGATCCCCAGCGAAATCCTCCTCAACAACAGGTATACGGGCTCTCGCAAAGGAATCTCTTATGCGATCAACACTTCTTCTGATGGCATCTTTAAGCCCATTTTCCATCATTAACTTCCAAATGGCATCTATAAGCCTATTCCCGAAATCGCAAGGCCAGTACCACTTCATGCGAGTGCAAATTTTTGGGCACTCTAGTGTTCAATCATCTTCCACCTTCGGATCATAAAAGGCAAGCAAGCCAATCTACATCCCCAGGTTTAAGAAGATTGAACAGGGGAAGCTGTTGTACCCCAAAATTTTCCCTCCCATATTTCTCAATACATTTCAAGTAAGGTCTTCAAATTGCCCAAGGAAGTCCAAGAGTTGACCAGACAAACTCTCTCCTAAAGGCAATCTACCTCAAATTAGGGTTTCATTTTGCATCAAGATGTTTGAGTCCAAAGGGTCCCAAATGCTCACTATTGTCCTAATATGTTCTCAAGATTATCCATGTCAAGTTTCAAGCCTTGCAGGGGAAGTTTGTTCAGTCAATTGCTCAAAGGCCTGAAAGTCGACTGTGCTAGGGCAAAAGTCAACTATGGCCCACATACAGTCAAACTTCAAGATTTTTGGTCAACATCCTCATTTTGAATTATTATTCATCATTTTATCAAGGGTTGATCATGATTCCTCAATGATTGCTCACAATTCATCAAAACCCAAAAGTTGCTAAATTAAGGTTTTGTAGGAAAAGTCAACTCAACTTTGACCAAGCATAACTTTCTCATACTTTATCAGAAATGACCCATCCAAAGCTAATTTTTAAGAAGATGTAATTCCCTACAATTAATATTCATCTCCCAAGTTCAAAATATGCACTCACAAGAAGATAAAAATTTGGACATTATAGGTCATTTTGGAAAGTCAACAAAAACACCTTTTTTGTCAAGGCTTCATACATGAACATGGAAGACTCAATTGAATTGAGACCAAAAGGGTTGCTTAGAGGACATCTTAAGCTTTCTAAAAGGTCCAAGAACACATCTCTAGGGTCAAAATTGAAGGAGTTATGCATTGGCAAAGTTGACCCTTTTTGCAAAATTGCCAAAAATCAAATATGTCCAAAATTGAAATTTTTGCCAAATGGGCCCAACCTTTTATGCTTGAATTGAGTTTGTAACATGGTCCAAGACCTCTAAGCCCACCCATACATTTTTCTACTATTTATGCTATTTATTTTGATATTTTATTCATTAAAATTCAGAATTAAATAAATAAATAATAGAAATAATGTAAATTTTGATGTGAATCTATTTTGGGCAAGTTTTATGCTGGTTTATGTCAATTGATTTCATGCAATAACCTTTAAAATATGTCCAGGTTCATCCACATGTGAAAATGGCATAAAATCATCAAATATGGCATTTTTTTCAAATCTTGATCCTGGTCTTAAAACACAACGTTATGAGGGAGATTCTTTCCATGCTTTCTTGTCTCCTCATTATCCTCTATAAATATAGAGCCATACAAGCTTGAAAGATACGAAATTCCTCTCTAAAAAGCTCTCAAAAAGCTCTTCAAAAAGCTCTTCAAAAGCTCTTCAAAAAGCTCTCCAAAAATCAAAGAATTGGTGCAAGTCATATCTCGAGGTTACGGTCTCTCTCAATTGACATCAAGCCTCAAACCATCCTCTTGAAGTCCTCAGGAGTCTTACAAGGCCCAAGAGCAATCCATCACACGCCTAGCACGCCCCCATTTGACAATACCGGTTTGGTAAAATTTTAAACTTTGAATCTCTAATTTTAATCACATTTTATGGTATGCTAACGTTTGTTTGAGTTTATATAGAACAGTTATGGATGGTTGAATCATAGGTTCCACGCAAGAATAAAAAAACACCATAGTTAGAGCATGAAGTTTTCGAAGATTCGGGCCTAGGGATTTCTGATGATTGCACCCCCTGTTTACTTTTGCTACTAGGCCCATCTTTATTTTCTTGTTTTATTCATTTCATTTATTTCTTTGAATCCCTTTTTTTATCAATAAACAAATATAAAAATCACATAAAAATAGATTTAGGATTTTTTCTTAATTAAATTTTAATTTTGGTAAATTAATTAACTAAACACTTTAACTTTTTTTAAAAATTAAAATTAATAGAACTTAGGTTTAATTTCATTTTAATTCATTTTCCTTTTTGTAACAAAAATACCAAAAAAACATAGAATTAATTTCTTTTATTTAAATTTCATGTTTCTTTAATAATTATCTTTTTTAAATATAGATCTAGATCAATTTTTTTTAACTTAAACCATTTTTATAAATTAAAACAAAAAAAACAAAAAAAAGATTTTTTTATATCTTAGGATTTTTAGACGTCTTTTCAAATTTGCGCGTTATTATTCTTTCACAATTCATTTTATTATTGTAAGTGTATATTGGGATGTAATAGATGATTAGTAGGACCTTTACCACTTTTATTTATTTTTCCCCCAGTTTTGGATATGTACATAATCCCCCTCCCCGAAGCCTTGTAATAGCTAGGTTTTATATTTCTGCACTTTTAAATTACTGTAATTATTAACTGCTAGATGTATGACTAATAGGATTGTATGGCAAGAATAATCAAACATTAGCAAACTTAACACAAGACTAAAATAACTGAATATAACACACCTTGCACATATGCACCCTTAGGGTATACCTCACTTAGTTGCCTCAGAAAATAATGGTCATGTCCCTCGAACGTAGGGATACCCTTAGCAAAGGCCATCGGTTAAAATCATCATAAAGATCATGGTCCCTCGATATCCCTCGAAGTTGCCTACGGTATATGATCGTGTTCCTCGATGTTGCCTACGAATATATGATGACAGTCTCTTCAAAATGCTAATGTATCCCTACATGTTGTCTTCAATGACCATTACGTCCCTTTCGAATTGACCCTTACAACTCCAACGACGGTGCTACCTACTCTTTAATAGTGGGATAGCATTGTTTAAAGGAAACAAGAACAACAACATTCTTTTTTCGAGTAGGTAGATGCTAGTAGGTACTTGCTCAAAATCAAAATTTTTCACAATTACACCTTTTTTTTTAAACAAAGTTTTCAAAACAACTTCATAACACTCTTGAGGACTGATACAAGGGTTAAAATGAAGTGAAACAAAAACTTTTCAAAAACACACAAACACGGAAGCAAATTTTAAAATGATGAGCAAGTACCTAAGAGCCCGTAGAAAACTACAGATAGAAAGGGTGCTAATACCTTCCCTTTCTATATCTACCCCTCGTACTCAAAATCTCGAAAAAGGAATTTTTCTGTGCTTTTTTCCTTTCCAGTTGGATAAAATAAAAGTCGGTGGCGACTCTTGCTTACCGCGACATTTTGCAAACAAAAAACGTAAAACGCAAACCAGCATTTTCCTAAAACAGTCGGTTCTGCCACCGTATCACACGTTCGAACTCAATACCTCCTGTAAAAACTTAGCCAACTCATTTTGTGAAATTTTGGCACCGGAACCAGCTCGATACGATGAAAATCAAACAAGTTATGATTTTCTGAACATGACGCAAATAAACTTCTGTCACAAATTTTATGTACAAAAATACTTAATAAATCCGCATTTTTGAAGACCTTCTGATCGAAATTGGCTTCCATCCGTGAGAGATGAAAACGTAGATGACGTCAAGACGGAATTTTAGCCACCAGAACGGGTTCAAAATAAGCCACGATCTTCAAGTTATGAATTTTTTAGTGCGTAAAAACTGTACTTTCAATACACTTTTTCACCATATTTCTTCGAGAAAACTCACACATTCAGAGACCTTATTTAAAGAATTGACTCTTGAGCCGAACCTGAATTTGAGAATATGTTATCAGAGATATCTTGGCGAAAGAACACCTGAATATGACGCGCCGGGTTGGACTTGTGAATCTTTGAACCCCGAATCATTGGAAAATGGCGAACCGATCTTCAGCATAGAAAATACTCTGAGAACATCCATTGGCGAAATAAATGTCACTTGTAACCTGAAGAAGCTTGATAAATATACCTTTATTCCATAACCATAAAACCAATAATATGCGTGTATGGAAAGAGGGTAAATTTTGAGGTACAACAACTTCCCCTGTTCAATCTTCTTAAACCTGAAGATTTAAATTAGCTTGTCTGCCTTTCGTGATCTGAATGTGGAAGATGATTGAACACTAGAGTGCCCAAAAATTTGCACTCGTTTGAGATGGTGCTGGAATGTGTAGATAATTTCGGGAATGGGCTTATAGATGCCATTTGGAGGTGATGACGGAAGGTCATCGGAGATGGGCTTAAAGATGCCATCCGAAAGATATGATAGAGAATCGCCGGAGATGGGCTTAAAGATGCCATCTAGAGGATGTTGATTTCCTGAGATATTCCTTTGATAAGGATTCCTGTTCCTGTCGTTGAGGAGGAATCTGCTGAGGAATGTTGGTATTTGTCTTGGGAGAAATAGAATTTTAGGAGCTTCAGTTGTCCGTTACTCTACTGGAGAATTAACTCCGGAGGTGAACTACATATCTGGTCAGTGTACAGGCTGCATCGCGACTTACTGGGGAAATGCGAAACTAATCGTGTTTGATCAGATCCAGGCCTTACAGTGTTATGGACTACTGTCTGGATATAAGAGAAAAGAAACCTGGATGGTAAGGTTATGAGAAGGAACCTGGATAGTAGGGTTACTTTGAAATGAAAGACTGGATAGTAGGACTGTGAGAAGGAATCAGGATAATAGGGTTACTTCAAAATGAAAGCCTGGATAGTAGGGCTATAAGAAGGAACCTGGATAGTAGGGTTACTTCGAAATGAAAGCCTGGATAGTAGGGCTGTGAGAAGGAACCTGGATAGTAGGGTTACTTCGAAATGAAAGCCTGGATAGTAGGGCTATGAGAAGGAACCTGGATAGCAGGGTTACTTTGAAATGAAAGCCTGGATAGTAGGGCTGTGAGAAGGAACCTAGATAGTAGGGTTACTTCGAAATGAAAGCCTAGATAGTAGGGCTGTGAGAAGGAACCTGGATAGTAGGGTTACTTCGAAATGAAAGCCTAGATAGTAGGGCTGTAAGAAGGAACCTGGATAGTAGGGTTACTTTGAAATGAAAGCCTGGATAGTAGGGCTGTGAGAAGGAACCTAGATAGTAGGGTTACTTCGAAATGAAAGCCTGGATAGTAGGACTGTGAGAAGGAACCTGGATAGTAGGGTTACTTCGAAATGAAAGCCTGGATAGTAGGGCTGTGAGAAGGTACCTGGATAGTAGGGTTACTTCGAAATGAAATCCTGGATAGTAGGGTTGTAAGAAGGAACCTGGATAAGGTTGCTTCATGAAAAGTTTGGGTAAAACTGCATCTGAACCGAGAAGCAACCTGGGTAAGGTTGCTTTGTGAGGAGTTTGGGTAAAACTGCATCTGAACTAAGAAGGAACCTGGGTAAGGTTACTTTGTGAGGAGTTTGGGTAAAACTGCATCTGAACTGAGAAGGAACCTGGGTAAGGTTGCTTTGTGAGGAGTTTGGGTAGAACTGCATTTGAACTAAGAAGGAACCTGGGTAAGGTTGCTTTGTGAGGAGTTTGGGTAAAACTGCATCTGAACCGAGAAGGAACCTGGGTAAGGCTGCTTTGGGATAAGTTCGTGTAAAACTTCAGAATGAACTGGGGTGAGGCTATAAGTTTGTGTAAAACTTCAGGAGGAACCTGGGTAAGGTGACTTTGAGATAAGTTTGTGTAAAACTTCAAGAGGAACCTGGGTAAGGTTACTTTGCGATAAGTTCGTGTAAAACTTCAGGATGAACTTGGGTAAGGTTACTTTGCGATAAGTTCGTGTAAAACTTCAGGATGAACCGGGGTAAGGTTACTTTGGGATAAGTCTATGTAAAACTTCAAGAGAAACCTGGGTAAGGTTACTTTGTGATAAGTTCATGTAAAACTTCAGAATGAACCAGGGTAAGGTTACTTTGTGATAAGTTTGTGTGAAACTTCAGAAGGAAATGTATGAGAAAGGACCCGTGTAATATTTTTCAGGATAAACCCGTGTGAAGCTGCATTTAGGAGAAACCCGTGTAAGATTTCTTCGTGACGAACCCGTGTAAAGTTGCATTTGATTGTGCAGATAATTACTCTATTTAGTTTCAGGAGCTAATCTTGAACTTGCTAGAAGTTGTTGATGATAACCATCTTTCCTGAAAAGGTACATGATTAATCGTATATGATGCATGAAATGCATTGTTTGATGATGTTCTCAAAATAAATGAGATTATGTTGTATGCAATGTGTATGTGCATGTCATGATATATGAACATGAAATGCTATTGTGACATATCCGAGTGGGAAAATAAATCCCTGACCGCTGCTGGAGAGTAACGGAAATTGAGTTCCTGACCGTCATAGAAAAAGTGGTTCTTCTACTTCCGTTGGGGATGGTGAACCGGAGATAACTATGTTGGGGATTTGCCCCTTGTTTACGGATATTCTGCCGAGGAGAGACTCTGCTTGAGAACAACTCTGCGGGGGAATAATTCCGTTGGAGAGAGAAGCTTCCATAGCTGAAGGGATAAAATCTATCGGGGATTGAGCTTCTGTATTTAGAGAAATAAACTATGTTCGGGAGAAAACTATGTGAACCGCTTGTGATTACAAAATTTGGCTGGGGAATATAGACGTCAGCTCTCCGAAAGAGCTTGGCTGGGGAAAGTAACTCCTGTTTGGGGAAGCGGAGATCAAAACTTTGGTTGCCTCTACTCTGTGGGGAGTGTATATGTTATTGGGACGCATGCTGAGGATATGACAATGACTTTGTATCAAGACTTTTCTGCCCCTGTACCTGCTGGAGAAAGTGCCTGCGAAGGCCTTGTGGATTGAGTGTTATCCCAACTTATGAGGTGCTTGGTAACTGCCGATCAGAATGATAAGTCTTCTACTGATAGGCAAGTGACAAGATGACGGGACATAGTCGTACGCTTTAATCCCTAACTTTTTCCTGGACTGTCTTTTCAGATTTTCAGTCCACCGGGATACCCTTTTTTGCCCAAGCCGCCTTTTCAGGTTTTCGACTTGCCGAGTGTACAAATATTTTTTGTTTTTATCCCTAATTTTTTCCCAAACCCTTTTGGTTCACCGGGATGCCCTTATTTTTTCCTAGGCCAGTCAACCTAGCGGGTCTTTGTTCATACGCAGTATTTTCTGACTATGTCCATGCTCTCAGGGTGTAGGGAGTTGTCATTGTCGGTGGTGTTGTGTTGCCACACTACCAGAATATGTTTGTTTGATCGTACAGGATTCGTTGCTGGAATTAATGCCCAATTCACCCCAAGTGATTCAGATGGAGATCTTCCCCTGGCTATTTAGCATCTTTGAGAGATTCCTTGGATCTTGACTTGACTGCCCCAAATGATGGACAATGATCATGCCGTGCCCCTTGGTTGGAAGTGGTTTTCCACTTGAGGTGATCCTTTTTATTGAGAAGGTTTTTGTTCACTAGATATTCGTCATGCGAATTTCTCTACTGTTGAACAAATAGTCATATGCAAACAATGTTATTTTAAGAATGCAAAGCTTATGTCTGTCTTGAGGTTTTGAAAATGAAGTTTTTTTTAGTAAAATAGAATTTTGCCAAGATGTGATATCAACTCAAGATTTGTAACAGACCTTCAAGAGTCAGGATACCTTTTATAACAGTATGCTTTCGAACTAACCCATGCTTCAACTAGGACTTTTAAGGGTTATAATGTGGCCTGGTTCACGGTTTAAGAAACAAAGGATAAAGGCTCAAATTTTATTTGTACCCACCTGTTCTTCATGATGTTCTTCGATCCTAAACTCAACTAATTGTGCATTTAGATCCTGTTTGAGTCTTTGCTCCCAGTGATGGTTCGGATACTGACAGTTTATTTTGAATAGGAAAACATTTCTTTTTTGTTGAGGGTTTGTAGGACCTCTTTCTTTTTTATTTTATTATCCCTGTCTTTTGCTTGAACTGTTTCTTTTTGTGATTACTGTCAGCGGGATGCCCCAATGTTTTTTCTTAAGTCTCCTTCATAGGTTTTGACTTAATGGGCTTTTATTTCGAGAGATAATGACTGCCTGTCTTGATGATTATAGGGAACCATCAACGTCTTTTGTTTCAGAAGGACGTCTTTGATGCCATTCATTGTGTACGAAGCGGCAGATTGTGACTGAATGCGCCTCTGAATTAACTGAGAAAACTACCCTGCACCAGGTTATGATTAAGGGTTTTAATATGTGTGAAAAGAAAAATTCCTACTTCTTTGGCTCGAAGGGGTTGACTAGGGATTATCTTCCTTATAACTCCATTGCTTAGGATTTGAAACAATGTCTGTACATCGTCAGCGGGGTCTATTCAAAAGCATATTATAGATATTGTGGTATCATTTTCGTCATCCTCCCTCTAAAGGCTTACCGTTTTTTAGTCGAGAGTTGAATATTACGAAAAGGAAAGCAATTTAAATATAGTGAATACAAATGAATTGATTCAAAACTGACATATGCAATGTATTGATAAAGTAACAGAGTTTGACATGAATAGATGTTTGAACAATCAAAAGAAAATTGCAAATTGCAAATTCTAATGAACAAAAGCCTCTTCGTCTGATCTTGTCACTTCAGAGGACGTGCCTTGGAGGGATGGTAGAAGAACTCAGCCTGACCATCTCGTGTAAACTCCAACACTCCTTCATCAATCAAGTCCTGGATTTTGTATTTCAGCCTCCAACAGTCGTAAGTATCATGCCCCGGGCTGTTGGAATGGTATGCACACCTTGCACCAGGATTGTAGTTAGGGGAAGAAGTCTTGGGATTCGGATGAGGTCCTATCAATGTAATCAGATTCATCCTTAACAGGTGTTGCAAAGCTTGAGACAACAACATCTTGAGTTTGGTAAACTGCCTTTTGGGCATATCCGGCTTACTCTGATTAACCCGTTGTTTTTGGCGAGGTTGTTGTTGGACCCGTGATGTAGTAGCAATTTAGAAAGGTCCACTCTTCCCCAAACCAACCTTTTGCCTTCTTGGAGGTTGATCAATGACTTGGTCCCCGGCCTCGACTGTTTGCTTCATACTGTTGTATCCGTCTTGATGAAGTTGGTTGATAATGGTTCTCAGCTTTTCTTGTCCCCGGGCTAGGCCTTGGATAAGAGCCATTTGCCCCAGCATCTAGGTTCTCATTGCATCAACCTCAGCTTGCAGTTGTTCCAGCCGTTCATCCCTATTGTCTTCAGGACTTTTCTTGACCAAGTTCCCCACGAGGAGTGTTTTCAACTATTCCAGCCCCTTGGATAGGTTTAGGAATATGTCCCTGAACTGAGCTTCTTGAGTTTGAAGATCTTTGTTGTCTTGTTTGAGAGCCATTGCTGAAATAAATAGCGAGAACATGAGAGACCTGTACTGGAAGACCTGTTATGCAATGATATGTATGATATATGTATGCAATGTTTTCAAGGATCTCGCGGGGTAAACAAGAAACTGTTAGAATTTGGTTGCAGCTTGATTGAAGAAACTTCGTGTCGTTAAGAGTCCTTCTTCAAGAGTCAAGCTCACCATATCGAGTGGGTCATAGCCACTGACTCAAGTTATCATGTTTTGATCTCTAGATGACATTGGATAGAGGAAAATAAATCCCCTTGCATCTTGCTAGACGTTTGGTTCATCATAACCTGCACCAAAGGCCCTTGAGATCCTTGAAATGGTTAAGGAAATGCTATGGTATGATGTTATGATGTGTATGCTATGCGTTTAAGTAAAAGTACGAGGTGATGTAAGTAAGTAAACTCGGTAAGAAATCCAAGTTATTGGATAAGGATTGTAAACAAAACCTGCAAGGAACTCATGTTGTCAGATAATAAAATTGTACAAGTAGTTCAAGTTAAAAGCACACAAGTCACACAAACAGCCTTAGGTTTAGGCTTGCATGGGTTTTAAGGTAGTACCCTCTTGAAGTTAAGTTGGTTTCAAACCTGTCCTAGAAAAGTAACCGGGTTCTAGAGGATCTCAATATCACTGACCATCCTTCATCCGTCATGGTTTCAGCTTACGCAATCTTTTCTTGCGGCCGAAATTATTCTGAGAGTATGATCTCAATGAGTGTAGCATCGAGTATCAACCAGTTCTCAGCTCTACACCGAGGCCGGCTATCTCGCTACTTCCTAATGGCTAAGTTGGGCAATTAAAGTTTCTAAGGTCAGTTGATGCTTAACGACACCATGCGGCGGCCCCGTATTCTCCTTGTTTCTCCACAAGGGATACCGGGTACCAATCAAAGTGCCACACCAATGTAGCTACTGCTTCAACCGTATCGGTCTATGTCGTACAGTTCCCTCACAGTCTATTGCTACTTACCTAAAAGGTATTCCCCAGATCCGGGTGTAGGATCTATAGTAACTCCAAACAAAACCCTTAAAAGTAAATCAAACAAAGCAATCAAGAGAAGCAATTATGATGACCTAGATCCTAAGGTATACCCCACTTATAAAATTCCCCAACATAGTCGCCAGTTCTGTGATACGGTGGCAGAACCGACTGTTTTTACTGGTTTGCGTTTTTTGTTTGCAAAATGTCGCGGTAAGCAAGAGTCGCCACCGACTTTTATTTCATCCAACAAAGGAAAAGGAAAAAGAACAGAAAAAACCTTTTTCGAGATGTTTCTGAGTACGGGGGTAGATTATAGAAAGGGAAGGTGTTAGCACCCTTTCTATACGTGGTTTTCCACGGGCTCTTAGGTACTTGCTCATTTTGAAATTGCTTGTGTGTGCTTTGTTTTGAAAAGTTTTGTTTTACTTCGTTTTAACCATTGTTTCTATCCTCAAGAGTGTTACGAAGTTGTTTTTGAAAACTTTTTTTGGAAAGTGTTTGGTGTGAAAAAGTTTGTTTGTTTTGAGCAAGTACCTAACAGTTATCTACCTACTCGAAAAAAGTCTGTTCATTTCCTCCTATCCTTTAGACCGTGTTATCCTACTATTAGTGAGTAGGTAACCCTAGTCGTTGGATGTTTTTTAGGGACATTTGAAGGGACGAAATGGTCATTGAAGGCAACATGTAAGTATACCTTAGCATTTCGAAGGGACCGTCACCATATATTCGTAGGCAACATCGAGGGACAAGATCATTTCTCGTAGGCAACTCGGGGGACGTTAAGGGACTATGATCTTTATGATGACTTTTAGATTGAGGGTCTTTTTCTAAGATATCTCTACGTTCGAGGGACATGACCATTATTTTCCGAGGAAACCAAGTGAGGCAAACCCTATGAGTGAGCATGTGCATGTGTTTGATTTCAGTTATTTAATCTTTGCATATTAGGTGATCTACCGTTTTAATTTTCCAGACATTCTTGCCATACAATCCTATTAGCCATACATCTAGACAGTTAAAGATTGTGGAAATTAAAAGCAGAAAAGTAAATCTAATTATTCCAAGGTTTCGGGGAATGGAGATTACATAACCAAAACTTGGGGGGGGGGGGGGGGGAATTAAACAGTAAATAAAACCCTAGTTTAAAAGACTATTACAACCTCGGAGCAATTACATAATTAGAATAAAAAATGCGAGAAAAGATAAATCTACGTTATTATATTGATAATTCGTTCTATATAGTTTTTTTTCTAGAAATTAAAATGTAAAAGAATAAATAAAAAGAAATTAAGGAAAAATTAAAACCTAAAATTCTAAGTTAATGTTTTTGGTGTTTTTTTGTGTAGAAAATAATTTTAAGTTAATTAAAAAACCTAATTCTAACTAATTTTAATAAAAAAAAGTTAATTAACTTAATTTATTAATAAATGAAAAAAAGCCAAAAATTCAGTTACTAACTAAAACAAAAACCTAATCCTAATTTGTTAAAAAAAAGGTTAATTAAAGGGTTAATAATAAAGAAAACCTAAAACCTAATTGTTTTCCTAATTTGCAGAAAAAAAGTTAATTAATTAAATTAAAGAGTTAATAAAAAAAAAGAGTTAATAATAATAATAATTTAAAACCTAAATTAATTAGGGTTTGTAAAAAAGGTTAAGTTTTCCAATTAATAGGGTTTTTGATTTAAATAAAATTAGAGTTTATATGAATTTAGGGTTTTTAAGGAAGATACTAAAGAGAAAGAAATGATGTACAAAGGGTTAAAAATAAGCAAATTATACATATTGCCAGGGGTGGGTGTTGACCCAAAAATTAATTTAAAACCTAAAATTAAAAAAAAAAACCTAAAATTAATTATTCGAGTTTATTATGAAAAATCAAAGGTTTCTGAAAAAATGTTAAGTTTTATGAAAAAGGTTTTAAATAGAAAGAATGAAATAGGTAAAAGGATAAATAGAAAGGAAGAAAACCAAAACTAATATGGGTGGGTGTTGAACCCACACCCTTAACCTCCTCAGGATTCCTGCCTTGCCATGCATTGGTGGTTGTTCTATTTTGGCCTTAGTGTTTTGTAATAACCCTGCATGGGACCCTGTCTAAATCTGCAGTGTTGAATCTCATGAACACATTAAATAAATTACTATATCATGAAATACAAATAAAGCAAATATATGGAAAAAATTTAATGTTAAAATCAATATGGCATGTATGAATGATTATACCCTTTTGATCATGGAGATCAAACCAGCATTGCCCTTACTAGAGAAGTAGTGAGATGTGGATTTGTAACAAGGATGGCTTGTTTGTAGTGAGATGGGGGTTTGTAATAAGAATTTCAAGGTTTTAGGGTTCTTAAAAGAATTTGATATTTTAACAGGGTTGTGGCAAAGGTTTTTTTTCCTCCCTTTCTTTGTGTGAAAAGAATGGAAATTAGAGCAAAGATATGAGCTTTGAATGTGCAATTGGGCCTCCAATATTCACTTGAATCTGTCACGTTCCAGTCTAAATCGCAGGGGCTTAAGTGCAATTTTTGAAGTTGAAATGTGAAAACAAAATGTAGCCGACATCGAGAACTAACTCTTGTCCGAAAATGAGCTCAATCAGATAAACGGTGAATTAGTTATGAATTTTTGAAGTTTTGACTCAGATGAACTTATTTTGGGCTCCAGTGTCGACTCTGACACGCTCTTCAATAAAAAACTGGTATTGATCAGAGCATAACCCGATCTCAACTTTGGAAGAAAAGTTGTATATCTCTGAGTCAGTGACCTTGTGTAAAAAGATGGACTCGATCCGATAAAAATTGACCGAGTTATTAATTTTCAAAGTTTCGACCCAGATGAAATATTATTCAGCATTCAGGATTTTCGGCACGTCACACGCACTCTGAGCAAAAAACGAAGGCCTTTTGGATACCGTTCTGTGATACGGTGGGAAGAACTGACTGTTTTTGGAACGCTGGTTCGCGTTTTGCGTTTGTGTTTGCAAAATGTCGCGGTAAGCAAGAGTCACCACCGACTTTTATTTTATCCAACAAGGAAAGAAAAAAAGCACATAAAAATTCCTTTTTGAGATTTTCTAGGTACGGGGGGTAGATTTATAGAAAGGGAAGGTATTAGCACCCTTTCTATCCGTAGTTATCTACGGGCACTTAGGTACTTGCTCATCATTTTCAAAATTGTTTTCTTTGTGTTTGTGTGCTTTGAAAAGTTTTTGTTTTAACTTCGATTTAACTCTTGATTTTGTCTTCAAGAGTGTAATGAAGTGTTTTTGAAAACTTGTTTGTAAAGGAGTGTAAGTGTGAGAAAAAGTTTGTTTTGGATGAGCAAGTATCTAAGAACTAATCTACCTACTCGAAAAAGGAATCGTTCTATGTTTGTTTCCTTTAGACAATGATATCCCACTATTAATGAGTAGGTAGCACCGTCGTTGGAATTTTAGAGTCAATTCGAAAGAGGGACATACAGTCACTAAAGCAATGTTAGGATGTCATAGCGGTAACCCTAATGTCTTAGATCATTTGTTCGAGGCAACAATATCCGAGGCAACCATTTCGAGGCAACTATGATCTTTTAGACAAGAGGGCGACCTCTAAAACAACCTATACTCAATGACTGTTTACGAAGGCAACCAAGTGGGGTGTATCCTAGGAGTGCGCATATGCGAGTGTGTTGTTTTCAATTATTTTTATCTTTGCACATGTTTAGGTTGATCTAACCGTTTTAAGATTAAACATTCATTCTTGTCATGCAAACCCTATTATCAAACATCTAGCTGTTGTATAATTTGCAGAAATTAAAGGTGCGGAAATTAAACTACGTTATTACAAGGCGTCGGGTATTTACATTGCCAAAAGCAACCCTTTGAAATTTAAAAGTGAAAAAATAAATAAATGTCCTAATTATTTATTACAAACCGGGAGCAGATACATTAATTGGATAAAGAAAAAATAAAGCGCACGATGCGAAATTAGGGTTTTGACCCTTTTAATTAAAGAAAATGTTTTTGGTTGTTTTTATTTTTAAGAAAAGAAATTAAATCCTAAAATTAAATGCTAAATTAATTACTAAATAAATTAATTTAAAAAAAACAATTAATGACATATTTTTGGAGTTTTTGTTATTTTAGAAAAGAAAAGAAAATAATTAAATTAGGGTTGAAACCTATTAATTCTAATTAGTTTTAAATATTTACAAAATAAATTAAAGTTACCTAATTAATCAACCTAATTAATTAATTAATATTTATTAATAAAAAAATAAAGTTCTGAAATTTAATTGGGTAAAAAATATTTTTGGTGATTTTTTGATAAAAAGAAATTATTCTATTGGTTAGTAATTAATTAAAAATAATTAAATGTAAATAAATAAAATATAGAAAAGAACATAAAAAAAGGGAAGAGATTGGGCCTGATTAGAGGGTTTGAATAGCAATTTTTCTGGCCCATTGACATGCAGTCCATTTGACTTTTCTGATCCAGTGTATGTGCATTGACTTGGCCCTTTGATGCTCCTTCAATATTGGCCACCAGATCTGGCCATCTGGCCATGTGGCACGTTGATTGGTGATGGAGTATGATAGATCTCCAGCTTAGGCGTGCACCTGATTACCTGAAATAATTTGGAAAAATAACAAATGCTGGAGGCAGGGATCGAACCCCTGACCTCCAGCCTCTAATGCTTTGAAATCATGTGTGGCAACCACTAGGCTGTGTGGTTCTTTTTGTTAATACAATACAAATCAATAATAATATATAAAAACAAAATTAATGGCCAGAAAAATATAAAAAAATGTGCGCGTTGTTTGAGTGGACAAATGGGGGAATGCCAACGCATCATCCCTGTCCTCTAAAACTGTAACTTTCACCTGCGGATTTTATCCGCAGCTAATATCGTAGCTTCACTCTAAGTTCATCCACAGGAAATATAAATGGAAACTAGCGCCATGGTTGAACTCGTCTTGTTCCCCTGAACAAGATAGTACCCTTCACGAAGGCCAATTATTCTTGTAACAAAAAGCCCTAAAACCAAATACAAAACCCTAGCAATGGTGATTCATGATATATGTCAGATAAATGAAATTGGCTATTGGCAAAAGCTTGCAAACATCATGGTGATCAATAATATGCAATCAATTCATATTAACAATGCTTAATTTTCAAAATATGAAATTAAGAACAGGGCGGCTTCGTGAATGACTTACCACGCTTGAGAGGGTCTGAAAGCGTATGGTTTTGCTTGCTTTAGGTTCTTGAGATTTCCAGGAAGCGATTGAGACAAGTGCTAAGCCTTAAGGATGCCTCTAGGAGTGATTTCGATCTCACACTTTTCTTTGGATTTTCAGCTTTTTGTTCTTGCTCTATGCTTGATCTCCAACCCCTATTTTGATATGCACACGACCCTTATGTATTGTACAATGCATTAGGGGTGCAAACTCTCTCCAAATCCCTCTCCATCAATGACTTTGAATTTGAATTGATTCTTCTTTAACAACCTTCCAAAATTGGTTCTTTTGCAATCTTTTTGTACACAATTGCCTTGATACGAATTGGGAATGATTCTAGCTGTCCAATGAAACCTGAAATCTTCAAAAGATCTTTGGTTTTTAATATTTTTGATTTTATTTGATTTTATTTGATTTAAAATGAATTAATTCAAATAAAAACCAAATTAAATAATAAAAATATGATATGGACACATGGCCAAGGCTAGAGCACGTGGGCTGTAATGCCAACTCAAAACAAGTGAAAGAGAATGGGCCCATTTGGCAAAATTTGAAGTTTTGGGGATAGTTGACTTTTGGCAATTTTGCAAAAAAGTCCAACTTCAACAATGCATAACTTCCTCAATTTTGACTCTTTAGAGGTGTTCTTGGACTTTTTAGAAATCTTGAGATTTCCTCTAAGCAACCCTTTTGGTCTCATCTCAATTTGACATTCCATGCTCAATTATGAAGCTTTGACAAAAAAGTTGTTTTTGTTAACTTTCAAAAATGACCTATAATGTCCAAATTCATAACTTCTTGTGAGTGCATATTTTTATCTTGGGATCTGAATATGGATTGTATGAAATTGAATCCTCTTAAAAATGAGCTTTTGATGGGTCATTTATCATAAAGTATGATAAAGATATGCTTGGTCAAAGTTGGGTTGACTTTTCCTACAAAACCCTAATTTAGCAACTTTTGAGTCTTGATGAATTATGAGCAATCCTTGATGAATCATGATCATACCTTGATCAAATGATGAATTATACTTCAAAATGAGTATGTTGACAAAAAATCTTGAAGTTGGACTGTATTTGGGTCACAGTTAACTTTTTCCCTAGCACGGTCGATTTTTGGACCTTTGAGCAATTGACTGAGCAAACTTCCTCTGCAAGGCTTGAAACTTGACATGGATGATCTTGAGAACATATTAGGACATTGGTGAGCACTTGGGGTCACTTGGACTCAAGGATCTTGATGCAACATGAAACCCTAATTTGGGGTAGACTGTCTTAGGAGAGAGCTTGTCTGGCCAACCCTTGGGCTACCTTGAGCAACTTGGAGATCTTTCTTGAAATGTTTTGAGAAATATGAGAGGTCAAATTTTGGGGTACAACAGCTGCCCCTATTCAATATTCTTAAACTCGAGAATGCATATTGGCTTTCGTGCCTTTCGTAATCCGAAGGTGGAAGTGGATTGAACACTAGAGTGCCCAGAAATTTGCACTCGCATGAAGTGGTAATTGTATTGTGATGTCGGGAATGGGCTTACAGATGCCATTTGGAGGAGTGTTGATTGCATAAGAGATTCCTTAGCGAGAGCTTGTATACCTGTTGTTGGGGAAGATTCCACTGGGGAAGTCTGATCTTTGTTGAGAGAAGTAGAATTTTAGGAGCTTCGGCGTTCGTTAGTCTGCTGGTGAGTTGTCTTTGTTGATATTTAGGAACTTCGATCGTCCATACTCAACTGAGGGAACATCTTTTGCTGAGATTTAGGAGCTCATCCGTAATTCAACTGGCTTTGTCGAGATTTAAGAGCTTGTCCGTAATTCAACTGATTTTGTCGAGATTTAGGAGCTTGTCCGTAATTCAACTGATTTTGTCAAGATTTAGGAGCTTGTCCGTAATTCAACTGATTTTGTCGAGATTTAGGAGCTTGTCCGTAATTCAACTAAACAACCATCTGTTGAGATTTAGGACCTCGTCCGTAATTCAACTGGGAAACATCTCCGCTGAGATTTAGGAACTCGTCCGTAATTCAACCGAGGAACATATCTGTCGAGATTTAGGAACTCGTCCGTAATTCAACAACTTTGTTGAGATTTAGGAACTTGTCCGTACTTCAATCGGGGGAATATTTATGCTGAGATTTAGGAGCTTGTCCGTAATTCAACTTGGAGAAACATCTCTGCTGAGATTTAGGAACATCTTTCGTAATTCAACTGAGGTAATATTTGTCGAGATTTAGGAACTCGTCCGTAATTCGACTGTTTTGCTGAGATTTAGGAATATCGTCCATAATTCAACTGGGGAAGATCTGTCGAGATTTATGAACTCATCCGTAATTCGACTGAGGAAATAATTTCGCTGAGATTTAGGAACATCGTCCGTAATTCAACTGAGAAAATAACTTCGCTGAGATTTAGGAGCTTGTCCGTAATTCAACTACTTTGCTGGGATTTAGGATCCTGTCTGTAATTCAACTGGAGAAACATCTCTGTTGAGATTTAGGAACTTGTCCGTAATTCAACTGAGTTAGAAGCTTCATAGCTCGAACTTTGTGAGAATTTAACCGTATCCTTCCTGAAAGATAAAGGTTAGTTGTATGTAATGCATGATATGCATCAAGCAATGATGCTCTCAAAATAAATGAGATTGTGTTGTATGATGCGTATGCATGTCATGATGTATGAAAATGTGATGTTTTTAGCTGAGGAAAATAAATCCCGGACTGCTGCTGGAGAAAAGAATTGGACTCTTCGTTACCGCTGGAGATAGTTGATGAAGATGTTTGTGAGAATAAACCTGCAGGAGAGGATAACTTCTCTGGGGAATAAACTGACGAGAGAATGACTCTGTGGGGAAGAGATGCTCTGTTGAGGATTCCGTTGATAAATCCAGCTGGGGATGAATTACCGTTGCTGGTGATAATGAATCTTGTTGGGGATTGAATTCCTGTTTTGTGAAAGGAAAGAACTCCGCTGGGGATGATTCTCCAATAGTGACCTTACTGGGGATAGCCCTTTTAGACTTTACTGGGGATGATTTTCCGGAGTCTACTGGGGAAAATTCTTCCAACTTCATTGGGGATATTTTTATACTCCGTTGGGGATGATGAGACTTTTCAGTGCTGATGGTAGATAAACTATGCTTGGGGAGAATATTACCGATTCATTCACAGTTGCGAGTCTCAGCTGGGGAGAGCTAACACCACTAACTTTCTCTTACTCTGCGGGGAATGAATGTACTTTCAATCGTTTCCTCCAGCTAGGTCTATCCCTATACCTGGTAGACAAAGCAATTGTACGGTTAGGACATTTCTCGTTTGCCCCTGTTTCTGATATTACAAGTAATCGTCTTTTGTTTCGCATGTGAATATTTATGAGCAGCAATTAATGTCAAATGCATATATCAAAAATGAACATTGGACGTTCTTTGCAAAACAAAACATAAAAAGGAAAAACAGTTGAAATTTCTTTGAAAATGAATTGTATTGACTTTGAAGTTAGCCTGTAAATAGGCGTTTTTGTACAAGAGGCTGACGTCCTAGTAAGAAAACGCCGCCGAACAAATAGAATTTATATAATTTGTGTAAAAGAAAGAAAAACAGTTATGTGAATAATCCCACTGGGTTCCAACTCTGCTATTGCCTTTATGTCCTCGAGCATCTCATCACTTTGCTACTTGGTTGAAGGTGGATCAGACTGATTAGCGTTGTTCGAGCTTGATAGTCGATACCGAAGTCTGGTCGCAAGGTGATCCAATGAGACATAGTGTTACGCTTTAATCCCTAACTTTTTCCTGGACCGCCCTTTCGGGTTTTCAGTCCACCGGGATACCCTTTTTTCCCGAAGTCGCCTTTTCAGGTTTTCGACTTGCCGGGTGTACAGTTTTTTTTCATTTTCATCCCTTATTTTTGCCCGAACCCTTTTGGTTCGCCGAGAAGCCCTTATTTTTGCCTAGGCCAGTCAACCTAGCGGGTCTTTGTTCATGCGTAGTATCTTTTCACTATGTCTGCATTGACGGGGTGAGGAAGGTCGTCACCATCCATGGTGGTTAGAATCATAGCTCCTCCTGAGAAAATGTTCTTAACCATAAATGGCCCTTCGTAAGTAGGGGTCCATTTTCCCCTGGGATCACCTTGAGGCAGGATAATGCGCTTGATAACCAGGTCCCCAACTTGATACTCTTGTCATTTGACTTTCTTGTTAAATGTCCTGATCATTCGCTTTTGGTACGTTTGACCATGACAAATAGCAGTAAGTCTCTTCTCGTTGATTAAATTCAGCTGATCAAACCGGATCTGGATCCAGTCATCTTCACTCAAACCTGCATCATTCATAATCCGAAGAGAGGGTATCTGAACTTCAATGGGCAAGACAGCCTCCATGCTATAAACCAAGGAATAGGGCGTTGCCCTTGTTGACGTCCGTGTTGAGGTACGGTACCCGTGTAGAGCAAACGGTAACATCTCGTGCCAATCTTTGTACGTCACCGTCATCTTCTGCACAATCTTCTTAATGTTCTTATTAGCCGCTTCTACAGCCCCATTCATCTTCGGCCGATAAGGAGAAGAGTTATGATGTTGTATCTTGAACTGTTTGCAGAGTTCGGTGATCATCTTATTGTTGATATTTGTACCATTGTCCATAATGATCCTCTATGGTAAACCATATCGACAGATCAGATTGTGCCGAATGAATCGTGCCACGACGTTCTTGGTTACAGTAGCGAATGAAGTTGCTTCAACCCACTTCGTAAAGTAATCAATAGCTACTAGGATGAAACGATGCCCGTTAGATGTTGTAGGTCTGATCTCACCAATCATATCGATGCCCCACATTGCAAAAGGCCACGGGGCTGTCAAGACGTTTGCATCTTTGATATCAATAGGGTAGTGTGAGCCAACGTGTATTGTCTTAGCCGGTGAACAGCCCATGCCAAAGCGTAGAAAGTTCTCTCGAGCAACAAGTATCAGGTCTCGCAGTCGGTAAACTTTTTGCTAAGGCAATAAATAACATGTTCTTTTCGGCCAGACTCGTCATGCTGCCCCAGCACATATCCCATTGAATTGTCGAGTACTGTCAAGTATAAGATCAACAGTCTTCCTTCCAATGGAGGCATCATAATTGGTGGCTTTTGTCAGTTATATGGCTCTCTGTTCCTGTAGTAACAGTCTGACAAGCTCTCCAGGCACTTCACAATCGTCCTCACCTTCGTCCTCGACTTGGTTGATCGTACTTTCAAAGTCATAACTGACAGTAGAAGAGTCGTTATCAGTGGGATTCAGAGTGGATGTGGATCATGATACGTGAGTGTGTGTAAGATAGCTGTTTTGCAAGATAAAAAAGAAAAACAAGGAGCACAAAATTCGTAATGCAAGAAAACGTCCAATGCTTTTATTAATTATATATGGAGATGATAAATATAAAGCCCTCACAAACAGATCTAGGGTGCCTCGGGTAAGACACCGGGCCGTAAAGTTTATAAATTGTCTGTTACAAACTCAAAACAAAAGTCTCATTACTGGGTAATATAAGAAACTGGCATGGAATCCTTTGTCTTCCAATTGCTTAATCCACCATCGGCAGTCGGGTAAATCCAGTTGTCAATGTCAAACTCTTCATCATCATCATCATCCCCGATAGCATTCACTCCCGCGTCATGTTTGGGCATAGGTGCCGTTATGACATTAGGCTTTTCAGGTGCTTCAAACTCAATCTCTTTAGCGTCAATCAGATCTTATACCTTATTCTTCAAGGCCCAGCAATTATTGGTATCATGACCCGGGCTATCAGAGTGATAAGCACAGCGGGCATTTGGATTATACAACGGTGAGGTGGTATTAGGATTCTTCGGAGCCTCCCTCGGAATCACCAAGTTAGTCTTCAACAGCTGTGGTAGAATTTGAGATAAAGACATGCTGAGCCGAGTAAACTGTCTTTGAGGCCTCTCTACCCTTGGCTGAGTGTTGCATTGTGCAGTAACAGTTGGTCTTGAAATAACTACCGCATTAACTGCTTGGCGGCGCTCGGGTCGACTTTGGTTCCTAGAGCTGTAAACTGCACTAGACTCCTTCTTGAAGGGCTTCTTCTTGGTACTTGATGAAGCACCTTTCTGTATTTTTCCGCTCTTGATACTGTATTCAACTCTCTCCCCAGTCATTATTAACTCAGTAAAACCTGACGATGAACTCCCAATCAGATGGTTGAAATATGGACCAGACAAGGTCCCTAGAAACATATTCACTAACTCCCTATCAACCAAAAGGGGTTGTACTCTTCCAGCAAGGTTCCTCCATTTCTGAGCATAATCTTTAAAACCTTTGCTCGCACCCATAGACATATCCTGAAGTTGGGTACGCGTGGGAGCGAGGTCGGCATTATATTGGTACTGCTTGTAAAAAGCAGCAACATGGTCCTTCCAATTACGGACGTTAGCTCCTTCTAGCTGATAGAACCACTCAAGTTGAGTCCCTGAAAGACTATCTTGAAAAAATTGGATCCAGAGGTTCCTATCAGCGGTATATGGCTAAATCTTTCTAACATACGAACAGAGGTGTAGCTTTGGGCAGGAGACCCCGCCGTATTTAGCAAAGACTGGCGCTTTGAACTTGTGGGGAATCACCACCCTGGATGCCAAACCTAACTCACCAAAGTCTAATCCAGGTATCTTCTGGATCTCCATCGCACTTAACCAGTCTTCAAGTTGCTTATACCTATCCTCAGCAGGAGGATACTGGTCTTTATCAAAGCCAGTCTCGTTGTTAGAAACCACAGGGCTAGGAGCCCTCCTTACTTCCTGGTTCTCCCCCCTCCAGATGAGTGGGACAAATCAACTTCGTCTCACAACCTATTTCCAAACCTGTGACCCATGTTCAGGAGGACTGTATTCTTCTTCTTCTTCTTCTTATCCTTCAAAATAAGAGTCTTCAGATCTTTCTGCCCCTTGGCCAGGTTCATGAACATTTCCTAGAACTGAGCGTTTTGAGCTTGAAGAGCCTTAATAGCTTGATCAGTGGATGTTTCAGCAGACATGATGAGTGTTGAAATAAACAGCGAAGAAGATGAGAGACCTGTAAGGGTACCTGTAATGAGGTGCATGGGAATGGAATGCATATGATATGATTTCAAAGACGCCGAGAGATTCAAATTCGTAAACCAAAAGGAAACACACTTTTATTAGATTAAAAACTTGAAACATTGTTTGACAAATGCCTTTAAGGCGTTACAAAGAGAAAAACTATAAAGTAAATCAAAACTAGAAATAACAAAAGACATCAGCGCTCCCATGGTCGTCTTCCGTTGGTGCTGACATAGTCATTGAGGACCCTCTCATTCTCCAGCTTCCTTGTAAGCTTTAGGATCTTCCGCTCCTGTTCATGATACTTTTCTCTGTACGTATCCCACTCTTCACTCAAATGGATCCACGACCTCTTTAATGCCCCAATGTTAGTAGGCATGTATGGGTGGAGTATGGTAGGTGGAACCCCTTCTTCGTCAGCACTTTCAACAATTACTGGTAAGACAGCTTCATACGGCATCCCTAGCTTTTGGGCAAGGGCCCGAACCCATCGGAGATACGGTTCCATCGGAAGAGAGGCCTTCATTCCTAGCTCATGCAGATCAGACATGTTAACCCTATTCCAAGCTCGTATGAATCTGTGGCGATGTCCCTCACTATCCCATTGGAAGTCAAAGACAATGCTCGGAATTAGCAACTGATGGGACCGTCTTTTCTAGCTCGCCCAAACTGCCGCAAGGCTAGACAAGGATTATAGGTGATCCCTCCTCTAATTCCCAACAAAGGAACATTGGGATATTCTCCGCACCGGTCAATAACAGCTACTTCGTCCATGTCTTTAGTGCTCCAGATGATGTCCGTGTGAGCAAGGGACATAATTTTGTAGGCCCAACCCATGCCTTCCTTGTTCTTCAAAACAGATTTGGGGAGGTGAGAAATAAACCACCTCGCCAGCAATGATGCACAACACATAAGGGTTCCTCGTTTCTGAGCAGTACAGGCATAAAGAGCATGCAGAATGTCACCTAAGAGAGTGGGCACCGGATTACGGGACATGAAGATCTTCACTGCGTTCACGTCGACAAAAGAATCTGAATTAGGGAACAAAACCAGACCATAAATGAGAAGTGCCAGGATATCTTCAAATGCTTGAAAATCCAAACTGTCCCAAAACTGATTAGCCTGATCAACCAAGAACTTAGCCAAGAAGCCTTTTGTCCCACTCCGAGTCTCCCAGTTAGACATAACTTCGGCCTTTGTCAGATGTAGGGCTATAGCAACATCCTTCGGCCTAAGAGCTATCTCCTAACCTGTAAATGGCATATGCTCTAGAATAGAAATACCAAGCAAGTCAGAGAACTCTTCCAAAGTAGGGACCAACTGATAGTCCAGGAATGTGAAGCAGTGGTGCAATGGGTCAAAGAACTAGCACAAGACACTCATCATCTGCTCATCCATCTTAGAAGTGACCAAACCCAAGAGGTGACCATGTCTTCTGAAAAAGGAGGAAGTGTCTGGAACTTTAGAAACCAAATCTTTAAGCTGAGTAGGAATCTGTACAAAGTTGATCTGAATAGTGTTTCTATGCATAGATGCCATGACCTATAAAACAGAACAAAGATGAATCCCCTCTATCTTTGAAATGGGTTAGTCTGATGCAAGATGCATGCAATGTCATGATGCATGATGTCATGATAGAAACACACCACAAGTATTCACAGATAGCAAACATGGTAAGGGCAAACAAGTCACATAGTAGCCCTTAGATTTCAGGTTGGCATGGAGTTTAGGTATTACCCTTTTTCAGTTTAGTTGGTTCAACCTGTCCTAGTAATAGTAACCGGGTTCTAGAGGATCTCAATATCACTGACCACCCTCGATCGGTCATAATTCCAGTTTGGCAACCTTTTCTTGCAGCCGGAATCATCGCGATAGTTTGGTCTCAATGAGTGTAGCATACTGCTACTTTTCTATGGCCAAGTTGGTCAATTATAGGTTCTAAGGTCAGTTGGTGCTTAATGACCCCTTAGCTGACCCATATTCTCCTTGTTCCACCACAAAGGATATCGGTACAAACTAAAGTGCCACACCAACGTAGCTACTACTTCAACTGTATCGGTCTACGTCGTATAGTTCCCTCACAGTCTATTGCTACTTACCTAAAAGGTATCCCCCAGATCCGAGTTAGGATCTATAGTAACTCTGATACAAAGCCCACAAAGATAAAGCACATAGATTAAACAATTGAAAACAATATGATGAATTATTCCTAAGGTACACCCCACTTATTATTTTCCCCAGCAGAGTCGCCAGTTCTGTGATACGGTTGGAAGAACTGATTGTTTTTGGAATGCTGGTTCACGTTTTGCGTTTGTGTTCGCAAAATGTCACGGTAAGCAAGAGTCGCCACCAACTTTTATTTTATCCAACAAGGAAAGGAAAAAAGCACAGAAAAAATCCTTTTTGAGATTTTCTAGGTACGGGGGGTAGATTTATAGAAAGGGAAGGTATTAACACCCTTTCTATCCGTAGTTATCTACGGGTTCTTAGGTACTTGCTCATCATTTTCAAAATTGTTTTCTTTGTGTTTGTGTGCTTTGAAAAGTTTTTGTTTTAACTTCGATTTAACTCTTGCTTTTGTCTACAAGAGTGTAATGAAGTTTTTTTGAAAACTTGTTTGTAAAGGAGTGTAAGTGTGAGAAAAAGTTTGTTTTGGATGAGCAAGTATCTAAGAACTAATCTACCTACTCGAAAAAGGAATCGTTCTATGTTTGTTTCCTTTAGACAATGTTATCCCACTATTAATGAGTAGGTAGCACCGTTGTTGGAATTTTAGGGTCAATTCGAAAGAGAGACATACGGTCACTAAAGCAACGTTAGGATGTCTTAGCGGTAACCCTAATGTCTTAGATCATTTGTTTGAGGCAACAATATCCGAGGCAACCATTTCGAGGCAACTATGATCTTTTAGACAAGATGGTGACCTCTAAAACAACCTATACTCAATGACCATTTACAAAGGCAACCAAGTGGGGTGTATCCTAGGAGTGTGCATGTGCGAGTGTGTTGTTTTCAGTTATTTTTATCTTTGCACATGTTTAGGATGATCTAACCGTTTTAAGATTAAACATTCATTCTTGTCATGCAAACCCTATTATCAAACATCTAACAGTTGTATAATTTGCAAAAATTAAAGGTGCGGAAATTAAACTACGCTATTACAAGGCGTCGGGTATTTACATCGCCAAAAGCAACCCTTTGAAATTTAAAAGCGAAAAAATAAATAAATGTCCTAATTATTTATTACAAACCGGGAGCAGATACATTAATTGGATAAATAAAAAATAAAGCGCGCGATACGAAATTAGGGTTTTGACCCTTTTAATTAAAGAAAATGTTTTTGGTTGTTTTTATTTTTAAGAAAAGAAATTAAATCCTAAAATTAAATGCTAAATTAATTACTAAATAACTTAATAAAAAAAAACAATTAATGACATATTTTTGGAGTTTTGTTATTTTAGGAAAGAAAATAAAATAATTAAATTAGGGTTGAAACCTATTAATTCTAATTAGTTTTAAATATCTACAAAATAAATTAAAGTTACCTAATTAATCAACCTAATTAATTAATTAATATTTATTAATAAAAAAATAAAGTTCTGAAATTTAATTGGGTAAAAAATATTTTTGGTGATTTTTTTATAAAAAGAAATTATTCTATTGGTTAGTAATTAATTAAAAATAATTAAATGTAAATAAATAAAATATAGAAAAGAATATAAAAAAGGGAAGAGATTGGGCCTGATTAGAGGGTTTGAATAGCAATTTTTCTGGCCCATTGACATGCAGTCCATTTGACTTTTCTGATCCAGTGTATGTGCGTTGACTTGGCCCTTTGATGCTCCTTCAATATTGGCCACCAGATCTGGCCATCTGGCCATGTAGCACGTTGATTGGTGAGGGAGTATGATGAATCTCCAGCTTAGGCGTGCACCTGATTACCTGAAATAATTTGGAAAAATAACAAATGCTGGAGGCAGGGATCGAACCCCTGACCTCCAGCCTCTAATGCTTTGAAATCATGCGTGGCAACCACTAGGCTGTGTGGTTCTTTTTGTTAATACAATACAAATCAATAATAATATATAAAAACAAAATTAATGGCCAGAAAAATAAAAAAAAACGTGCGCGCTGTTTGAATGGATAAATGGGGGAATGCCAACGCATCATCCCTGTCCTTTAAAAACTGTAACTTTTACCTACAGATTTTATCCGCAGCTAATATCGTAGCTTCACTCTAAGTTCTTCCACAGGCAATATAAATGGAAACTAGCGCCATGGTTAAACTCGTCTTGTTCCTCTGAACAAGATAGTACCCTTCACGAAGGCCCAACTATTCCTGTAACAAAAAGCCCTAAAACCAAATACAAAACCCTAACAATGGTGATTCATGATATAGGTCAGATAAATGAAATTGGCTATTGGCAAAAGCTTGCAAACATCATGGTGATCAATAATATGCAATCAATTCATATTAACAATGCCTAATTTTCAAAATACGAAATTAAGAACAGGGCGGCTTCGTGAATGACTTACCGCGCTTGGGAGGGTCTGAAAGCGTGTGGTTTTGCTTGCTTTAGGTTCCTGAGATTTCCAGGAAGCGATTGAGACAAGTGCTAAGCCTTGAGGATTCCTCTAGGAGTGATTTCGATCTCACACTTTTCTTTGGATTTTCAGCTTTTTGTTCTTGCTCTATGCTTGATCACCAACCCCTATTTTGATATGTACACGGCCCTTATGTATTGTACAATGCATTAGGGTTGCAAACTCTCTCCAAATCCCTCTCCATCAATGACTTTGAATTTGATTTGATTCTTCTTTAACAACCTTTCAAAATTGGTTCTTTTGCAATCTTTTTGTACACAATTTCCTTGATACGAATTAGGAATGATTCTAGCTGTCCAATGAAACCTGAAATCATCAAAAGATCTTTGGTTTTTAATATTTTTGATTTTATTTGATTTTATTTGATTTAAAATGAATTAATTCAAATAAAAACCAAATTAAATAATAAAAATATGATATGGACACATGCCCAAGGCTAGATCACGTGGGCTGTAATGCCAACTCAAAACAAGTGAAAAAGAATGGGCCCATTTGGCAAAATTTGAAGTTTTGGGGATAGTTGGCTTTTGGCAATTTTGCAAAAAAGTCCAACTTCAACAATGCATAACTTCCTCAATTTTGACTCTTTGGAGGTGTTCTTGGACTTTTTAGAAAGATTGAGATGTCCTCTAAGCAACCCTTTTGGTATCATCTCAATTTGATATTCCATGATCAAGTATGAAGCTTAGACAAAAAAGGTGTTTTTGTTGACTTTCAAAAATGACCTATAATGTCGAAATTCATAACTTCTTGTGAGTGTATATTTTGATCTTGGGAGCTGAAGATGGACTGTAGGAAATTTCATCCTCTTCAAAATGAGATTTGTATGGGTCATTTCTCATAAAGTATGAGAAATTTATGCTTGGTCAAAGTTGGGTTGACTTTTCCTACAAAACCCTAATTTAGCAACTTTTGAGTCTTGATGAATTATGAGCAATCCTTGATGAATCATGATCATACCTTGATCAAATGATGAATTATACTCCAAAATGAGGATGTTGACAAAAAATCTTGAAGTTTGACTGTATTTGGGTCACAGTTGACTTTTTCCCTAGCACGGTCGATTTTTGGACCTTTGAGCAATTGACTGAGCAAACTTCCTCTGCAAGGCTTGAAACTTGACATGGATGATCTTGAGAACATATTAGGACATTGGTGAGCACTTGGGGTCACTTTGAATCAAGGATATTGATGCAACATGAAACCCTAATTTGGGGTAGACTGTCTTAAGAGAGAGCTTGTCTGGCCAACCCTTGGGCTACCTTGAGCAACTTGGAGATCTTTCTTGAAATGTATTGAGAAATATGAGAGGGAAAATTTTGGGGTACAACATGTTCGAACTCAATACCTCCTGTAAAAACTTAGCCAACTCAATTTGTGAAATTTTGGCGCCGGAACCAGCTCGATACAATGAAAATCGACCAAGTTGTGATTTTCTGAACATGACGCAAATAAACTTCTGTCACAAATATTCTGCACGAAAATACTTGATAAATCCGCATTTTTGAAGACCTTCTGATCGAAATTGGCTTTCATCCGTGAGAGATGAAAACGTAGATGACGTCAAGACGGAGGTTTGGCCACCGGAACGGGTTCAAAACAAGCCACGGTCTTCAAGTTATGAATTTTTTAGTGCATAAAAACTGCACTTTCAGCACACTTTTTCACCATATTTCTTCGAGAAAACTCACACATTCGGAGACCTTCTTTAAATAATTGACTCTTGAACCGAACCTGAATTTGAGAATACGTTATCAGAGATATCTTGGCGAAAGAACACCTGAATATGACGCGCCGGGTTGGACTTGTGAATCTTTGAACCCCGAATCATTGGAAAACGGCGAACCGATCTTCAGCACAGAAAATACTCTGAGAACATCCATTGGCGAAATAAACGTCACTTGTAACCTGAAGAAGCTTGATAAATATACCTTTATTCCATAACCATAAAAGCAATAATATGCGTGTATGAAAAGAGGGTAAATTTTGGGGTACAACAGCATGAAGACCAATTTGAGCAAGCTTGATATTTTGGACTATTTGGCCATGGTTTTGAGGTTCAAACGTGTTTATGCCTTTCATACACATTAGAATTCATTCAAACACATTTTGGTATTATTTTATTTTTATTATTTTTGATTTAATTCATTAATAATACAAATAAATAAGATAAAAATCATATCTTTTTGTACAAAAGTCCAAGCCCATTTATTTTTTCCCTAAAAATCCTCTATATATTTAGGCATCAAGACAAGAGTAAGAAGACGAAATTTTTGCACCATAAAATTGTCAAAAACATCAAAATTTTCCAAAGAACCCTAAGTTTTGAAAATCCTATTTACAAACCTTCTTACCAGAAACATCCCTCTCATTCATTCCTAATAATTCCATAGAGTAAGGCTGGGTGGATTTGATGTCCCAAAGCACGTGAAACTGCATCGCATGGCATAATCCATTTAACATTCTTGCAAATTCATTTTTTTTATTATTTTGTTTTATTTTAAACTGTATTGATATCACTAACATGTTCCTGAGGTGCATCTGAACATGTATAGGCCATCATAAGGGTCTCATGCACGATAAAACAAAGAACTACCATGATTGCTCTGATCGGCTTTGCTTGCTTCAAAACCTGTAGATAACTATAAATGAAAAGGGTGATAACACCTTCCTTTTTCATAACCTACCCCCCGAACTCAGAAAAATTCTCGAAGGTTTTTCCTATTCTTTTCACCATTTCCTTCATTGGATAAAAGAAAAGTCGGTGGCGACTCTTGCTATCCGCAACATTTGGGATAAAATGCAAAACAAGTTAGTTCTCCCACCGTATTACAGAACTTGTGACTCTGCTGGGGAGAACTAAAACAGGGGTTGCCTTAGATTTATATCACTTTTAATTTCTTTACTTTCTTTATTTGATTTCTTTATAATTCGAGGTTTGCTCGGGTTTATTTCTTGAAAAGATCTTATTCCCGGATCTGGGAACATTTTAGGTAGGTAGTAATAGATCATGGAAACTATACGGCCTATACCGATATGGTTGAGATGATGTCTATGTTAGTGCAACACATTGGTCTGTACTGGTATCCCTCGAGTCAGTCGGGGAGCATACTAGGATGTCGCGTGGTGTCATAAGCCCTAACTGGCCTTAGAACCTTAATTGACCTGACTTAGCCATTAGAAGGTAGTGAGATAGCCAGCTTTGGTGCAATCTGAAGTTGGTTGATACTCAATACTACACTCATTGAGATTCGACTCTCGAGTTCAATTTGGTGGCAAGTCAGTTGTCGGGCTAAACGAAGCTTGTGGGAAATATTAGTGATATTGAGGTCCCTAGAACCTGGTTACTTCTTTATGACAGGTTGAGCCAACTGAACTTCAAGAGGGTACTTACCTATAAACCCCATGCAAGCCTAAACCTAAGGCCTTGTGTGCTTTTCTTGTGTTTGATATCTATTTAAACATGCTATCATGACATCATAACATCATAATATCATGATATCATGACTAACCATTTCAAGGATCTGGGGGATTTATCTTTGTTCTGTGTTGCAGGGTCATGGCTTCTGGTCATAGGAATACCATTCGAATCAACTTCATAAGGATACCTTCTCAGCTTAAGGAGTTAGTCTTAAAAGTTCACGACAACTCAGTTCACCAAGAGACATGGTCATCTAATCAGTCTGGTTACTACTGATTTTCAGGAAGACATGATGAACATTCTTTTTCAGTTCTTTGATTCGAAGCATCACTTTTTTACCTTCCCAGGTTATCAGTTGGTACCCCTAATGGAAGAATTCTCTAGGTTGCTCGAAGTGCCTATTCTTGATCAGATACCTTTCACCGTTCTAGAGCAAGTTCCAAAACCTGAAGACGTTGTAGTAGCCTTAAATCTGAAGCGACCAAACATTGTATCTAATTGGGAAACAAGGAATGGAGTCAAGGGTTTCTCTCCTAAATTTCTGATAGAGAAGGCTCAGGGATTTCTAGATGCCATGAACATTCATTCTTTTGAGGACATGTTGGCTTTGCTGATCTATGGGTTGGTACTATTCCTTAATCCAAACTAATTCATAAATATAAATGCCATCGAAATATTTCTCACTCATAATCTGGTACCTACTTTGCTCAGAGATGTCATGTATTCCCTCCACACTCGTACTATGAAGAAGCGGGGAACTCTTATGTGTTGCATACCTATATTGTCCATGTGGTTTATCTCGCACCTACCCCGATCACATACCATAAAAGATTTATGCAGACCAATTTGGGAGTTACGTTACGAGCTTGATGACCGATATTGGTTTAGGTTTCTCTGATGTTGATCTGACTCCTGAGGGAAGAAACCACAATAAAGCCTTGTATGTCTTCATTGAATCCAGAGGCACTACTCTAGCTCATGTTTTGGTTGATACTGGCTCTTCATTGAATGTTCTGCCAAAAGGCACCCTTGATAGAATTTATTGCGAAGGGGTCGTACTGAAACCCAGTGATATTGTAGTTCAAGCCTTTGATGGGTCAAAAAGGATGGTACATGGAGAAGTGGATCTTCCAATCAAGGTGGGTTCACAATTTTTTGAATCTACCTTCTATATAATATATATCTGTTGTACCCCAAAATTTGCCCTCTCACTTATCAAGAATTTCCTCACAAGATCTCTTTGACTCAAGACTGGATTAGGGCTTGACCGACTCAAGACACCTCATCACGCACTGATGACCAAAATTAGGGTTTGAGTTTGCACAAGGATTTTTGGAATATCAATGCTTCATATGACTTTCAAGGATCATTATGGACCCCCAAGATTACTCATGCCAAGTTTCAAGCCTTGAATCACATTTTTTATCAGTCAATTTGACAGTTTACCTAAAAATCAGCTGTATTGGGGAAAAAGTCAACCATGGCCAATTTACAGTCAAACTTCATAATTTTTTATCCACATAAACATTTTAAACCCACGTGTATAATTTGATCAAGTTTGGACCATAATTCCTCAAGAAATTTTATCAAATCTCTAGAAGGGCAAAATGGTCAAAATTAGGGTTTTGATTGAGAAAGGGCAATTTCTGATTTTTGAGCTAGCAAATGGTCAATTGGTTTAAAGAATGATCTCAAGAGTTAAATTTCACCATCTTGACCTAATGACATGGTTCAAAACATTGCAAATCCATTTGATTGACAGATGGATTTTTCAGTCAACTGATCAAAAGTCAACTATATACTGAAAAGTCAAACTTTGACTTTTTGGTCAAAATCAAGTGCCAAAGATCACAATTCATCAAAACATGTCAAAATGTGAAACTTTTTCATCAAGAAAGCAAGGGTTTATGTTTTGGTTTTGAAAAGTTAAATTTTTTAACTTCGAAAATTTTCTAAGTATAGAAAATTTCTTGTTTTTTCTCAACTTTAAGCCAAATTTTCACCATGATACAAGATGATTCAAAGGAATTTCCCAACATGAAAGTTGTAGATATCCATGAAATCTACAACTTTTCTTCATACAATTTCTCCTAAAGATGCTTGTATCTCAAGATATAATTTGTGAATACATGCTCATGAACTAAAATAACTTAGTGAAAATTTGCCCTAGTTAGGCAGGTTTTTGACCTAACTTCATGCTAAATTTTCACATAGTTCCAAGGGAAATCTTTGAAATCAATTCAAAGATGAGTTATATATCACATTTCAAGATTTCCAAAATGTCCAAGAACTCCTTGAGGTCATTCTTGAGTAGGGATAATCGAAGAGATGAAGTTGGCAATTTCTCACTTTGATTTCAAGCCATTTCATGATGAACCAAAATTCAAATTCAACCCTAGGCTGCATAATCTTTGCTTTTCAGGCCTCAAACTTGTTTATCACTCCATAATTAAATGTTTACACAGCTGATAGAACTTTAATCCAAGCATTAGAGCCTTTGTCCAAGCTACAATTCCATTTATGGCACAAAGTTGCCATTTCCATTTTGAAAAAGCACAACTTTTGCAATTGTCAACTCCTTGAGCTTTACACTTGTTCTTTCTGCACACACAAACCCTATAAACCAAAATCAATGTGTCTAGAACCTCTACCAACTCAGATCAGGCTTGTACAAACACATAGAGGCTTGTCTCCTCACTTTTCTTCAAAAGCAAGTTATAGAGCCAAAAGGCTATAACTCAAATCTTGAGGAAGCTTGATGTAAAACCTTTTCTATACTTATACACAAAGGAATTACAACCTAGAACACGAATGCAAAATCTCAGAAAATCTCCCAAACACTCTATCACTAAAAATCTTCCATAACTTGTAGTTTTGCACCTTACATAGCAATCTCAAAAACCACTCGTGCGTTTTGAGTTTTAACCACCTAAACACTTAATATAAATCATATCTAAGTGTTCCAGACCCTTGTTCCCTCACTGTAACTCCTCCTCCTCCATCTTCCATTTTTACATATCAAGCTTGCAGATTGACTTGACTAGGGAGATTCAGGAACTTTCAAGGCAAAGTAAGGATTGGAATACACTCAGGGAGGTCCAGACAAGCTAAAGAGATCCTCAGGCCTTCTCAAAACTTTCTCATACTGCATTCACGATCTCAGCTGAAATAGGTAAAAACTCAAACTTCTATCTCTTCATACAAGTATCCTTTGGTCTTGATTTGTGAAAAAAAATGTAGATATCCTTGCACTAAAGTCAACCATGTTCATAGATTTCATTTATATTCATTGTATATAGAGAATTTTGGATTTGAAAATTTCTGTAAAAATTAGGTTTCAAATTAGGTTTGTAAAGCAATCAAACAAGAGAAACAAATGTAAAGCAATCAAAACAAACAAGATAAGCATGCAAAGGTGATCTAAACCCTAAGGTTACTCCACTTTTAGAATAATTCCCCAGCAGAGTCGCCAGTTCTGTGATACGGTGGGAGAACTGACTTGGGATTTTGCGTTTGTGTTCGCAAATGTTTAGGTTTAGCAAGAGTCGCCACCGACTTTTTATTTTATCCTAAGGAAATGTCAAAAAGCACAGGAAAGACCTTTGAGATTTTTTCTTGGGTTCGGGGAGTAGATTATGAAAAGGGAAGGTGGAAGCACCCTTTTCATCCATGGTTATCCATGGGCTCTTAGTTACTTGTTTAGATCACTTGCTTTGCTTTTCAATTGTTTGAAATGGTGCTTTTCAATTGTTTGAAATGGTGCTTTGTGTGTGGTTTTGAAAGATGTTTTGAAAAGAGGCCATCGTTGTGGAAACCTTTGTAATGATTCTTGTTTGAATGTATACAAATGTGTTTTTTGTCTTTTGAAAAGATTTCAATGTTTGAAAGTTTGTTTTGAAATTGTGTTGTGAGGTGTGTTTGAAAATAGCAAGGATGTTTTTGCAAGCTTTTGATCAAGTAACTAAGAGTTATCTACCCTATTTTACTCAAAGATCTTTCTTATGTTTTTAACCCTTTTAACAGTGTTATTTCACCAGTGTATTTGGTGAACAACCTTGTGTTAGGATGTTAAACGGGACAGGCGCGGGTCATCGTATAGACCATGATAGCAATTGTGTCAAGTATTTTTGGCAATTTTCTTGAGGGACTTGATCATTTTTATTTAGGCAACTCAGATAGCATCATCGAGGGACTATGATCTTTCGTTTTGTTTTTGTTTTGCCAAAGTACTTAACATGCATACCATGGCCCATTTTTGAAGGCAACAAGTGGATGGTAACCCTAGGGGTGTAAGTGTGCATCGTGTTTGTTCTTCATGCATTTTTGTCTTTGATTAGGTCAAACTATTTGTTAATTTGATTTTGGCATACAAACCCTAATTCTCTAATTATGGCATAATTGAAAGCGTAAAAGCGTGAGAATTTAAATTCTAAGCTATTACAACATGATTATGGGGATGGGGGTGCAATTTTGAATGAGGGGATATTTGACGAGAAATATAAACCCTAGTTACTATTACATCCAAATTGAATCTCAACGCAACAATATTTAAATGTACAATACTTAAATGAACAAATAAATAAATATTAAATAAAATGTATTATGCAAAAAAAGAAGTTTTTATTTGTTTATGTATGTAAAGTGTTTTTAATGTGAAAAAGGTGTAAAGAATTAAAATAAAAAAGTTGATTTTATTTAATTAAGGGGTAAACCCTAATTTTCCTTAAGAAAATAATATTATATTTATTTATATACAAAAATATATTAATATGTACAAAAATGAAATATATTGAAGAAAAGGTATTTTTTTAGTATAAATAATAATAAAAATAAA